>CM062811.1:374364217-374964217 GCA_031772625.1 Pinus tabuliformis | reverse complement strand
ATATTCTGATGCAGAAGCATTTAGCCAAGGAAAATCGTTGTAAATAGTAGACATAGGGGGTCATGCATTTTAGGAAATAGTTGTCCTAAGTTTCAAGTCAATGTAAATATCCAGGCTTTTAAGTGATTTAATTAAATAATGGGAGAATATGTAAATGCTCTCAAAATAAATAAATGAGAACATGAGCGGTAGAAGTCAAATCCAACTCTCTAGGAGCAAGAGAAAGCTTTTAGGAATTAATTAGAGTAGATATGGACCATTGAGCTGATAAGGAGACTTTTCTGCTTTAAAAGAGAGGGAAAAGATGGAATGGATAAAGTCTGCCACATATGTATGCATGTAGCAAGCTTTAGGGCTTTATTTGAGTGATTTAAAGAAAGGATGAGATCAGTAATCCAATCCAAGTGTCCATATAAGCATATGTAAGCCTATGGGCAGAGAGGAGGCCATTAATAGGAAATCAGGCCTCTGTGTGTGTGTGTGTGTTCACGTGAAACTAAAGAGTCTCGAATGTAATCATTGCTTTTTATATTAATATATGCAGAGTTATTTCCTCACTATGTCAAAATATTAAAGTATTTCATGTATGAGTTTACTGTGAATTCATAGGTTCTGTAATGGGTTGCAGGTAGAATTCCGAGGGACGTAAAGGGATGGATTGATTCAGAGGAATCGCAATGGATTTTGAATCCAAGTGAAGAGATAGAGGAAGCTCTGGAAGAATAGCGTAGCAAGGATTCGCTTAAGAGTTAAGCTCAGAGAAGTTGATCCGTGGAAGGTGGAGTTCTGAAGAACAAGCAGAGAAAGAGAAGCACAATTCAGAAGAATCGAAAGGGGCCATCGAGTCCAATTAGAGCATCAGAGTGGAGCTCTGAAGAGAAGGAGTGAAGTTAAGCCCTAGCGAGAATGAGTTGAGCAATAGAAGAGTGGAAAGTAGAACATTTGAAGAACTCGAACTACAAAGAAGAAACTGAAGAAAACGCGGAAAAACTGAGTACATAGAGTCAAGTGGAAAAGTGAAGGATGGACGCTTAGCAGTCGTTGGATCATTAAGATGAATAGCTGATATTAAATCGCAACGTCAAAAAGCCTTTTAAAGTCTTCAGAGTGAGTCATTGAGTTATAATGATGAGCGATTGCCGATGAAATGAGGACCGTCGGATCAAGATCCAGATCGACGGTCCAGATCTAATCACAAATCGCATATCAGACCTAGCAAAGGACTAGAAACAATGCATTAAGCAAGGGCCGATTGTCGATAGCGATAAAGAAATTTGGAGGTATCAGGATATCGGAATCGGTGTATGCAGAAGACTTGCAATAATACAAAGGGTCAATGGGTAGCAGACCCCACACATTAATAGATGTGGGTTCAATGGATTTGAAGTCTGATATATATGTTTTGGGGTATTTTCCTTTGTAAACAGGATAGCGAAGAATAAAGCGTCGATAGTGTATTTCCAGGGTTTGTAGGGAAATCGCATATCGGGAAATGGAAGGCATATATATATATATATATATATATATATATATATATATGGCCATGGAATATAGTCGATAGTGATTACGATGAGGTTTAGCCTCGAAATCTGTGTCGAAGATGTATGTAAAGTGGAAAAGAGTATATTTGCGTAAGTTTCCTCGTAAAGGTATTTATGCATATAGAATGGTTTTATGTGTTAAATATGTATGAACCAAAGGTTGAGAGGACTAATTATATATATATGTCTAACGATGGAGGGATATGAAGAAAAGGCTTCAGTAAGTCTCATATGAAGGTTATAAGAGCGAATAGAGTTCCGATAGGAGATAATGGCGAGGTGATTGGGTTCCAATTCACAGGAACTGGTGGTGAAGGGACTTAACCATATATAAATATGAAGTTTGACTCCTTTGTGAGTCTATTGCCTGGGACAATTGTGTTAGGCACTCTTATGAAATCTATGGGTATGGGTGCGGGTGTAGCCCTGCACCATTAGTGGTATCAGATTAGAATTGAGGTCAAAGAAGAATTACGATCAGAGAAAAAATAAAGCGAGAAAGATTTCTGCGAAAAGGAATTTTCACATAGGAAAAGGTAATGCGCTGAATGATAAAGACTGCAGTGGGAGATTGTAGCAGTTCCAACAAAGGCTTGGAGTAAGTAGGAAGAGAGGATTCCTTGAAGGAAAGAGAAATAAAAATTGCTTAGAGCAAGTTCTGAAAGAAAGAGGACTTGGAGACAAAACAGAGGAAAATCCATTCAAAGGATAGCTGGAATGGTGAAACAAGATCATCCTGAGATCTTGGAAGTGAGGTAATTTGTTCTGTTTTAAATTAGGAATGTGTGTTTTTTATACTATTGCATAGGTGACAGTAAGAGAAGATGTGAGAAGAACATGTGAGTTCTTAAAGACAGAGTAAGGAGAATACTCCAAAGGAGAAGTGGCAGCGAACCTGAAGAATCCAACAAGAGATTGGACAGAGAGGACAGCTGAAGTGTTCTCAAGAGAAAGTGAGAGATTGAAGAAGCCTAGAAGGAGAAAAGGTGTTGCTCAAGAAGAGGTTCTAGATAGAGGACCTGTGCTTACCAAAAGACTGAGTGAGGAGAGCTTAGTGAGGTAAGATTGTAGCCAGGAGGACTAGCTGTTGCAGAGGCTTGTTGCAAAAGAGCTCATGAAGAAAGAAGAGAAGAAGATGACTACTGATAGTCATATCAAAGGTTCAGAGAGAAGCCACAATAGAAGATATGAGAAGAAGGATGCCAAGGCAAATGGAAAGAAGATGAGTCAAGAGGAAATTGACAAAAAGGTTGTTGAATTAAAAGAACAACTCAATGCATTAAGGAGAATGCTTGAGGAAAGCCAGAGACTAGGTTGGGTCTTTAGGAAGAAGTCAGTAGAATGGCATGAGATGCAGAGAAGGCTTGTTACACTAAAAAATGTCACCATGACTATTTACAGTTAGTATGGCTCAATCAACAGTCATGCTACCCTCTTAGGCAAGTCTTATGCCTCTGCTCTCCATGTCAAACTCCAAAAAGAGAGAAAGTCTTGTATAAATGTATTTATCTCTGGGGACGCAGGTTCTCTCAAACTCACCTGCGGGGACGCTCCCAATGTTCACAAAAGCTGCGTCCAAAGACGCTCTGTATGTAAAGGGACAGGTGCGTCCCCCTGTAAAAGTTAGAATGCGCAAGTTTCATCTTTAAAAAGTTACTTGTGGTCATTTCTAGAGCATTCTAGAAGGTTGTTCGACGTGTATTGGGCGCCTCCAGATGGTTCATGCACTCCTATCAAAGAGGAACTTATCCCATCAATAAGGGAGTGATCCCATCCAAAGAGGGGACTATCCCATTGATGGTGGACCTGATTAACCTCCTCTTGAGTACTATAGGCATTGGGCCAGAAGGAGGGGAGGTTGAAGCTATACATTTTCTAAGGGTAAATGTTGCAGGAATTAGGACTCCCATTTAGAAGCTTGTGAGGAGAGATTGCCATCTTTGCTTGTTCTATTTGGAAGTGGGTGAGCTTTGTCAAAGTAGAGGAAGACTCTTGTGGACCCTGGAAGGAGCTTGCACAACACCAAGGCTCAGGTTGTAATGGTTTCTTTTGATTACCTTTAATGCAAATTGGTCCATTGTTCTCAATAACTTGTTGTTTATGGGTTATTTCATGTACTCCTTGGTCTATATGTTGAATATGCTTTGCTTTATGTTATAATCAGGTGCTATTTAATTGTTTGACTGTTGGTGATTGCAGGTTTTGGAGAAAAGGGGGAGCTCATCCAGATCAACAAAGCTTGGACTTCTACAACAGCGTTTGGACAAAGGTAAGAACGAAACACTTGATTTCTCATATCATAATGCATGTTTAGAGAAGGATAGCTCCAGTTTGTTTTGTTTGTCATTAGAATGTCTTAGACTTCTAGGAAGGTCGTTTCTGTCCGCACTTTTGACTGATTCCGTGTGACAAATTGGCGACTCCACTGGGGAAACCATTGATGAGAAGAGTGTTTTCTTTTGTGTGAACTTTGCTTTGAGAAAATTGGTTTATTTTTCTGGTTTTGGCTCTGTGATTCTGTCTCTGGGTAGGTTAGCTTAGGATTAGTTTTATTTTGCATTTTCTTGAGTTTTTCAGTAGGACGCACCCTCTGAGTGCTGCACAGTGCGTCCCTGGACGCACTTTTGCTGTGTGCACAGAGCGGGCCCGCACCTGTGCTAACGGGTTGCTTGCGTCCCCCTGCTAAAATTTGAGAAAACTCCATTTTTTGCTTTTTGACTCTTAGATTTTGTTGTTTCTTAGTTTTTTCTGCCCAGATTCATTAGTCCCTTGCCAAGAATCTTCACCTGAACTTGTTTTTATAGCATTAAGTGTTTTAGTGGATTTCATTGAAATTTAAGCCTAGGGTTTGATTTTTTGAGTAGATCCTGTAGTGACTTTAATGGTGGAAGTTGTCAAGCCTTAGATCTCTCTGGTTTGGTCAACCTTCTTAAGAGTCGGATCTATCGTAAGTCTACCCGTGTGAGCAACCAACCTGTTGAGTTGTCTCTTTGGTCAAATTTCAAAGTGCTTGTTGATTAAGTCTTGAATTCCATTTTACAAAAAGAACAAAAAGATTTGAGTTTTGTTTTGATCAGCTCTTGATTCTGCAATAGCTGGTCCTTGATTTGATTTTGGTCAAGTAAAACAACCTAGAAACATCCTTGTAGGTTTTGGCCTCGTTAAGTTTGCTTAGAGTAAATTTACCTTTTAGTTTGCTTGTGAGTGAATTTTCGTAGATTTTAACAGTTGTTAAGATTGATTTTTGTTAAATTAGATTTATTTGCTTTATTAAAAGAAAAATACAAAAACATCTTCTTTAAAAGTCTTGTTTCAAGTAGCTTTGAAAGTTTTGAAAGAAAAAGAGTTTTTCGTGCAAGTAAAGAGTGGTCATGTTTGTGTGCTTGAAAAGAAAAAGAGAATTGTTTCTTTGATTGTCTTTTCTAAGGAAGTTGTTTTCTCTAAAATTTGCATTCTCTCAACTCTCTTAGTTAAGAATTTCATTGAAAAAGGAAAGTAGCGTAAATCATCTTAGGTGCACCTTTGTAGCGGTTGGAGTCGAGTCTACACACCATTGGTTTCACTTCCACTACCTTGTGACTTTAAAGAACAACCATAAAAGTAACGCTTAAAGTAAAATTGAAATAGTAACTTTTATTTACTAGGGCTCTGAAGCACCAATTTAGATCAGGCTAGTGTCTTGGAGTAGGTGAGTAATTAACTCTCCAAGACAACAAAACCAAACAAGTAGTTTATCTTGTGATAGAATAAATCCAATTGTCTCACTTGTACTCTGGGAAAGCTCCTCTTAAAGAAGAAGCACGAGCTCATGTCCGAACCAGTGAGGGGATCATTCCCCCCTCGTTGGGAACGATGCCAGACAGTACGTATTACAAACGGTAAACCTCGGATTAACCATTGTCGAGGAGCCAGGGGTCACTTGTCGGTAAACCTTGGATTATTGTGAAGGAGCCGATAAGGGGATTGAGCTTGCTACTCTGCCCTTGCGTGCTGTCGGAGTTTAGACTGTTCCCCCAGGTGCATTTGTTGCGGTTGGTAACCTTAGTGGCCATTATCTTTAGGATTCTACCGAGGTGACGGTGGAGGGAAGGTCCCACTGTACCTGGAGCAGACGTCGGTTATACTCACTTGGATTTTCTGGGGGGTTCACTTCACTCGAGACGGTTAAAGTGGAGGAACTTGGTCCAGTCTATTCATTAAGTAGGTTGTCAGGGTAACTGTTCCACCCGCCATTTCTGTACTGAATCCAGCGAGGTTGGGCTTCATCACCAACTAGCGCTTTTGGTCCGGAAGACTACTGTTTGTGTTTGGTTTGACGCTCTAGATTCTTTAGGCGTGTGATTCAAATTTGTTTGGTTCTTTAGAGACTTTAGGTGGTTTGATTTGAAATTTTATTTTGTTTTCGTGTGTAGTAGTTAAAAGTTTTTAGCTGTGGCGGAATTACCGAGACAGTCCCGTAGACTGCGGGGCCAGTCTCCTGAAGTTGTTTCTGTGGCCGAATTGTTGAGAAGATCCCGTAGACTTAGGGGTGAACCTCCTCAAGACGAGTCCAGTCATTTAGAAGGTTTGAAGGTCCTTGTAACTCCTCCTAGTGGCAGTAGAGCAGGTTCACCAGAAGAAGGAGAATCTTCCTTGGTGGTCCATCCAGATTACCAAAGTTTAGAGACAGGTTATAATCCCGAAGCTGTTACAGTTTCTGACCTTGTTGGTAGTTTTTCGTCTGCTAGTGATACAGGCGAAGAACCAGAAATATCCGAACCTGTTACTCCGACTCCTAGTGTTCCTGATTCACCGAGAATAGAAAGAATTATCACCGAAAATCTTCCTGTTGGTTTGATTGCTATTGAAGAACTTGTTCCAGAGGAAGAAATAGGCGTCTCTGATCCTGAAGATCAAATTACCCTTGATCTAAGGGAGCGTGAATCTATCTTTTACAGTCCTCCTAGAAGTACCACTTGGTACCTTTCGTTAACAAATTATCTAGACAACTTTGGGCTAGGTTTTTCTACACCTCGTACTCCTTTTCCACCTGGAGGTATTCATACTCCTGTAAATATGTCTGGTCAGTCGTCCGTGTTTACACAAAGTCCTGAATCTTTTTTACATGGCGGTCCTTCTGTTCCTACTGGGTATCAATCTCTTTCTGGTACCTTTGCGGGAGCATCTCCTCAACCCGTAGATCATGGGTTATTAGTTGGAAACAGTGGTAATGTACCATTGGGTGTAGGAGACATTTACATGATGTCAGGTTCAGTTCCCGTTTCCCAACCTCAAGGTGGCCAATTACCGCCTGGGGGGCAGCCTTCGTTAATGCCTGGGGGGCAACCTCAAGGTACTTCATTCATGTCTGGGGGGCAACCTCAAGGTCAGTACGCTCCTATGGGGCAATACATACCTCAAGGTCAACCCCAGCCTCAATATGTACCCCAAGGTCAACCTCAGTATCAATATCAACCTCAAGGATGGAAACCTCAAGGATGGCAACCCCAAGGGTATCAACCCCAAGGGTATCAACCTCAAGTATACCAACCTCAAGGTCAAGGTCAACCCCAGTACCCGTACTTACCTCAAGGTTATCAACCTCAAGGTCAATACTCATGTCAAGGTTATCAACCACCTCAAGGTCAATCATATGGTCAAGGTATGGGAACTACACCTTACAATTATCAATCCTATCCTCAATCCGGCTATGGATCTCAGTATCCTCAACCAGTTATGGGTCAATACCCTGGAATGTTAGTGTGGGATCCTTCAGAGGGTCAATAGATGTTACAGCCAAGTATGCAGTCGGTACCTCAAGCTGGACAACCTGTAGTTTCTGGTCCACCCCAGCAACCGCAACCTGTCCAGCCAAGTGTTCAAACCTCTGTAACTTCGGTAGTTACTCAGCCGCCAATTGCACCTAGTACTCCATCTCAAACGACTGCTGCAACTACCGCTACATCTACCATACTTACTTCTGGAGTATCGATGGCTCCAGTTTCTACTGTCTCTGTAACCACTCCTCAGACATCTGTACCGTTGTCCGGATCTACGATTCAAACCACGGTCCAGATGCCTGTAGGCCAGCCTGGTATAAGTACGGTTGTCACTACTCAACCTCAATTTGTTCAACCTCCGTACCAGGGACAGTATCAACCTGGGCAAGCTGTCCAACAACCGGTTTACCAGTATCAACCGTATCCTGGGTACACTTATCAACAACCTCAACAACCCCAGTACGGTCCGGTTAATCCTGGTTTTCCAGGAGGATATAATATCCCAAATGCGACTCCTGTTCCTAGTTATCCTGGATATCCTCCTCCTAGGGCTGGTATTGTGACCCAGAGTTTTAGAGATCCTAACCGGCAGTTACCGTTTATCGCAACTTTGGATTTACCAGACTTGACGCGCCTAACGAACGATCCAATTCAATATCTTCCGTTCTGGCCGCCAATGCCAAATAAGTTGCCCAGCGATATACCCAAGTTCGAAGGTAAGTCTGGAGAGGATCCGTCCAATCACGTGATGACTTACCACCTCTGGTGTGATTCAAATTCTATCTCGGATGATTCGATCCGCCTACGTCTTTTCCAGCGTACACTCATTGGTCTCGCGGCCAAGTGGTACATTGAGTTACCACGGGCCTCTTTTTACAACTTTAGCCAGTTAGCTACCTCGTTCTTAACTCACTTTCAGTTACCGGTCAGATACGATAACGGTACGGAGTTATTAACTTCACTAAAACAATCAACCTCCACGTATATTTCTGATCACATTCATGAGTGGAGACGTCGAAGAAGGCTAGTGAAAGTTTTTATCCCGAACCAAATCTTAGCTGAATGGTTTGTTAAATCATTATTACCAAGGATTACTGAAGATGTAGCTAAGGCCGGAGTAGTTACTGAGGAGCAAGTCATTGCTCAGGCACAATACCTTGACTTAGTTTACACTCAGTCGGGTACATTACACGAGAAGATTCCGGATCTTCCAAAGTCTAATCAAATCGCTGCTGCTCCTTCGGGATCTCATGCCGCTGATGGTATGATTGGTATCGTGACTACAAAGAGCAAGAAGAAGTCTTCCAAGGCTTCAACTACTCCAATTATCACTTTGCCTGATTCTCCGACAAGAGAGTCTTCTCCTGAACTTACCGCTGATATTCACGCTGTAGAGTCATCTACGGCCAAATCAAAAAACGGTGGAAAGAAGAAAGGAAATAAGAAGGCTAAAGCAGACAAGGCTCCGAAGGAGAAAACAGAAAAGTCGGAAACCAATGACGAAAAGCGCAAACCTCGATATCCTTGTCTTATTTGTGAAGAGGATCATTTTACGAGAGATTGCCCTCATCGGGCCGAGGTAGTGAAAATAGTCAAAGGTTCTCCCACTCCTGCTGTGTTAAAAAATCCATTTCAGGAGCAGGAGAATAAGATGATAGGTTCTTCCTCGAATGCCAGTGAAGAACCCATTTTGATGATGTCTCATGTGAGGATTGCGACTCGATCGCAAGATTATGGTAGTAAGAATCCTGTTGATGGTAAGGAAGCAGAATCTTCTCATTCTAATCCATCAACCTCAGCTCCTGGTTCCGATCCACTACAGATCGAGAAACCTAACCCAGACTTAGTAATTAAACCGCCCACCAAGGGTGTACTTCGAAGGTCTGCTTTCAATCCACATGCGAGAGCGGCCCAGAATTACAACATTGTTGAGGACTTAGCTGTTTCACCCTCAGCAATGTCGGCGTTAGAAGTGCTGCAATCATGTCCAGCACAACGAAAATTGCTTTTGTCGGCTATAGGAGCTGTTGACGTTCAGGATCCGAATCTAATGATCTTCGATCTAGAAAATAGTACGCCGCGTCTCCCCCATCAAATGGCTTTCCAAATTCCAGTGATAGTAAAAAACAGGCCTATTCATAGGACTGTGATTGATGAGGGAGCTTCTACGTGTATTATGTCGATTCAATGTTGGAGATCCCTTGGTTCTCCTTCGTTGAACCAATCCCCCACCATCCTTAAGGCCTTTGATGGTTGTGGGTTCCGTCCGTTTGGTATTCTACAGGAATTGCCTATAGGGGTAGAAGGTAAAACCGTTAGTCTGGATGTGGAAGTGGTTGATGCCCCTCTAGACTACAACCTTCTTTTGGGTCGAAGTTGGTCATATGCTATGACAGCGGTCGTTTCATCGGTCTTCAGAGTAATTAAGTTTCCACACAACGGTAAGATCGTGACTATTGATCAGCTGACATACTTTTCATCCGACCCAGCCTCTTCAGAGAGTATCCAGCATGTCGGTAAGACGACAATCCCTTATAGGGACGTTGGTGTAGGTTTAGTTAAGGATTCTGGTTTACTGGGAACTTTTCCTCTCCCTCCACTCAGCGCAGATCCTTCGTTTGCAACAATTCATATGATTACATCAGAAAACATTATTTATGATGATCCTTGGTTCGTCCCATCTGACTTTGAGATAGAATCACTCGGTAATGCTATGCCTTTGAGTCCGTATGAAATTGCTTATGAAGCTCTCATGTCTTTTACCGACTTTCATTCAACCGAAGTCGACCAAATGAATGTGGTCAGTGAAGAGTCACTTTTCACCTCACCCTTAGAACGGATAGCGTTTCCTGAAGTCGTGTCATCTGACAAACAACTTCGCGAAATCCTAAGTGTAGACGATCTACCATGGGAGGATCTCCATCACAGATCTTCGTTTTTACCTAAGGATGACGCATTTGAAAATGATTTTTCATCTATCTTTACCGCTGAATATGTCAAAGATGCTCAGGATCCAACGAAACATTCTGATTCAGAGTTGAATTTAGGGAATATTTCTCGTACTATTCCCGTTGATATTTCAGTGAAGCCCGGAATTGAGGAGAACATTCATATAGGTGCCGCGTGTATTGAAGAAGAAATCCAAATTTACAAGGCCCTATTCCAAGAATTCCGCGATGTGTTTGCCTGGTCTTACGAGGAAATGCCAGGAATCGATCCTGCCATTGTTGTTCATGAAATAAAGACCTACCCGGATGCTAAACCCGTCCGGCAACGGTTGCGTCAAATTCACCCTCGAAAAGCGGCTGCGATTAAAGCAGAAGTCGAAAAGCTGTTGAAAGCAGGTTTCATTTATCCGATCCCGTTAACGGATTGGGTATCGAATATTGTTCCCGTCAACAAAAAACAGGGAACAATAAGAATCTGTATCGACTATAGGGATATCAATCGAGCTTGTCCAAAAGACAACTATCCTACGCCTTATATCGATCAAATTATTGATGATTGTGCCGGAAGTGAAATGTTTTCCTTTATGGATGGTTTTTCGGGCTATAATCAAATCAATATTCTACCTGCCGACCAACCAAAAATGGCATTCATTTGTCCATGGGGGACATTTGCTTATTGCAAATTACCTTTTGGGCTTAAGAATGCCGGGGCCACTTTTCAACGGGCGATGTCTTATGCATTTCATGACATCAAGCACATTGTGCAACCGTATCTCGATGATTTGCCTGCTCATTCTTTACGTCGAGCTGATCACCTTGTCCACCTACGAGCAATCTTTATGAGGTGTAGGCATTATCGAATTCGGTTGAATCCCCACAAGTGTGTTTTCTGTATAGAAACAGGTCGATTGCTGGGATTTTTGTTTCAAAAGCCAGCATTCGCGTCGATACCTCGAAAGTCGAGGCTATCATCAAATTGCCTCCTCCTTCGAGTTTGCGCCAACTCCAAAGTTTGCAAGGGAAAGCGAACTTTTTACGCCGATTCATCCCAAACTACGCCGAGGTCACTAAAGGTTTTACACGGTTGTTGAAACAGAACGTTCAATTCTTTTGGGACGAGATTGCCCAATAATCTTTTGATGCACTTAAACACGCGTTGACCCATGCACCGTTGTTGCATCCTCCCAACTACAACCAGGACTACTTCTTATACCTCGCAGCTTCGCATTCCACCATTGGAATGGTGTTAGTTCAAGAAGATGAATTCGGAGCGGAGCATGTGATATATTATCTTAGTAGGACCTTGAATCCCACTGAGCTAAAATATTCGCATGTGGAGAAATTGGCCCTGGCAGCCGTTCAAGCTGTCCAGCGTTTTCGTCACTACATTCTTCTCCGTAAAACTACAGTTATTTCGGATTGCAACCCTATGATTTACATTTCGACAAAACAATTGCTAGGGGGCAAGTACTCTAAATGGATCGTTATCCTGCAAGAGTTCGACTTGGAGTTCAAGAAGTCCAAGTCTAAGAAATCCTTAGTTTTCGCGGAATTGATGTGTGATTTCCCGAATGCTGACACAGAGACTGTGGCAGAAGAGTCCATTGCGGACGAATCTTTGTTTCTTATCAGTACTGTAGATCCGTGGTACGGGGATATAATCATCTATCTCCAAACCCAAACCTTTCAGCCTGAAGCTTCCAAAGCGGAACGTCGAAAAATTCGGTTTCAATCCCAGCCATACAAAATTATTGGAGATACACTTTATCGCCGGGGGGCAGACTTAGTTTTTCGATGTTGTCTAACTCACGAAGAGGCTGAGAGAGTTTTGAATGATTGTCACTCTGGAGCATGTGGCGGTCATATGTCTAGGTATGCCACAGCTCAGAAGGTGTTGCGCGCTAGTTACTTCTGGCCATCTATGTTTAAAGATTGTATCATTGCAGTCCGGAAGTGCCACAACTGTCAAGTGTTTGATCGAAAGATGCGCACACCGCCTGCTCCTCTCCACCCTATAATTGCCGTTGGTCCATTCGCCAAATGGGGTATCGACTTTATTACTTGTAACCCGCACTCGGCCGGGGGGCATGCGTATATCATCCTCGCGGTTGATTATTTCACTAAATGGGCCGAGGCGATGCCTACATTCGACGCAAGCGGCAAAACAGCTGCAGTTTTCATATTCAATCATATAATAACTAGGTTTGGTGTCCCACAAGCAATCATTACTGACCATGGGAGCCATTTTCGAAACACCATGATGACTGAACTTACAAGCCAGCTTGGTTTGCGCCATGACAACTCTACTCCTTATTATCCGCAAGCCAACGGCTTGGTTGAGTCTATCAACAAAGTTCTAGTTATCATGATCCGACGAACCATTGGTATTCATCGGTCGAATTGGCACAACATGTTATTTTCGGCGCTATGGGCATACCGAACCTCAGTGAAAACCTCAACAGGGTTCACTCCTTTCCAGCTAGTTTATGGCTTGGAAGCAGTGTTACCCATTGAATGTGAAATCCCATCACTTCAAATGGCTGTCGAATTACTTCCAGCTACTTCCGAAGAGGAAAAACGTTTATTGTACTTAGCTAAATTAGATGAGACTCAACGTGACGCTGCATTGGCAATCGAGACTCACGCGAAGCGAATGAAAGCTCAGTATGATAGAAATGTGACCCCTCGAATTTTTTCGGAGGGAGACCTAGTGCTTTTATATGATCAAGCTAACGATAAGCTAGGTGCTGGAAAATTCGTTCCTATGTGGCATGGACCCTATATTGTAAAGCGAAAGCTAGCAAAAGGGGCTTATGAGCTGGTAGATTTTGATGGGGACTCTTTGGGTAAACCCAGAAATGGACTTTACCTAAAGAGGTATTATGCTTAAATGGAGGGTATGGAGAATTTTTAGTTAGGTTAGGTTTTCTTTCTAGCTAGTATGATTGTTAGTTAGTCAGTGTGCTTAGCTTAGTGAGTGTGTTTTTTGTTGTTATTCTGGCTTATCTTGGTTTTACTCTTGATATTACAGATGTCGACGCCTCTCCAAACATACATTGGATTTGCTGATGGTGCTTGTCGTAGTACATGGAATATCTCTTCCGCAGCTTGGGTTATCTATTCGCCCTCTGACGAGTTAGTTTCTATGCATGGGGTAAGCCTCGGTCAAACAATGAACAACATTGCAGAATACAACGCAGTGGTTGAATTATTATCCGAATCTATTTCATTTGGAATTCGACGTTTGATAGTGAGGTTAGATTCTGAACTTGTTGTATTACAGCTTAATAGAGTTTATGCCATTAGAAATCCTGTGTTATTAAGGTTGTTTTTGAGAGTGCGTCTCTTGGAACGTGAATTTGATTACATTGAATATCAGCATATTCCAATGTCTTTAAATACATTAGCAGATGCAATTGCTTCTCGAATGTTAGAGAGACATTTACGATAATCATGCAAGTAAATTTAAAAACATTTCATCATACATGTTAAACAAGATAAGCCGGTAATAGTGATATATATAGATAGGAGTGTGTCAAAAAATATACATCGTCTTCGATCATAGGTTGAAAAACACCTTATGATCGGCAAAAATGATAGAGTACAAAAAGTCAAAAATGTCACATGTGTCTACAAAGTGACTAGCCAATCACTGGTGGTGCTCCCTATACGACACCACTGCACGGGCTACCTTACGCAAAAATCTCCTAAACGGTCCAGGGACTGCGACTACGAAGCGTTGAAGCCTGATAGGAATGTCATCCATAGTAGTCTCAGGCACATCTACTGTCAGACGCTCTAGATCATGCTCCAACTCAGCTAGTACTTCTGCAGCCGCGTCCTGTGGGGCCGGTACCGGTGCAGCTGGATGTCTCCTCTCAAAAGGCCGGAGGTTGGCTGGACGCTGTGGACCAACATCTGCATTTTGAAACTTTTCACTGTCAGTTTTAAGACGATATATATAAAAACAAAAAAATACATAATTTGAAAACTCGTGAAAAATAAAGTACCTCTGTCATCCCATTGTTCTCCCTCTGGAAGAACCATGTCCGGATCATGTCGAAAATCTACTCCGGCGTACGGAAAGTCCTGGATCGAGAAAACCTGGTCCTCCAACTAGTGAAAGTAACTATCAGAAAATCGAACAACTGCCGCACCCTCATCAAGATGCCGGGCCATCACCGCAACCCATCGTACCAGCTTTGGCTCCCGAGGACCCAAGATATCAATAGTGAGTTGCTGAGGGATCAGCATCAGAACTCTCTCTAAGGCAAAGCTCACGACTAAAGGCCCATATCCAAAAGTTTTCAGTCGTCCGTTCTTTGCCTTAGTCAGTTGGCTCTTCATATTAGCCGACACAGCATCACACCAGTTGAAAATGGTGCCTTGGTAACAGTCAATTGCCATCCGCATTTGGGACCCAGAAGCAATGTGCAAAGCGGCCGCGCCGCAAATTCTGGTAACCGTGAAAGCAATAACTTTGAGTTCACGCAGAGAGATGTGTTTGATCTCCACGCCTTTCGAATGGTGTGCCCCAGGTGTGCACCACTCTTCACGGAGACTAACAAGGGATTGGCCACCCGGCCTAGTCCCGACTAGATTGAGTTGCTCGCCTCTGTTCGGCAAGCCAGTGAGAAAGTATACATCCGAGGGCTCTATCTCGAGCTGGTGCCCTCCTATGTAAAAACATTGCTCTTGAACGTTCCATCTCTCAACCAGCCATTCTAAGAATCTTACCTGAGTCCTCATGCCCGGTATGGCCCAGTATTTGTATAACCCGCATGCTTTTAGGGCATCCAGGGAAGGTTGGTGTTCTATTGCAGCTTCATCAACCTCTTCGTGCTCTCTTTCTCTCCAATCCAACATGGTGAGTGCCCTACACACCAAGAAATGATGATTAGAATTAATTTGGGGAATTTTGAATGGTTATTTGAGAGGATTGGGGTTTCAATTTCCGCGTTCCACGGAGGACGCACCCCACGTTTGGAACACAGGGCATCGGGACGCAGTTGGCCTGAAGTGGGCTGCGTCCCCCGACCATTTTCCTGTATAGGAAAAAGTCGAGGGACGCAGGTCACCCGAAGGGTACCTGCGTCCACCGAGGAGCGCATTTTGAAACCTAAACCCTCCCAAAAAACAAAACTAAAACCTAAAAAACAATTTTAATCGGATAGAAATGAAGAGTAGGATGTTGTAAAATACCTGGAAGAGACGGCGTTCGATTCTGACGGTCGGATTTTCCGCAGCGACCACGGGAAGTTTCTTGTCAAAAGCTCCTTTTTCAACCTCAACAGTCAAACGGTAAAAATGACATGGTAAAAAGTCTTTTTATAGGTTTTTTGGATGAATTTGTTCATTTTTCACCATGGAAAGATGTTTTTCAATGTATTTTCGCCTATCTTAAACAGGTATGAGCAATGTGTCGCTTTTGTGCAGGACAAAGGGACTTAGAGGGAAAATTGTCATTTTTTCACAAACAAAATATCAGAGTCATCTTTTAAGCCCTTTTCTGACTCCTAAAATATGAAAAGATTGCCGAGCGTTTCTTTTACACTCGTTAAAACGGAATTAAAAGACGGTCCCCTTATAACTCTTTTCTGACCGTAAAATCAGGAAAAGATTGCCGGGTTTTTGTCGTTTCAAACTCGATACGGAAATAAAACGACGTGTCCTTGATCCCTTTTTACTTTTCAGGTCAGTGGCACTAATTATGAAAGTACTCCTTGGTCGCAAGATCAAGCGGTTCCCCCAGGTATTATTTTATACTTTTTCGGGCTTGAGGGACACAAATCTACGAAAAAGTTCAACTTGGAGTCTTCTTAAGTTTTTCAGACTCTCTAAAATTGAAAAACACCGAGTTTCTCCTATACTGGGCTCATTAAACATTTCACAGTAAAGGACCTGTTCAATTACAAACAGGAACGAACCACTCCTTCCTAGGGTTCAAATCAAAACTAGGTTGGACTCATCTGAAGGATGAGCTTATAATCAAGCACATGTTATCCTCCTCAAGCTTGTTAAAAATAAAGAGGTACTTGCCAGAAATGGTGGGGGAAAAAAGAGAAGAATGAACCTGTTTGTTACCTTTTGTCTTAGAAGAAACTTTATTACCACTCTTGAACACGACACTTTTCATTCACCTGGGTTGGGAAATATTTTACCTCACAGTTGATCAAACCACCTTTGAAAGTCTTTAACCGGGTTTCGGGGATTAACTTTGAGCTATTTGTCACCAAGCCATCTGTCATGTCGTTATGTGTTCAAGAGGTCTGCAAACAAAACTTTCATCTGCAAAATACTTCTCATCCATTTGACCATCCCTGAGTCAGTCCTTACAGCAACATTTCTTCAACTTGAACAATGATTTCGTGTTGCGGGCTTGCCTGCAACGGGTCGCTTTCTATCGACATCAGCACATTATCTAGAGAGATGACTTAGAAATCGTCAGTACCTTGAAGTCTGCATGCATCAATGGCAGGTTTCTCGCCTTTGACGTCAGTTTACATCATTGACTTTCGATCGAAGGATTCCGTGAAATGTTCGACATCAACTCATTCATTCACATCTCATGGATTGTACTAGGTACTTTGAGAACCATTGACATTACTGGTGGTCTCTCTCACGCTTGTTAACAGTTTACATCATTGACTGGTAATCAAGTGGTTTCTACCATGTTCGACATCAATTCATTTATTCGCATGGCTAGAATCGTACCAATTCGGGAAGTAGAGATGAAGACCCTGGATCTAGTTTCCACCATCCAGGCTGCGAGGAGTTTTGTATTCATTATCTAAGTAGACTAATCATAAACAGATGGCTGCGTCCATACTGTGTCTACAAAAGTCTATGATTGTGATGTACTGCAAGATCATTCCTGTATCAGAGTAGTTAGTCTGTTAGTTAAAGTTTGATCTGAGTATGGGAATGCCTACCTCAGTGATGATATAATCTTATACATGTATTTTGTGTTGAAAATTGTAGGTTCCGACCAGGCTCTCCACGGGATAATCCTTGAAATGATAAAGCGCTTCACCCTTCCTAGATATTACAAACCCTAATCTATTCCAGGCTTCGCACTTTAGGGGGCAATCTGTTACACTAAAAAATGTCACCATGACTATTTACAGTTAGTATGGCTCAATCAACAGTCATGCTACCCTCTTAGGCAAGTCTTATGCCTCTGCTCTCCATGTCAAACTCCAAAAAGAGAGAAAGTCTTGTATAAATGTATTTATCTCTGGGGACGCAGGTTCTCTCAAACTCACCTGCGGGGACGCTCCCAATGTTCACAAAAGCTGCGTCCAAAGACGCTCTGTATGTAAAGGGACAGGTGCGTCCCCCTGTAAAAGTTAGAATGCACAAGTTTCATCTTTAAAAAGTTACTTGTGGTCATTTCTAGAGCATTCTAGAAGGTTGTTCGACGTGTATTGGGCGCCTCCAGATGGTTCATGCACTCCTATCAAAGAGGAACTTATCCCATCAATAAGGGAGTGATCCCATCCAAAGAGGGGACTATCCCATTGATGGTGGACCTGATTAACCTCCTCTTGAGTACTATAAATACAGGCATTGGGCCAGAAGGAGGGGAGGTTGAAGCTATACATTTTCTAAGGGTAAATGCTGCAGGAATTAGGACTCCCATTTAGAAGCTTGTGAGGAGAGATTGCCATCTTTGCTTGTTCTATTTGGAAGTGGGTGAGCTTTGTCAAAGTAGAGGAAGACTCTTGTGGACCCTGGAAGGAGCTTGCACAACACCAAGGCTCAGGTTGTAATGGTTCCTTTTGATTACCTTTAATGCAAATTGGTCCATTCTTCTCAATAACTTGTTGTTTATGGGTTATTTCATGTACTCCTTGGTCTATATGTTGAATATGCTTTGTTTTATGTTATAATCAGGTGCTATTTAATTGTTTGACTGTTGGTGATTGCAGGTTTTGGAGAAAAGGAGGAGCTCATCCAGATCAACAAAGCTTGGACTTCTACAACAGCGTTTGGACAAAGGTAAGAACGAAACACTTGATTTCTCATATCATAATGCATGTTTAGAGAAGGATAGCTCCAGTTTGTTTTGTTTGTCATTAGAATGTCTTAGACTTCTAGGAAGGTCGTTTGTGTCCGCACTTTTGACTGATTCCATGTGACAAGGCTGTAGCAAAAGAAAGTGAAGTGGTTGAAGGGAAAACTCAAGGAAGTTGAGTTAGAAATGGAAGAATCCATTGTGAACCAGAACAAGGAGAATTTCTAGGAGATAGTGAAGATGAAGAATTGAAGACTGAAACTTCAAGTAAGGCTAAAGGGTCACATGGCTTTAAATCTGACAATTTGTGTATGTTTGTAGGTGAAGGACATTTTTTGCTGAAATTTGTCATGAAAAATGAAGAAGACCGGCACAATCAAAATTCTGTTTTGCAAAAGGATAAGATATATAGATCTCATATACAATTGGAGAAAGATGTCAAGCAACCAAGTGAAGGGCTTGAAGAGATTGAAGAGGAGACAATCAAAAAATTTCTAAAACATATGGATGATTTAGAACAGCAAGGAGATATGATGGCTGAACCATCAAGTGAGACCATAGGATCTTATATTTTTAAAACTGATAGTTTGTGTATGATGGCAGATATTGCAAGAGAAAAGCAGCCATTTGAAGATATCTTGAGAGGACATAAACAATAGGGACTGAAGGCAAACTTGAGGAAGAGACTATGTTAGTTGAAAACATAGTAAAGGATCATCAATTCACTATGATGATAGGCACAGTAGAGATATCCATGGAAACTGTTGAGACAAACAGTAGGGAAGAAGGACATCTACTGAAGGATGTTAAGAAGGAGGAACCCTATGCAAAGGATATAACCTTGGGAAAAAGGAGCACTAACAAAGGAGTGTTTTGAAGAGGATGGACTGTCCTTTGAAGATATCGAAAGTCTGGAGTACTCTAGGAGAACAAAGTATGATGGAGAAGACCTCTTGAGTGAGCGAATTAGTGGTTTACTACAGAAAAAGACCTCGATATTACAAGGATCAAAGGAAGACAATGTTTTAATACTTTGACACAGCATGTAAAGGATGAATCTGGAATAAGAGAGCACTATGATGAAGTGCTTGCTAAGTGTGAAGAAGAGATTAAACTGTTGGAGAAACTAATGAGAGAACTTGATGAAAGAACAAAAGCCGTAGTTACAGTTCTGAAGAAGAAGATGTGTCTCAAGTAGGCATGGAGACAAGAAGATGCAATAATTTGTTTGCAGGTTCATTAAATAGCATGAATGAGTATGATTATGTGATCAAATAGATTGAGCATAGATTGTTTGAAAGATGGTAAAGAGGTGGTAGGAATCAAAAAATTTCAAAGTAGAGATAACCAACAGCAGGTTCAAAGAGGAGGAGTTCACTACAATTGACAAGAGCAGGAAGGCATCATTAGAACATATGGTGTGGAAGAGAGACTAATGGACAGTCTCATGAATTCTGCTGAGAATTCGAATCAACATACTGATATGTTGACAGAGGAAGAGGAAATAGAGCAACAAACTGAAATGTTGCCAAAGAAAGAAGAGGCACCAAGGCCTTATGTTTTTAGTTTTAACAAGTTTTTAGTTAATGCAGGTTTTGTTGCAATTTCTGGAGGAGATTTGGCATAGGTGAGCAGCCAAGTAAAGATGAAAGAAGAAGACTTCATGGAAGAATTCAATCCATGGAAGAAAGATATTAAATTGCTGGAAAAATGTTGAACAATCATGATTCAATCATGGAAGAGGGTAAGGATGATTGGGAGGCAGAAAAAATGGCAACAAGTAAAGCAAGAGCAAGTAAACGAAAGAATGAAGCAAGTAAAAGAAAAGTCAGCATAGAAGACACCAACAGCGACCTGAAACAAAGAAAAGAAGATAGAAGTAAGAAGTAGAAGATGGACCAACCCAAGGATATTCTGGACATAGAAATTGAAGAAATATGGTAGCAGATGATGAAGTAATTCAAATTGAGGAAAATGGTAACAACAACAGGCATGATCAATCAGAAGTTGAACATGATTGACATGAAGAAGAAAATGGAGCAAAAGACAGAAGAAGTGCAGTAGTAGCAAAGGAATAAAGCATCTGGACAGTTACAGAACAAAGTATGTGATCCAGGAAGATGAAGACCAAAAGACACATGATTAGGAGATCATGAATATTTTCTACTTTAGGAGACTGATGCAGGAGAATTCAGCGAAGGAAAATCATTGTAAATAGTAGACATAGGGGATCATGCATTTTAGGAAATGGTTTTCCTAAGTCTCAGTCAATGTAAAAATGTAGGCTTTTAAGTGATTTAATTAGATATTGGGAGAATATGTAAATGCTCTTAAAATAAATAAATGAGAACATTAGTTCTAGAAGTCAAATCCAACTCTCTAGGAGCAAGAGAGAGCTTTTAGGAATTAATTAGAGTAGATATGGACCATTGAGCTGATAATGAGACTTTTCTGCTTTAAAACAGAGGGAAACGATAGAATGGAAAAAGTCTACCACATATGCATGCATGTAGCATGCTTTAGGGCTTTATTTGAGTGATTTAAGGAAAGGATGGGATCAATAATCCATTCCAAGTTACCATATAAGCATATGTAAGCCTACGGGCAGAGAGGAGGCCACTAATAGGAAATCAGGGCTATGTGTGTGTGTGTGTGTGAGACCAAAGAGTTAGATATCTGTATCTCTTTTAATAACTTTTCTTAAGATCTACGATCTTGTAGGATTCTCGCCTACCCCACTTGTGCGCCCCATTGACAATTCCCACTCCTCTTCCTTTGCACGTTGTTATGGAGGTTCTGGGCTTGGCCCACTCTATGGGCTTCTGCTCTTTAAATGGTTCAACTTGTTAATATTTTTTATTCCACTTTGTTCTCTACCCGTTGGCCCCATTGCAATGCCTAACTCTCAAATAAAATTCCTTCTGGGATTTCCAACTTCTGGAAAATTTCCGTTATGGGTTCCATCAATTGAAGGTCGATCAATAGTTGTTCCCTACTATCCTAGCTCCATGCTATCCCATGTCACCTATTAATACCATTCTAGGCTTCTGGGCTGTTGGGCTTCTGGACTACTGACCTTTCGGGCTTTCAAGCTTCTGAGATTTGTTCCCGCTGGTTTGACTCCATGCTATCCCATGTTACGAATTAAAGCTTTCAGGTTTTTGATCTTCCACACTTGTAGGCTTCAAGGTTTCTGGGCTTGAGGATTTCCGATATTATGGGTTTCTCAGCACTAAAACTATGACTTTGGGTGTCCACTTTTTAACTCTTAATAACATTCAATTGAGGAGACCATTTATGGACTTCAACATACTGTTGGAAATATTTTTCTGAGAACAATCCAACTACGCCATCTCTAGGGGCATCCAAGCTAAACACATGGGCAAGAATCTCCTCCAATGTTTGGGACTGTTAAACATCATAGTGATCATATTATGCCTCGTCCACTAAGCATGTTACTATGATCATTCTCTACAAGAGAATAAAAACAATGGGACTCCCCCTTAGATTGACCCACTATGCACATAAATCCCAACATATGATGCCACAAACCTCAATGCTCATCTGGTTGACATTAATTCCAGCACACTTTCTTCCACTAGCCATCCAAGAAATTCCAATTGTCCAACAATCTTACCATTTGGCATTGATGGAAACATCTCATCACTTCTCCACATTGATGGTCAATTGGCATTCTCCTTCCACACTTCTCCTTTGCATAAGCCACCAATAGGTTTCTCTCCTCTGCTTGGGCCATCAAAGCTTACTCTCCCCCTTTGACATCAATGGAAAAGGGATACAAGCTGCTTCTTCTACCCCTTTCAATCATTGAATGAGGCTCTAGTTGTTTATATGCATTCTACTTCTACAAACTTCTCTTCAAGGGTTGATACCTTCATGATGGGGCAATGGATGTATGAAATTCAAGGTGAGCTGCACTCATCATGGAAAATACACTTGTAAATCTAAACACTAGAAAACAATTCCTTGCACCTTTCTTGTAGTTGTTGCTACTCTAGGCACTGGACATATGCAATATGCTCCCCTTGAACATATATTGCCTCTTATTTAAATTTATGCAGTTTTGAATGCCTTAGGTTGCTAGCTGAATACTATTTTTAAGAATGCATATATTTTATCAATTAAAAGAAACCGATACAAATTAAAATTTCTCTTGGTATTGTTTCTGCATGAAAATACCATCCGTTAATGATGCATTGAGATTTCTCTTCACTATTGTTATTACTTCATCCTCTATGCTTACTTCTCCTTAACATCTTAATCACTTTCCCCCCTGAGATCATACGCCTACAAATATGGACTGTTGGTTAAACAATACCACTTGTACCAAAACATTTACACAAATCGAACATTGTAGTAGGAAAAATCTTAGGAATCCCTCTCAAGAAGAAATGTTCATTTACACAAAAAGTTTTCTCCACTTGAACCCAAGACTATCAATTGACAACTAAGGAAAATGCAAAGTTTGTACCTATCATGCTCATGAAAACAATATTTCTAGGCATAATCAAATTCCCACATAAATGAAATAAGGGTGTTTCACCCAAGATGCAAACCTTTCATTTCCTATGCAATATTTCTTCCTAGTAAAGTAGCTCCGCTGGGCCCATGCTCTCTGATATATTTCATCTTCTTCATTTCTTCTATGTGGCAATTGATCTTGCAAACCTGACTTGGTTGTGGGCCTCTTTACATTCCAAACCTTCGTTGCACCTCATATTATTATCACAACAGAAAGTGTTGTCAACTCCCCCTCAAACCAAGCTAACTGCATTCTCATCTCTCTTTCAATGATGATACATTTGAAATAAACAAAGTAATTTTTGTAATCAACAAGGGGACTCAACCATACCTCCAAAGTTCATATGCATCTCTTCTATATAATATATATTATGCCTGCACCAAACCTTTTTGGCCACCCTTAAGTCCATTCTTTTCTTTCAATGAAGAGAAACATAGCATCTGCTCGCCCTGAGAATATTTTTCTCCTTCTTCTTCCACATATTCTTCGGTCAAGTCATGATAGAGGCATTAAATTCTATCTTCTTATTTTCCCATGTTTGGGCTTTCTCTTGGCTGCATATGGCTAGGGGTCATACCTCCTTATTTTCTTCCTTACTTACCCATGCCTTCTTTCCATTTCTTCTCTTCATTGTCTTCACAATAGAATTCATTTTTCTATTTCTACAATTCATCACTTAGAGCTTGTTATTGTTGCAACTCCTAATTATAGAGGGCTTCATTAATAAAATACAAGGATTATCCCTTTTAATTTTTTCTTTAGAGAAAAATCAGCTCCTTCATGATTTCTTCCTCCATTCTCAACATGTCTCTTTGACATAGAGCACTTAATTAAAACTCAAATGTAGGGATAATTTTAAGGATGGAAATTTATCTTAAAGTTTAGAAACCTTGGTGAATCCCACTAGTCCATAATATGAAATCTATAAAATGTTTCGAGATAATTTTGTAAAAATATTCAAATTTATAATATTTTTATATAGTCTATATATAGTTTTTTGGTGATTTTTAGGGTAAAATAATTTCATTCTATAAAATTTGGGCGAATCATTTATACAAAAAAATGGAAATTAGTGAATCTTTTTTTTGGAAAACGTATAGAAAATTAACCCATGGCGAATATTAGCCCCTAAAATTGTCCCTGCTCAAATGCCTTTGTTGTCTTCACTGGTCATCCTTCTACATTAGCATTCATATTTTGAGAGTCATACTTCACCCTGCTATACTTGCATTTTGATGACTTATGCCCAAAATTTCCACATTTGTAGCATTTGAAATGACTTAAGAATGGGGCAAAAGGATTTCTTTACTTAGCAAAATTCCTTTCAAGGCCTTTACTACTACCAACATGCTTTCTCTTGTTTTTTCTCCACATACTCTATTTTCTTCTAGCTACCCTTATTTTCTTTTATTTTCAAAATTATGACAAGATAAATAATAACCATGAAAAGGATTTTGAAAACTAAAGATACTTTTCTTTGAAGGATTTTTCCTTGAGAGGGAAAGAATTTTTTTAGATCTTTATGTGCCTTCCATGCTTCTTTGAACTACTACCTTGCAAAATCCTATGATATTGCTTTCCATTCCATTGATGTTTTCCAACAACTTGTTTTCCTTTGTTGTTGTTAGAATTTCCAACTACCCTTATATTGATGGTTGACCCTTCATGCTTTGCCTTCTTGGGGCTTGGTTCTTATTTGAAACCCAAACTAGCCTTGATGAGAGGGAATATTTTCTTAGAAAATATCTCATTCAAGTCCTTTATGCTCTACTTAATATTCTCGTATTGAGATACCTCTTTTCTTACCCTTCCTATGTCATGTCTGAGTGAGACAACATTGTTTTATAGTCTTTTACAAATGGATTTTGTATAATTTTTTTGACTCGTCAATATCCCGTTAAGTTTTCTAGCCTCTTCTTGTTGAGAATTAGGATCAACTATCATTTTTCTCATTCTCAAGCTCATACTTGTGCAACTTCTCCTTCTTCTTGATATTTTCTTCTGATAGCCCCTTGATATATCTTATATCATATATCAATTTACTCCTAAAATAAATGCTTTCATCTAGATTCTTTTCCTCACTATTAGAGGTGCTAGTTGAGTCACCAAAAGGATCCAAATTCCTCTCTATGTCCATTGAGTCTTCCATAGGTCTGAAGATTGTTCCTTCTTCACCACTACTAGGCATACTCTTATCTTCTCCTATTAATGAGAACACCTTATACCTCTCTTCTTCCTCATAGGAATCCTCATTTTTTATTTCTACTAAAGTAGGTATATCTAAATCAATACTAGATGCATTTGTATCTTCAAAACCATCACATGAACATCTAGAGGATAAATGATCTATATTTTTCCATTTATCAAAAGGTAGTAGCATACCTCCTGAGAAGTATGGTCTTTCTTCTAAGTCTTATTCTTCACCATGGAGGAGTGAAAATCAACAGTTTTCTCACTAGAAAAAATATCTTCAATCTTTTGATCATCTTTCCTTTGAGATGCCCTATTCTTATTCTTCATTTTCTTCTTATCACTACAAGCTACATGTTCTGGTTCACTACCTGAGTAGAAAGGTTCTTCTACCTTCTCTTCAGCCACATTTCTCTCTTCTCGATACATACATTGCAAAATGTCCTTTCTTTGTTGTCTCACAATGCCTCATCTTATCAGCATCTAGATTTCATAGCCCTTTCATGATAATTTTCTTGGCTTCGATATTAAATTAATCCATCTCTCCATATTCTACAAATAAGAAAACAGATTCATTAATGATCATCAAATAGGCTCCCATATTAATCTTCCAGAGGCCATAGCCCAATCCATTAAAGAATGGAACTCGCTCTAGTGTTAGCCAAGCTTGATTTTCCATTGTTTCCCTTTGATTTACCTTTGAATGGTTAAGTTGTTCCTGAAGGAACTTGGATCTGATACCAATTGTTGAAATCATAGTTAATACTGAGAGGTGGGTTAAATCAATATTAAGGCTAATTTAACCTTGATGCCAATTTATATCTTCGCATTCAAACTTGGCATCCATTATGTGAGAAACCATTAACAAATCATAACAACTACCACATGAATCAACACAAGAATACACATGAGACAGAAAAGTTTAACATGGAAAACCTTCTAGAAGTAAAATCATCTAAACTTATTTGTTATTTGATGTAAATATGAGCTCCTACTCTATTACATCAATTTGATTGTGATCCACCACACACAAGAATCACCAAATTGCTTTGGTTGTTTCTTGGCACCCACTAGAAGGAAGCACCAACTACCTTCCTCTATAGACACCTAATTAGCTTACCAAAAGCACCTATTTAAGCACCAACTTCATGGATTTGTTGCAAGCATTAACTTGCAGCTCCTTGGATTTATGCAAGCACCAAATTGCAGAAGGCACCAACCCCAATGCTCTTATTAGACATCCACTAAGATGGAAGCAACAACTACCTGGTTTGCAAGCTCCAACCCACACTCAATAAGGAACTAATGTTCACTGTAAATGGAACCCTCTCTACTTATTCTCATCTCTCTGTTCTCCTCTACCTTTTTTCTATCTATTCCACTCAACATCTTACACTTCATTCAACCCACAAAACACTATGTCCTCTAGTCACTCTATAGTAGCACACTGTTCTCGTCCCTCTGCTCTTAGCAGCATATACTAAACTCTCACCCCCTTCTTTCCACAATATCTCATGTCCTCTCACAGGAGCATAGCCAGACTATCAACTTCTCTATGCAACATTGACACTCTCGACCTTTCATGGAAACATAAGCACACTTGGCCTCTTCTCGGTAGTGCTCACCGATAGAGCTCTCCACTAAGCTCACTCAATTATGTTTCTTCCCCCCACATTTTCTCAATGGAAATATTGGGTTTTGTTCCTCTACTGCAAAGGGACCAATGTGGTTTCTACTGACATCCACACTACCCAAGGGCATGCACTATCATGGCTAGACATGCTCCATAGGACAAATTTTCTTGTTTAATCTCATAACAACAACAAGGTTCTCCATTTTTCCGTTTCGTCAAATGGTTTGGCCACTACTACTTAATTGCAACTTAATTTATCTCTAAGAATGGGTTTCATTCACTAGCCCACTACAACCCCATTAAATCATAGAATGGGAAGCTAACCATTTCTCCTTTTTGAGAATAAATTCACTCAAAATTGTGCAATTCATCAAGGCTCTCCATACTCATTAATTTTATCATAGAGCTTAGCTTGTACTTAGGCATGGATCTTCTGGTCTTTGATTAGAGCTTCTACACCTAGCCATATCTTCCATTTAATTCTCTATCGCATGCTAGAAAGATCAAATATGGTTGTTCTTGGGTCAACTTATACTTGTGCAAATCATGGTGTTGTAGTGGGGAAACCACCCTCCAAATTTTTTCCTTAGCCTCGTTTTGGGGCCTCCCTTCCAACCTTCACAGTAGCTTGCTCTACTTCGTCAAGTTCACAAGTTTCAGTATCTTTCTTACACAAAGAAAAGTCCGGGCTTCTCTAGTCCAGAATGTTGTGCCATACTTCCTGTAGAAGACCCCACACATTTCTTGTAGACTGTTACTCTGCCTTTGAGTGAGCCCGATACACTAGAGAAATTCGAACCAGGCCGCAAAGATCCATGGAGGTTGATAGGTTAACCGATTGTGGGAGCAGAGGATGCATACTTCAGCTAAGAATGTCACAAATGCAAATTAATCAGCGGATGGTGAGAGTCGGCCGAGCTTCGTTTAACTGCAGCATGATTTACGTGAGAGAGTGAAATGGCCAAGTGTACGTGGCCACATGCAGACTGCATTTCTATTTATTAACTGTATGTTTTCTTCTTGATACGCTGCACTGGAGTTCAAACAGCTGACACTAACTGTTTTTTTTTTAAATTTCACGTGCATGACTGACCCATGCATGCTGTGTGACTTCCTCGTGAGTGCTAGAGAACTGGGTGTATTGCTACATTCATGGCTTAATTTCACCATTCCATTCGTTCATGCAATGCTTAGACTAGATTCATGCAATAGACGAACAAGGTTCAGTCACGTACCTGAAGTCAAACGGCTGCTTGTGAAGCTTTTTGCTGCTGCATGCTCTGATTCTGCTGTGGCATGCTTGGATCCTTTGATTGCATGAGGGCTTGGCTGATAATATTTGATTGTTTTTTCTTGTGCAGGTGTCCTCTGGACGAATCCAAGCTGCAGGAGTTCATTTCCACGTTCAGACCTGCACGTTCAAGCTGCTGCTACTGCATTGTCACAGAACCAGAACTTGTTTTCGCCATTTCTCCCAAATGGAAAAGCGGATCGATCTAAAACTTGCTGAGCATGTTTCTATCATCATTATGCATCTCCCATAGAAAAATCGTGATCAATGGATGC
This sequence comes from Pinus tabuliformis, assembly GCA_031772625.1. Taxonomy (NCBI): domain Eukaryota; kingdom Viridiplantae; phylum Streptophyta; class Pinopsida; order Pinales; family Pinaceae; genus Pinus; species Pinus tabuliformis. Next base: position 374,936,020 of record CM062811.1, on the reverse strand, counting down.
ACATATTTTGAGAAAAATGGAAAATGGCTGAAGATTTCAGAGCTCAATTTCTCGGAAACCGTGCATCGGAATCGGCTGAAACTGCTTGGGTAGGTTACCATCACTCACATGCATATCCCCATGAAATAGGTTTTGAAACGGATGCACGGATATGGAGAAAATGCAAAAATGGCTGATGGTGATGGAGGCTGATTTCTTGGAAATCGTACACCAGAATTGCATGGAACTGCTCAGGCATGTTGCCATCAACCTTGTACAACTCCCCATAAAACGGTTTGTCAAATGGATGCATGGTTCTCAAGTTATGGCAAAAACAAATTTTGTTCTATGTCTTTTTGCTTCAAGGCTTTTTGCAAGTGGTTGCATGGAAGGAAAAACTGAGCTTGGGCTGTGATGCAGGTATGGAGATGATGGAGGAGGAGTTGGAATATTGCATGAGGAATTCTGAACCCTTGAGGAGGCTACCATGTTCGCCAAACCACTATTTGAAATCCATGTCTAGTTTCCCACAATTTCTACAGGAAGTTCGTGTAGAAGCACAATGAGAAGCACAAGGAGGTGGAAAAAAAATGATGGATAAAGGCAAGGGATGGAAACACAAGTGCTTGTAGGCCTAATCAACAGATTCCCACCATTAGATTCACTTTTGAAATTGGATTTGGCTCGTCCAAAGGTTCTACAGGATGTTTCCTGTAGAAATACAGAGCTTCCTGTAGAAGGCACAAGAAAAATTCCTTTAACCTTGATTTGAGTGCTCCTCCTGTCATGAAACGTCCTTCTTGCAACCTGCAATGTCATTGCTGCAACATGAAATTATTCAATGGAGATTAGCTTTATTTTTCTTTTTCTTTTTCTCTTTTTTTTTTTGAAAAACAACTAGGGCGCCTCATAGAGGTTTTCACCCTAATTGCCTGCCTTGGGCACCTCCAAGGGAGGTTTTCACCCAAAGATCTTATTCTCTTTTCTCTTTTTTTTCAACCCATTGACCGCCTCATGGAGGTTTTCAATCAATGAGCCAATCTAAGGCACCTCCGAGGAGGTTTTCACCTTAGATTTCTATTTTCCTCTTTTTTCATTTTTTCTTTTCCTTTTTTTTCTCTTTTTTTCTTTTTTCTTCTTTTTCCTACCCTACCCTACTTGAAAAACAAAATTCCTTTCAAGTATAAGAATACTTCCAATGGAGCCATGTGCACATCGAGATTAGAGAAAAAATGATGTGAAGGCTCGAAATGCATGCTTGGACAAGTATCCAGATCTCAGAGACCAAATGATCTGACTTTGAAGGGATCAAACATAGCTGAGGAAGAGAGTACTGCTGCAACTTAGTGACTGTCTGGAACCATGTCTCAATATAGCTTTGATATCCTTGGTCCTTTTGCTGATCTAGAACATTCTTCATGTCACCTTCTATCATGACCTTCTCATCTTCCTCTTTTTGTTGATCTTTCTCTTGAATACATGGAAGATTTGATGGTAACCATGAGGGAACTCTCTCGATCTCTGATTCTGATCTCTTCTCTTCATCAAGTTCAGCCCATGGTTCTTTGATCTCCTCTTTGGAATCTTCTTTTGCTTTTGGTCCTTCAAAGTTGTCAATATAATCTCTGCTTTGCAACACTCTTCCTGAGCTTTGGTGAAGATCATTGGGCTCAAGAGGAGTTGTTTGGATATGTTGTGCCTCAGATTTGCAATAGGGTTGAGCTGCTCCATTGTGTGGTTTTGGAAATGGTACGGGTAGTTGAGTGGAGGTGTGAAATTGAGATGGAGATGGATGGCATTGTGGTTGGGTAGGCATTTGGGGTTGCCTTGGCGGAGGAGGAGGCGACGGTTGTGGATGAGCAGGTGGTGGAGGAAAATGAGCGGGATGAGAGTTGTACTGGGGCCTCCACTCCTGATAAGGTGCATTCCACTGAGGTTTTTGCTGAGCATAAGAGTGAAATGAATGAGCAGCTGGTTGGGCATAATATGGATCTGTGAAGGAACAAGGAGGAGGTGTGAACCAGGAAGGATGAGCAGGGGGACCCCAAGAAGGCATGAAAGTGGCTTGATAAGGGTCATAATAGGTCTCGGGTGTCCCTTGCAGTTCCTGCTGGTAAGATCTAGGTCCATGCGGCCAATTTTGGTTCATGTAATAGAGTGATTCAATGGCTCCTTTGGCTCTCTGATATGCAGCTGTGAATCTGGGTAAGGAAGGGCACTGATTTGTAGGATGGTATTCTTCACAGAAAAAACACACTTCTATGGAGTATAATGGACATTCGTTCCTAGGATGCTTTCTAGTGCACCTAGGACAAAAAATGACCAAAGCCCTCTTGGATTCCTCTTGCTTCTGTTGGATCTGCAAGGTATCCAATTGCATGGCAAGAAACTGCCTCATATCACTCTTGAAATCTTTGATCTGATTTTCAAATTCATCTTTGGACAAGATGTTGCTCCCAACATTTCTGCTTGTAGCCATTAGCTTTAGAGGAATGTTTTCTTCTTCTTCTCCCCTAGAGGTTCTTTAAATATGCCTTGATGTCCATCCAAGGGTTCTTCTTAGTCACAGCCATCGAAGAAGAGAGAAGGTTGGCCGTGTGAAGCAATGGGGGGTGTTGTGAAATCATTTTTCTAACTTATCTCTACTCCTGCAAGGCATGAAAGGAAATCTTTTTGGTTGATTTTTGTATTTTTCTTCTTGTACCTGCAAAACTAAAATAGATTGAACTGCAACTAACTATCTTGCTAAAATGAAAATGCAGAATTGAAATGAAAGTAGGAAATGACTAATCTATTTTTCTCAAATGAAATTGCAGGAATGAAATGCTAGGCTACGCTTGCAGAATTGAAATGCTAATATACGCTTGCAGAAATGAAATTGCAGAATTGAAATGCTAATCTATGAAAGCGGGAAATGCTAATCTATGAAAGCGGGAAATGCTAATCTATGAAAGCAGGAAATGCTAATCTATGAAAGCAGGAAATGTCTATGCTACTTTTGCAGAATGGAAATGAAATAAACTACTTAGCAGAAGGCAAGAGTAAGAAAATAGAAGAAAAGCAACAATTACTAATACTCTGACGCTTCCCCGGCAACGGCGCCAAAAAGATGGTGGGCCCCAGTATTGTAGCAATAATGCTACAACTCCTGGAGCTTCCTTCTCTAATTTTATCAACCCGGTAGTTCGTAACAAACTTGGAAGCGACGGTGTTGTATGCACAAGTACTAGCTCTTGCCGCAGCTGTCACTTGGTCAGCTGGCACAAGTCCGCTAGGGGCTCAAGCCAACTTCTATGAGCTCTTAGAAGAATCTTTTTAATTGATGGACGAAAGCTAACTCAAAGGAAGCTAATCTACTTGTGGAAAGAAACTGAAAGCCAACAAAACAGGGAAACCCTAGTAAACCCTAATCTGACTAGTTTAATCTCTATGATGCAATGGTGGGAGTGCAAACTTCTAGAAATGATGCCATTACTTCTAGTGATATGAGATGCATGAATTTAAGCTACTTCTACTGAAAAGAACATTGTTTTTGTATTTTTGCTTAAGTGGTTGGAGTTATTATGATTTTGTTTCTTATTAGGGTTTGACTGTGCAGGGGTAGTTCGAAGGGAAAGAAAGCTTGGGAAAGGTCAGGAGGGCTAGGAGAGGTTCCAGGGGATCCCTAACGTTGTCCCACAGAAGTCCACAACATTCAGGTGCTCGGCAACCGAGTTTGTAGGCTTCTACAGGATGTCTGCAGGGGATCCTACAGGAAGCTCGGGATTTCTACAGGATGTTCTGAAAAGAGGATTTTGGAGAATGGATGGAGGGAAAAAGGTGGGGGAATGAGTATGGAGGTGAAATAGGGGTGTGAAGAGGCCTAGGACTTGGTGGATGAGGCTAAGGAGCGATTGGATTTGTTCAAGGGAGAGTGAATCAATGTTGCACAAAAATTAGGGTTTTGGGAGCGAATGGCAAACGTGAAGCAAGGGTTCTAAGTAGAGGGTGGAGAGGATGGTGCTGATGGGGAATAAGCAGATGAAGGAGTGGTACAGGTGCTCTGCAAGTCGTTTTTGCAATCTGAACCAACAAAACTTATAAATTCAAAGACCTAGTTACGTTGACCTAATTTTCTAGCTGTTAGTAAAGAGAATGAACAGAAGTGTGACCTGCAATGAAACCATGTATTTTAACTCATGCAAATAAGCAAATGAAAGTTTGAACTTGTAACCAACTTCTACACATGAAAATCAAACACTAGTGATTGCATGGCAAAGCAAAATTAGTGTTTTTGTGGGCAGCAAAGTCATCCTAGTCACAGCTCCTAATCCCACTAAGGGAGAGGTGAAACCACAGATGTTTGTTGGCCCTTTTCTTGAAGCTTTTTCTGTTAAAAACCTATCAACTAAATCTGAGCATGAAAACTATTTTACTCATCAAAAAACAAACTAAATAACAAAACAAGATTTAGATCTAAATAACGAATTTTATTCTAAGAATGCAGCAAAAACACATAAAGATAAACAAAGGAGGTACTGGGCGCTTGAGATGGGCCCAACCCCAAGAGCTACAGCCTCCTAAGAGAGATTTAGAGCTGGTGCAAAGCTGGATTCATCTTTATTGATCAAGAAATGAAGAGTTACATCAAAACTGTCCACAAGAAGAACTTGCAAATGAGCTGAAAGCAAAGCTAATCTATTGCCTAAAAATCGAATTACAAAATGACTACAACAAGACTATGAAATGACTAACTACCAGCTACAAAATGACTAACCACTATCTAACCCAAAATGAGGCCCTAAGCCTTCTTATTTATACAATTTGAGGACCCAACAGTCCTCCTAAAATTTAGGGACTTGGCTGCCCAAGACTTGTAGTTAACAACAGTCCTACTTGACTTGCTTGGCTGCCCTTGTGCTCATTGATTTGGTGGCCTTTGAACTCCGAGCTGATGGTGGAGAATTCGAGGTAAGGGCCCATAAATTAGGGGGACACCTTCCTACAAATCCTCTAGCTTGTTCTCCCACGAATTTGGCTGCCAAGTGCTCATTAAGACCTTCAATTTTGTCTCCAAGTTGACCAAAAAGGCTACACAAAGCACCCATTAGACTTGTTGGCATAGTGACTAACCAAATTCACTCTATTAACATAAAAATAATCAAAAACATGCAATAAACCAATGAGAATGGTGGATTAAGTCAACTTAGGAGGTTGAATGAGCCCAAATAATTTTCCATTTTTGGGGCTCATTAGCAGTCAACCCAGCTTCAGCCAGAAATGCACATTTCCTTCAAGAAGTAGAATAGCCTCTTGCATGTGCAACTGAGTTGACTGATTCCCTCTGGGACTGAGCAAAGCAGACTTGCATGCATAGGCTACTTCTCCTAAGGCAAAATGCAAAGGTATCCCTTATCTCAAGGATCTATGTTAATTAGTCAGAGGTTACATGCAAGGAGAAATTTAGAAACCACCCACCAAGTGTCACTTCCCCTAGATTTGTGGCGTGCATGTCACAACATAGATGTTATCAAAACCCATCAACTAGATGTTTTCAAGCTCATTCCTCACATAAACCTTGCAGCTCTGACATCCCATATCATTTATACAGGTAGTCGGCACATTCAGCTGAACTGTTTTGGGGTAAGCCTACTTCCCATGCCTTGTGCTGCATTTTTTTCAATTTTTGTGTTTTCTCTTGTGGGAGTATTGTTTTCTTGTTTTCTTTGAATGCTTGTTATCGCTTACATGTATACTAGATTTTCCTAGCTCTGTTTCAGTTTTCATTGCTATCTCACTGTTGTCGTATGCATGAAACTATTTTGGAAGAAAGTTTGCCCAACTGCATAACTACCTCACCCACATTGTTGATCTATTTGCTGAATTATTCATTCATGCTTTTCATGCAATGTCAATCACTTATGTTATCACTTAGTGTCACCATGAATTTACTGTCTTAGTTGCTTTCAATTGCCTGTTGGTGAGTCGAGCCAACCTTGGCCTAGACTCTGCCTTCGCCAAGGCTACATTGCACAATTTGGGGAAGGAAGGCTCACCTTCCTCTCCATATTAGTGCATTCCTGCCTATCACTGACCTCCGGGACTATTTTGTGCATTTCTAGAGGATAGTGGCTGCTTGGCCCAAGAAATTGTGCAAATCTGTCCCTAGGCCAGTCTTCCTTCCCATCTGGAATTATGCATTACGCAATCCCAATAGTCAGAAGCTAGACTGGACTGTGCGTTGTGTAGTCTCGGTAGTCGGTCTCCCAACCTCCCAGCTGAAATTGCACAACCTTCATGATTAGTCGCACAGGGATGATGCAAGTCAGTTCTAAAAGTTCATTTTGGTTTTCAAGTCACAAATTTCTTTCCATGAGTGCTTCCATGTCCCCATGTATTGCATGTGCTCATCTTCCCCTCAACAGTGCAAGTACAATTGTCTCCAAGAGAGGAGAGTCGAGGATATCCTTCAAAGCATACTTGGAGATGAGGTCGATCAAGTGTCTATCAGCTTGCCTACTCATGAAGACATCAAGTTGCTCATAGACAAGGACATCAAGTAGCATCATCACAATGAGCAACATCATGAACAGTAGCTGAAGGCAGCATACAGAATGCAACGAACACAACGAATGCAGCAAATGTAAGAGGAAGGTTATTGATAGCACAGAGGCGGAACAAAGTTGCAAGGTGAAGAAGATCCATTGATTATGAAAGAAACTTTGGAGACTTAGGCTATGAGTTAAAGGTATGATATGAACATCACGTGAAGATATCGAATGGAATGAAGAAGGAGTTGCATGTGCTGAAGAAGCAACTCAAGGAAGAACATGAAGCTGCATAGATAGACGAATGAGTTGTAAGAGGATCAGGAACAACAATGGGCGCAACGTGCACATACAGATGAAACTATGCCCATACAAGTTGAGGATCCATCCCAACAACTGACACGAAGCAAAAATTGTGGGTAGTGTTGTTGATCACATGCAAGGGATTCAACAACATGCATGTCATTGTGCGCACGCATTCAATCCAACCATTTAGCACACTCAGCCACGCAAAGACAAGAAGAAAGTCCAACTAAAGTTGAACATGTACTTTAGAAAGTTGATGTGCATGACCACCAGCACACACTTAAAGATCAGCACAAACACTATGCATTAGTTTGTTTCCAGTTTAGCCGCACCTAAGAATACCATGCACATGTTAGCAAATGAGTTGGATGAAGGGGCCAAACCAATGCACCAGTTGCAACGGAGGTGTTATAGATCCATTTGGGCACATCACTTCCATCATCCATATCTGTACTTTTAGGGCTCATGAAACCCTAATTCAGTTGCTACATGCCCTATATAATTCAACACTTTGAATGCCTTCTTCCCTCACATTTTCATGGCTTGAAGACATTCTGAAATGACTTCTTAAGGGACTAGCACAGGTAGGCCCATGCAAGCCTGCTCTGTAGTACACTTAGGCCAACTTTGACCTGCGTTGGGCGAGATTGAGTGAAATTCACATAGGGTTCTGGGAATATTCTTATCTTCTGGAGCCTTCTAGAGGATTCCCACACTTATCTTGTCCTATGAGCTTGAAAATGGATGAGGAATGAGTTAACTAACCTCTTATCCTGTCATCCCTTTCTCCATGGAAACTAAATCTAAGTATGGAAGGCTTCAATACCCTCATTTACGACAAAACCTCGTCCATCTTCCTATAAATTGAGCACTCATCTAAGTGATCAAGGACTGGACTTTGATGAATTGTAAGGAGATAATGTTAGTTTTAGAATTGAGACTATTGCAGGTACTGTTATGATTCCGAAGTGTTGTCTTTTTGATGTGATGTGGATGGAACCCAAGTTGGAGGAATGAATTTGGATTGAACTGCATGGTTGTAATTCTTCCTTCTATTCAATAAATATTCTTACACCTTTTCCCATATAATTATCTTGATATATGATGTTTATATGTGTTTATGTTTTCGATTCCATTTACATATATTCGATAGATCTCTTGCCTTAAATGGTTTTTTGTCTTTTGTCAATGATTGCAGGTACTTATCGAGCGAGTTAAGTTCGGGAAGGAGCAGAGGAAGCCATAAAAAGGAGACAAAAAGAAAGAAAAATAACAAGTAAGTATCCTGTCTCATTTATCATCTATAGAAAAAGGTTAAGTGCTCTGAACCTTTTGTTCTAGGTATAGCTATCTACCTAGGGAAATTGTATTTACCCGTAGATGCAAAATTACTCATAACAAATTGGTGACCATAGTGGGGAACGATCATGATTCTAGTAGTTTACGTTCATCCTAATACCCTCTAGTAGACCTTACTTGCTTCCATTGATCTTGTTTCAGCCTTTTTGAAGTGTTCTTTTGGTGAAAATTGTGCTTGTAAGCCCCTAGGATGGCCTCTCTGGCACCAGTGCAGGTTTGGTCAAGGGATAGAGCGCTGCAAAGCACCCTTGGTTTGAGGACAGTGCTCTGAAGTGCAATGTCTCCCATTCAAGGTTGCATTGATCCTCCTTAGTACAAATCCCTCCTTTGAATTGATTTTTTGCCAAATTTCCTTCTGTTTCTCCTTGCTGAAAGGTCAATGATGTTTATGTCTTTGACATCAATTTGTGTTTCCTTTGCCAACCCTAATTTGTCCTTGATTGTTTAATGTTTCTTAAATTATTTCTTTATCACTATCAATTCATTTTCAAAGTTATTTTATAGTTGATTAATCTTTGTTCAAAAGAAAGTGTCGTAAAAGTCTTCATTTCTTTCAAAACGGAATTGTCGTAAAGTCTTCGTTCTTGCAAAAAGATTGATTGATTGTATGTGCATTAGTTTCCTTTTGTTCATCACAACATTAAGTGAATCGAAAAGAAAAACTTGCATTGTGCATTAAAATATTCAGTGTGTGCTCATAGGAATATTTTAGGGAAATTGCATTAGATCTTTTCTTTGCTCTTTGTCAAAGATCTAATTGCTCTATCCCTCACTAGCTAATGTTTTCATTGTTAAAGTGAATGAAAAGAATACGTGTAATATTAGTTTCATTCTAGGTATTTCAGAATACATCACATGCTGAACTTGAAAGGAAAATTCCTAAGCAAGATCAACTTAAAATTAACCTCAATTAACCTAATGGAGCATTGTCACCTAACACAAAACACTCAGAGGTTCTAAGCTAGAGACATGTTCTGACGTCGTAAAACATAGCAGTTTTCGCTAACTTGTCTGTGATACATTCCGAGTGTGACACCTCATTCCACGTACATGAGTATATTGTAGCTCGTCCACATACCTTCTAGTAAATAGGGTGATGTTACAATACATAAAGTATAAATGAATTCTCTCACTGTGCGGTTTCGCATTAGACAGTGCTAATACGGATTGGGTCTCCGCGTACTTTCAGGTATATATGGGAGGAAAACACTAGGTTGCTATCCATCCTTAGGTAACCAAGTCAGCCGCCTTGTACACTATTATTCACCGAACACAACATTCTGGGAGATTGCTTGCCCATACTTCTCGGTTTGCCGGGAGGTATTCTGTAGTTCAGAGTTACTTGGTAATCCTTTTGCCTACATTATGCCTCTTTTGTTTTGTGTTGTTATTTTGATTAAAATAAAATTTATTGACTGTGAATAACATCCTCCACACTTTCTCCTTAGTTCATCTTAGGTTGGAACATATGGCAACAACTCTGGAGTCCACCAATCAAGGAATTCCTTTTGATGGGAATCCTAGTCCTTTTCCTCCGTTTGGAAATATTGGTGCTCCTTAGATGGCTACATTGTCCCTTCCGGGACTTACCATAGGCTTTCCAGTTTGGTTGTTTTCAACCTCCTTGGCCCTGCAATTGAACATTCCTACAACTAGAAAAAATCAACCTCCAGTTGATCCTAAAGTTGACCCTTTACCTTGTTCCTCGGTTGTTTCTTCCTCCCCTTCTTCCTCTTTCCCTGGTGAAAGTATTGGTACTAGTAATCAGGTGGCTAAGAAGAAGGAGAAGGGCAAGAATAAGGAGAATAAGAAAAAAATTCAGCAGGGGACAACCAAGCAACCATTGCTTCGAATGTAACTTCTGATGAGAAACCATCCATTAAGCCTCACAAAGTTCGATATCCATGCAAACTTTCTATGGGAGACCATCTTCTTCGAAATTGTTCTAGTATTCATCAGATTTTAGAAGAATGGTCTTCTCATTCATATCATCCTATGTCATAAAATTTTGGAGATCATGCTGGTGACACACCGTCAACTAGTGGTAGTAAAGTTTATGGAAAGAAGGGTAAGCTGAGTTTCCATGTAGGTTATGTGAAGGGAATCACCCCATTCACCTTTGTCCCTATCTAGATGAAGCCAAGAAAGTGTTGGATAACCATCCTGCTTCTCAGCAGTGACTTCCATCTAGTTATAGGAGACTCTCCCTTAATCCTTCACTAGTTGATGAATTGAATGACTTAAATCAATTGTCGGTCAAACCCACTCTCTAAATGTGAATCCCATGAGTCTATACCTGACAAATCACGGTTCGAGGAAACAGTTGACCTGATTTCACCTTTAGTTAATTGTACCTTTCCTGTAAAGAGTGAGTATGATACCACACAGGTTATTTTTGTTTCTTCACATTCTAATGAACTTGGGGACAACCCTCTTATTCCATCAAGATAGGAGGAAAATCCTCCCATTCTCGTAACTCAAGGGGATAATTCTCCCATTGTTATGGTACCCCCTCCAAGTAGTCTAGCCACTTCCTTTGATTGGAATCGATTGACAGGATGTCGTCTTCCTTCTTATGTGCCTTTCCAGATCATAATACAGGTTTGTAATATGATTGTACCTAACACTATTATAGATGAAGGTGCATAAGTGAGTATCCTTTCCTCCACTACATGGCAAGTGCTCGGTTCGCTGCCACTTGTGCCTGTTACGCAGAATCTGTTGGCTTTTAATAGAAGAACCATTCAACCATTAGGCATACTTCCTTAGGTTCCTATTACTTTGGGAGGAAAAAATGTTTCTCTCAATGTGATGGTAGTCCCAGGCCCTTTAGATTACAATTTACTTCTTGGGCATGACTATGTTTATGACATGAGAGCTATTGTTTCAACACTCCTTTGAGTGATTTGATTCCCATATGAAGGCAAAATTTTCACAGTTGACCAGCTTTCATTTCCCATTCCAAATATGGCTTCCAGTAAATCATCTTCCCTAACTGGTCCTTTTCTCCCTATGGTATCTTCCCCGCCATGGGTCAATTACATGACAACCCATTTATGCCTACATCAACAGACGATCAATTCCGTGATGTTGTACATTATGTAGTGGGGGCATTGGAACCAAATATCTCTAATGATTCCTTCAAGAGTATTATTCTCCCATCTAATGAGAACCTCTTGGAATTCATGACCTCTTATGGGTCGTGAACAAAGGGTACAAGGAGAGTTCCTTGTCTTTTGTCAATCTTGCTAAAAAATCAAACAAGGAATATGAGGATAGTTCTTTTACTGTGTCAATCGCATTCAAAAATGAAACAGGTCAATGAGGATAGTTCCTAGTCTTGTGCCAACCACGTTAAAAAATGAAACAAATGGTATGAGGATATTTCCTGGTCTTGTGTCAACCTCGTTAAAAAATGAAACAAAGGGTATGAGGAGAGTTCCTCGTCTTGTGTCAACCTCGTTAGAAAATAAAACAAGGAATCTGAGGATAGTTCTTTTATTGTGTCAACCTCATTAAAAAATGAAATAGGTCCTTGAGAATAGTTCATTGTCTTGTGTCAAGCTCATTAAAAATTGAAACAAGGAATCAAAGCATAATTCCTTGTCTTGTGTCAAGCTTGTTAAAAAATGAAACAAGGAATTTGAGCAGAGTTCCTTGTCTTGTGTCAAGCTCATTACAAAATGAAACAAGCTCCCCTGCAACAAAGTTCGAACTCAAGTCTTTCATTAGATCTTGTAAAATCCCAATCCATCCTTTCACTTGATCGCGTAAATGAACCTTCATTCCATCCACCTGATAGCCACAAGTAGTCTAATTAGGTGAATGCAATGAAGCTTAGGGGTCATCCACCTAGAATTGAGTCATCATGCTGGGGGCATGTAAACCAATCTCAAGCATAGTTCTTTCAAGGTTCAAGCTTGTCTAAAAATGAAACTGAATTCAAGCATAGTTTTTTGTTTCAAGCTTGTGTAAACATGAAACTGAATCCAAGCATAGTTTTTCATTTCAAGCTTGTGTAAACATGAAACTGAATCCAAGCGTAGTTCCCTATGGTTCAAGCTTGTTCTAAAATGAGCCCATTTCCATTTTAACTCTCATGATTGCCATTCTATTGGTCTCTTCCATCATATGAGCATTGGTTTTTCTCCTTCCATCGCCACTATCTCCCTGGCCGATCATATTCTTTCACTTGGTTGTTTTACACTTTTTGAGGAATAGTTGCAATGAGTGGTCTTATTTGCCAACCAACCTCTTCACATAAATCAACATGTTTTGGGAAGTTCCAACATCATCGGAACCAGTTGCTAGCTTAGACACCACTCATTCCTCAAAGTGGAGTTCTCTTTAAGCTCTTTTCAGACTCTCGAAATATGAAAATATTGTCGAGCGCTTGTCCTTCTCAGCTCATTAAAAGATTGGAAATGACATCTACTTAGTACAAGCTTAACCCTTTTCTAGACTGAGATAGATTACTTATGAAAAAGGAATACATTTATCGAACATGATCAATAGGTTCTCTCTCGTATTATTTTACGCTTTTCAAGACTTGAGAGACAAATATATGAAAAAGAACTTGTGGAGTTTTCTTTTTGTCCCTTTTCAAACTCTCTAAACATGAAAAGGATTGAGTTATCTTTGTCGTTAAACTCATTAAAAACATCAAATAGTGACAAACTTGTCCATCACGACAAGACCTAGTTTCGCATTCTCTAGACTCGTTAAAACATCACATAGCGATGGATTCACACAAAGGGTGGAATTATACAAGAAGCATATGTTATCCTCCTCAAGCTTTATAAAAAATAAAGAGGTATTGGTCAACATTAACTGGGAAAAATTGGAAGAAGGGGTAAACCACTTTATGGTAGCAAGTTGCTCTTGAACATGACACTTTCACTTCATCTCTGTGACTACTTGGGTTGGGTTATCTGCTTGATGGTTATTATACCGTTGGTCTATCATACCATCCATTACTTTGTTTTGGGTCAATGTTGCCAATTCATTTAGTGTCACCGTCATGTTCAAGAGAAGTCACTGAGTTAAAATTCATCCTTTGCAATACTCATAAACCTTAATTTTCGTGACTATCATTCCTGAACCTTGTGTCGTGAGTCAAATTCCGTATGAAAAATCATTACACTTGTTTTGTTTCATTGATGTGGGATACATCAAGGCCCTCCTACAATGAGTCGCTTCTTGTCGACATCAGCACATTATCCAAGAAGTTGACTTAGAAACACCATTCTAGTACCTTGAGGCTTGCATACATCAATGGTAGGTTTCTCGCTTCCGGCGATATGTTGACATCACTGGCCTTCGACCAAAACACTTCGTATGGTGTTCGACATCAAAACATCCATTCACACCATGCAAAATGTAAGGCAGTACCTTGAGGGTCATTATCATTATCAGTGATTTCTCTCGCGTTTCTTAACAACTTACATCATTGGTTGACAATCAGATGGTGTCTTCCCATGTTTGACTTCAGATCACATATTCGCATGGTTAGAGTTGTACTTGAGTGAATGATTGAACGAGATAGAAGACCCAAAATCTAGTTTCATCCATCCGGGTTGCGGTTTTAGGAGTTCTAATCATATGTACAATGGCTTTCCACTCATGGCCATCCTTTCATGGGTCTATATCTATAGACAAATATCTATGTACATGTAATGAAATGTTTATACGCTGAGCATGGGTATGAATTCCCTCAATGATTCATGAAAAATCCAAAATATCAAGATATTATGTATTGTAAATTATGCATTTCATCATCCACTTCAGAACCTCCTCATCACATCATAAAGCATATCACTCAACATTAAGATTTTTCGACTTCATGCTTTAGGGGACAGATGTTACAAATCCATTTGGGCACATCACTCCCGTCATCTAGATTAGTACTTTTAGCGCTCATCAAACCATAATTCAGTTGCTACATGCCTTAGACAATTCAACACTTTGAATGCCTCCTTCCCTAATAGTTTCATGGCTTGAAGAAATCCTGAAATGACTCCTTGAGGGACCAGCGCTGGTAGGCCCATGCAAGCCTGCTCTATAGTGCACTTAGGCCCACTTTGACATGTGGTGGATGAGATTTAGCAAAATTCACATAGGGTTCTGGGAATATTCTTATCTTTTGGAGCCTTCTAGAGGATTCCCACACTTATCATCTCCTATGAGCTTGAAAATGGATGAGGAATGAGTAAGTAACCTCCTATCCTCTCATCCCTTCCTCCATGGAAGCTAACTCTAAGTATGGAAGGCCATTCAATACCCTCATTTATGACAAAACTTCCTCCATCTTCCTATAAATTGAGCACTCATCTAAGTGATCAAGAGCTGCACTTCGATGAATTCTAAGGAGATAATGTTAGTTTTAGAATTGAGACTATTGCAGGTATTTGTATGCTGCTAGAGTGTTGTCTTTTTAATGTGATGTGGATGGAACCCAAGCTGGAGGAATGACTTTGGATTGAACAACATGGTTGTAACTCTTGCTTCTATTTAATAAATATGCTTACACCTTTTTCCATATACTTATCTTGATAGATGATGTTTATATGTGTTTATGCTTTCGATTCCATTTACATATATTCAATTGATCTCTTTCTTTGAATGGTTTTTTGTCTTTTGTCAGTGATTGCAGGTACTTATCAAGCTAGTTAAGTTCGGGAAGGAGCAACATACGCCATACAAAGGAGACAAAAGGAAAGTGAAAGAACAACTAAGTTTCTTGTCTCATTTATCGTCTATAGAAAAAGGTTAAGTTCTTTGAATCTGTTGCTCTAGGTATAGCTACCTGCCTAGGGAAATTGTATTTACCCATAGATGCAAGATTCCTCATGTCAGGAGGCAAGAGTTCACTTCAACAAGATGTCACCATGACGTGCATGCACACCATCATGGATGACCAAGCTTGGCATTAGCTCACCACTTTCACCATCACAAGCATGTCAAAGAGGTTGTCTCATGTAGTAGACCAAGTGTGGGTGATGTCTTGCATGGCTTGCTCAAGCCATGTTTTCTCACATGAGTACATATGCATTGTAATGTTGAGTCATGTCAAGTGTAAGTCAAGTCTCAATAGTTGGATGTAACAATCATAGAGTAGGGGAAGAGTCATGAGGGTGGTTGAACTGTCATGAAGGGGAATGTCAAGGGTCACCCCACCCTTTGCTATAAATAGTCCCCATAACTCATTGTGGAGGCTTTTGGTCAGCCAAGATTCTATTAAGACTATCTTGAAGAAAGCTTGGACATTATTGTAACGCGACTTGGCTTCTCCACTACACGGAGCTAGTACATCTCTTTGGAGGAGCAGTTGGATGTGGTTGTAACGTTTCACTGATGGGGCTAGTAGGTTTACATGGATGTATTGTATGATTGGAACTTAACTTTTTATATAACAAGATCCAACACATTTTTATGCACATGTTGTTATTATAGTTGGAATGCTCTGGTTGCCTTAATGATATATGTTGTTTAGCTTACGCATTTGTGTATGAAATGATTCGTATGCAATTATATGGATCTTATTGCAAATGTGTTGTATATTTTGTTAATGTTGTCCTGTCCATGTCGACTACTCTGTGGGACACCAAACAAACCTTCCACATGAACCTTTATGTAACAATTGTTGCACTCATTCAGACAGATCCATGAGTGTTGTACGTGTCCTCTTACCTTGTATCTTCTGATTACCACATCCGAGTGGACTGGTCCGCCGGAAGGTGTGTATGTCCTTTTAGGTTTTGTGTTCCTAGACGAGTTTGGACTGATCCCTTTCAACTTGGAACTCACCTTCACCCTTATCTCCCCCCTTATGTTTTAGAACCTCTCATACACCTTCCATGACTCACTGCAGTAGTTACACCCTTGCTATTGACGGAGTTATCTTACTTGCCTCTATGCGACATCGCGGTTAAGGCATTGCCTTACAACCCACTGTTGGGATTCCTACACCAAACGGTCTGAGGTCTAATTGGGACTTCTTACCGGAGAGATCCCCTTGACATGTTGGCAGGTCCAATACGGTCAACATTTTTGGTGCTAGAAGGAGGGCCTACTGGCAAACTTTGTCCTCTCATCCATTTTTGAACCTTTGCACATTTTTCATGGAGTCTTGCACCCTTCTTCCCCTGTGGTTTTCTTTGAATCGTGATGATGTCTCCATCACAGGGAAGCTTTTCAATGTCTTGTCCACTCACACGTATGATGGTGAAGGCGAAGTGGCCTAGCTTGATCACCTACATCCATTTCTTTCTATGCTTCATGAGCAATATGAGTTTTCTGACAAACAGGTTGGTTTTCCGCTTGTATACACAGTTCGCAAATCTCCATTTCATTGGGTGCTCAACCTACCGGCTGACACCATGCACCCATTTAAGCACTTTTGTGATCTTGTTCAAGACACGTTTTATCACTTTGATCCAGACCATATTGACTGGAGATTTTTACAATGATGGAGGGATCTTCTTGAATCAGTTATTGATTTTTGGCAATGCTTCCGTGACTTGCAGTTTCAAGCTCCGAGGAGCCACATGAAATTGTCCTATCTTTGGGACCAGTTTGAGTATTACCTAAAGAAATCTGCCTGTCCCAAGAGAAAGCTTGAAATCAAGCCTCACTCAACATTCTTCATTGATGGAGCTGCACAATCTCATGTGGATGTGGACATCGTCTCAACTGACTATTTGCCTTCCTCTCATTCTATAGCTACACCACTGCCAAGTGATGTTCAACATCATGCCCAGACATCTTTTCATCCTTCACACTCTCCTAACATCACTTCACTCAAGCAAATTTGGTTTTGATTCCTTTCAGTTCTCATATGCATACTTGTCTACGAATTCCGTCTTCGCACTCTGATGTTCCTCCGAATGATGCTATCTTGTGTTCATCCTTTCCGGACTCTTCACTTGTTGTGAATGGGGAGCAACCCATTGACGGAGTTGGTGTTGCACAACCAACATGTGCTATCATTTATGAAGAGTATGAGTGGGAGCTTGAAGACTCCCTTCCGTCTAAGCCCCCTCCATACTTTCCTAACCTATTTGGTGAACATGCCATCCATGACTTTGAATGTGTGTCTTCATCCACAGATGCACCCATTGTTGATCACTCGCAAGACTCACCGGATGTTATTCCACATTCAAAAATGGAGAGGATAATTTACTCATTGAAGATGCACTTGATCCTTCATTTGTCTAAATTTCCAGAGATACAGAGGATGAGTTTTTTCACTTTCCATCTATTCCTCTGTTTGATTCATTTGATCGTGAATAAGCTGAAGAATTCATTGATCTTTTTGATCATGGCGGTTGTGATCCATTTATTTCCATTTTTTATCACGATCATGACTCTATCGCAGTTAATCTTTCGAAGCCACTTGTTTATGATGATCTATCTGATGATGAAGATGAAACACCCAAGACTGTCAAGGAAATTTAGCCTGAGTTGATGGTTATTTTAGGTCCTCGCTCTCTTGGGATTAGTCTCACTTTTTATCATGAAATTTTTCAATTGCCCAAGGCTCCTCATCGCTCATCTGTATGCATTGAAGATCCATCTCACTCACAGATCACACTTCCTCCACTCGAACTACATGATCCCATTGTTCATGCATTGGAGGTGTCTTACATTGCAAGCACTCGTGCGCGACACAAGTTATCCTTTTTCTTTCGTTTGCTTACATGTCATAGTCAAGAGTGTGCTTATGCTTCAAAGTTGTATGTAGTGTCACCGAACACTAGGATAATTCCATGGACTTCCCTTCATGCACATGCACTCACTTATGTCTCGTGGGCACTTTGAAACAAGAAGTGTGGTTGTCTTCATTGTTATATCTTTCTTTCTTATGGGTTCACACAATTGGGTTGCTCGCAGACCAATCCTTCACCAATATGGGTCTACCAATGCAGCGGTGGCTGCATTGGAGGTATCACTTCACGTGATCAGCCCCATGCACCATTATTGTAGGAGTATTAGTAGTGTTTTCTTTCAATTGTTTTTGCATACTTGTTGGCTTACATGCTTTGTTTGCTAGTTTGATTGCTTGCTTGTTTTGTTACTTTCTTTGCTTTCACTTTTTCTTGTGCTATGCTTTTCTTTGTTGTTTGTCAGTCTCTTATTTCCTTCGTAGGTTAGTTTTGCATGAAACCATGTATGACCCTTGAAGCAAGTTGGGTAAAGTAGAAGAGGGCTTGTACAACTATCACTACTTGGTTACCTATCATCTTGCCTCTGTATGATGAGCTTGTTACTTTTAGTCCATGATATGTTGAACGAAAATACATACTGTTCAAAGTGAACCTTTCTAAAAACACAACACTTGCTCACTAACTAGTGTCACCTTCTCTAGTCAGTTCTTTTTGGGTTAACCCTTGTCAGCTTAGTCAAGTAGAGTCAGGTGAGAGGGAAAGCCTTAATAGGCACATTAGAGATACAATAAACTACTTCTCTACTAGAACAACCTCTTCTGCTCTCAATAAATCGAGATCCCTCTTCCGCCTCTGAAATGAATAAGTGTTATGCACATCAAAAAATGAAAAATCAAAAGTAAAAAAAAAAATCAAAACAAAAAATGAATAAGGCGAAAGAAGAGAAAGGCTTCCTATGCAGGGAGGTGATGCAAGTAACTCCGTTGGGGTACTGACCAGGCTCGCTTAGAGTGGAGCCATGTTTATGTTCCTATATGACTCCACCAGGGTTATGTCGAGGCCTATTGGTAGTGGAGCAACACCAGAGATGAACCTAAGACTCTGACGATTATAATGCTTGTGCACTTATATACCCCTCAACCCAAATTGAAACAACTATGTTGCCTTGGCTTGGAATGTGTGTTAATCAACCAAGAGTTTGCCAAATGCTACATCTTACAATCAAGTTAGTGTGAAGCTAAGACAAGCTACTGGCTTTTCATGAACAAGTTCCATTCAGAGAGTTGGAGTTCTATCAGTGTCTTGCCAAGTGTTGTAGGGGCTACAACCACCCTCCAAAATTTTTCCTTAGCCTCATATTGGAGCCTCCCTTCCAATCTTCAAATCAGCTTGCTTTTCTTCATCAAGTTCACAAGCTTAACTATAGTTCTTTCACAAAGGTGGCCTGTCGGTCACAGCTTGATCCATTCCCCTCATAGGTTGTTCATCCGGACTTAGTCTAGCTACAGGCTGAGTAGCTTCCATTAGAAAATTGCACATTTCTAGAGGGAAACCAACCTTCCTTCTAGAAATTGTGCAATTCTCTCTAGTAGCCAATGGGCCCCAAGATTCCACAATCCTTCTTGCCAACACCCCCAGTAGGATTAGCCCAAATTTCCCCAGAAAGGCTGTTCAACCCATAATTTGAACAAATCTGGGTAGCAGTCAGCTGCTCTTCCCAGAAATTGTACAAATCTTCAGGGAAGTCAGCCCAACTCCTAGATAGAAAGATGCATTTCCTTCAAGCAGTCGAACAACCTCTTCCATGTATAGCTGAGTTGACTGGTTCCCTCTGGGACCGAGCAAAGTAGACTTGCAGGCATAACCTTCTTCTCCTAAGGCAACATGCAAAGGAATCTCTTGTCTCAGGGATCTATGTTTAGCAGTTGGAGGTTACATGCAAGGAGCAATTCAAAAACCTCCCATTAAGTGTCGCTTCCCCTAGATTTGTGGCATAGGCATCACAACCTTGATGTTATCAAAACCCATCAACTAGACCTTGTAGAGCTCATTCCTCACATCAACCTTGTAGCTCTGACATCCCATGTCACATCTAGGGGCAGTCGCCACATTCAACTCAACTATTTTGGGGTAAGCCTGCTTCCCATGCCTTGTCCTACATTTTTGTCACTTTTTTGTGTTTTCACTTGTGGGAGTATCGTTTGCTTGTTTTCTTTGAATTCCCGTTATCATTTACATGTATACTAGCTTTTCCTAGTTCTGTTTCAGTTTTCATTTCTATCTCACTGTTGTCGCATGCATGAAACTATTTTGCACGAATGTTTGCCCAACCGGCGAACTGCCTCACCCACATGCATGTTAATCTGTTTGCTGAATCTTTCATTCATGGTTTGCATGCATTGTCAATCACTTCTACTATCTCTTAGTGTCTCCATGCATTTGCTGTCTTTGTTTCTTTCAGTTTCCCGTTAGCGAGTTGGGCCAATCTTGGCTCGTAATATTCCTTCACCAAGGATGCATTGCGTAATACGGGGAAGGAAAGCTCATGTTCCTCTCTAGATTTGTGCATTTTACCCAGCACTAACCTCCAGGACTGTTTTGCACATTTTTGGAGGACAGTGGCTACTTGGCCCAAGAAATCGCACAAATTTGTCCCTAGGCCAGCAGTCCTTCCCAGCTGGAATTTCGCATTAGGCAATTCCAGTAGTCAACAGCCAGACTGGACTATGCATTGCATAGTTCCAGCAATCAGTTAGTCTCCCAGTAGCCTAGAATGTGCCTTGCATAGTCTTGGCAGTCAATCTCCCAACCTCTCGGCTGAAATTGCGCAACCTTCATGGTCAGTCACACAGGTATGTTTCAAGTCAGTTCTTAAAGTTAATTTTCGTTTTCAACTAAAAAATTGCTTTCCATGAGTGTTTCCATGTCCCCAGGTATTGCATGTGCTCATCTGCCTCTCAGCAGTGCAGGTACAATGGTCTCCAAGAGAGCAGATTCGAAGACACCATTCAAATCACACCTTGAGATGCGGTCAATCAAGTGTCTATGAGCTTGCCAACTCACGAAGACATCAAGTTGTTTGTAGACAAGGACATCAAGCAACAACATCACAACGGGCAACATCATGAACAACAGCTGAAAGCAACATACCAAATGCAGTGAATGTAGCGAATGCAGCAAATGCAAGAGGAAGGTTGTTAACAACACAAAGACGGAACAAAGTTGCAAGGTCAAGCAGATCCATTGATAATGAAAGAAACTTTGGAGACTCAGGCTATGAGGTGATGACACAACATGAAGGTCACGCAAAGACAAAGAATGGAATGAAGAAGGAGTTGCATGTACCGAAGCAACAACTACAGGAAGAACATGAAGTTGCATAGATAGATGAATGAGTCGTAGCAAGATCGGGAACAATAGTGGGCGCAACATGCACGTATGGATAAAACTGGGCCCATAAAAATTAGGTTGTAATGTCGCTTAATAAAAAATAAAAAATATTAAATATTAAATAAATAATAAACAATAAATAAAATAATAAATAATAATAAATAAATAAATAATAAATAAATAATTAATTAATTAATTAATTAATTACATGCCTTAAATAAATATAAATAAGAATAAAAGGAAAAATAGTAAAAGTTAGTAAAGATATCAAAAAGTAAAAACAATAGAAATAAAACAAGAAAAATAGTAAAAATTAGTAAAACTATCAAAAAGTAAAAACAAAAGAATAAAACAGCAAAGTAGTAAAGTTGCATGTTGACACATGGAGTGTGTGCATGTGGTTCCGCTTCTAATGTTTTTTCTATTTAATAGATAGTGAGGAAGATGAGAGGCATTCCATCATTCCATGATTCCATCATCCATTCTCTTATGAGACAAAGGATACTCTGGCAGTAATACGTTGATTGAGGGCTCGGGGGTGGCTAGTTGTAGCAATATTTTGTGCAATTGAGCCTACGGCTAGGTGGAGAGTCGTCCCCAAACCTTGTTGCAATTAGCAGACTTCAACTGAAATCACAGGCAAGTGTCTCTACTAATAGTTTTTGAACTTTAATGTTAATTAGTTGATAATTGCATGTTGATTATAAATTACCTGATTAATCTAATTAATTATGTATTGATAACTCGGGGCTGTTACATATGGTATCAGAGCAGGTTCAACTCTTAGGGCCTATAGACCTTTTAATGTAGAAAAATTTGATCTAAATATATATATTTTTTTCCAAAAGATGTATGAGAGCTAGAGAAAATGTCAGTTAAAAAGTGATAAGACGTTAGATGGGGGAACATGCGATTTTTATTTTTGGCTATTAGGTAAATCACTTCATCACAATGGTAAAACCTATGTAGTAATCTCGGTGACTTATAATCTTCATGTATCCATTGAGAGTATGCATGGATTGTATTTGGAGAATGTAGAACACAGTAGAATTTTAATTACGGCATAAAGTTTATCCTGTAGTTTTGTTTATATGGTTTCCTTTGTATCTTCTATTGGGAATTCGCTATTTGTCAAAGATTTCTTCTATTAGGAATTAGCTATTTCACTAGATTGTATATTTGAAGTGAAACCTTGATAATAAGCGGCTAGACTATTGGGCTGCAGGGAAAAAAGAACATTTCCATTATATAAACGGAAAATGGACAAACTGCAAGGGGTTAATTTAACACAAACGATTTGGAAGTGTGAAGGCACTTAATGAGGCATTTGTGTTATCCAAGAAGAAGCTCGAGGGATGTTACAAAATGTGGGTTTATACTAATGGTTGACGGCTTCCTAATTGTTGGGTTTTTAGCATGAGCTTTTGCATACAGAAAGTATATTCATTTTAAATTTTTTAGCGGGATACGTTAGCATTCACACTTAAGAATTTCCAGATTTTAAATATCTTCCCATCCCATTTAGTTTGTATGATTTTGTATGATTGGCTACATCTCTGCCAGATCTGTATAGTTGGTCCAATTGTAGCCAATGCTTTTTTATGTGTGTTTTGATTTTGTCTCCTTTTCTTTAATTAATGTGGAAGTTCAATTAGATTCCCATGTTGATTTGTAATGTTTTAATTTTTGTTTTCACGTAATGAGTAAAGTTTTAATTTTATGAATGGATTTCTTAACGAGAGTTATTTTTATGAGTGGCGTTTTTAAAGGGGGTTATTTCCAATGATAATTGTATTTATCTTTGTCTTTGTGTTGTATTTTAGTTTTATTTTGTTGATCCTGTAAGGAATAAGTACACAATATTATTATAAGAATCCAGGACTGTGAGTTGTGTGCATCTGCATGACTGGACTTGATTATGGCTATTCTACGATGTCCATTCCTGTAGCCATCTATATCTAACTGGTGTGATTTGTAGGCATTCCAAATGTTTTAGCTTTTGTTGGTGCATTTGAATAGTTGAAAATTGAATTATTTGAGTCTCTGTTAGTTGCATTTAAATAGATGAACTATTTGGAGAGTCTTTCACTGAAGCTTTCAGCCCCTGTGTAGTTTTTCTCTCTACCCTAATTTTAGGGTGTAAATAAGAATCATTGTTGCGGGAATCGAACCTGGGTCACCTGCGTGATAGGCGGGAATACTATTCCACGCACGTAACTAGAATTTTGTTTTGGGCACATGACATATCAATGAAATCGTGAATGTTTCCCTTCCAAATTTAAAATGTTGTAGTCTTTGTTTTTTTAGCACTGGATTGTGATTTTATGAATGATTTGGTTTTATTTGCGAATTATTAAAAGGGTAGTTGAGGTGCATACTTTCCTACATCCTTATGGGCTATAAATTCTAAATTATTGCTCTCTAGTTATGTTCACACTTAATAAAATTGTGGATGGTGATAATCTACCCATAATTGATGATGTATAATTCTCTGAAAGATCGGTATATTTTCTATCTATCACCTTATTTTCAAATGAATTTTGCCTTGAGAAACCTATGATACCATGTTATGATGTTAAAAATATCTTGAATGATGGTCATTTCTGAACATTGTAAACAACTAAATTTCACATCCTAAACATTCATTTCTTCTTATTGAACAATACACCAACTGGCATGATTCGATCCACATTAGATGGAATTTTCCTTAAACTTTTTGAGCACTTTTAATATGGTATCACCTCTTTCTATTGAATATGAATGTTTCATCATTTTCATCTCCAAGCTTCCCAGATATGGAATCATAGAGTTTAGCTTTGACAGAGATGATTGAAATTTCCGAAAATACCAAAGCTTGTATTGATCCTTGAAGGAATAGATTACTAAATATGCATTCTTGTGCAACTAAGGAAGACATTCTTTGCATCATGTGTGAAGGAAATGTTGGAACTATGATAGTTGGTGTGGTTACAGATGCATTATCAAGAGGCCAGCTCATCATTTTGTAGTCAACATATGATATCAATTTATCTGTGGGATGTCCAAACAGGTTTGCAGGCCCACGCAGACCAACAGTCATAGAACTATCAAACCAAATGAAAAGGTGATTGCAGCCATTGTTCTAGACAAAAAAGGTATGAATAGATACTATCAACTTCTTATCATAACTGAGATTCAAGGAACTCAATACATAATCATAAAAAAAAATTACAACAACCTTTGCAGAACAGAATTAATCAATTAATGATAACAAAACTGCAAAGGAAAAAAATATATTTACTTTTATGATTAAATCTTATCCTGGTAGAATACATGCCGTTATATTTCAAATTCCAATAAGAAATTATGTGTTCAAATCGATCTATTATCATTATGATGCAATATTGGGTCTAAAACCATCTAGAGGGACACTTTGTCTGCGCTCCAAATATTATATGTTTTTAGCTTTCAAGTACCCAAGTTTCTAAATGAATATTTGAAAAAAACTTCACAATTCAAAAATAATAACAGGGAAATTAAAATAAGTTGTTCATGTGCTAGGAGATTCTTAGTGATTTGTAGCATACAGTCATAAGCATAGGAAGCAGAATATATTCTTAAGTTCCATTTGAAATAACATTAGAAATCCAAGTTCTTTGATCGTTTTCTCAGTCTAGGATGCGCATACAATCAGGCTCAGCTTTAAAAGACAATTTACTATTAAGAAATTAGGTTTAGAACTAGTGAAACTAAATTTGTGCTTATTTTATGGTCGATGCCTTCATTTCTGTTCCAATTCATTTGAAAATGCCACCATGAAACAGTTTTTCCATGGAGTTTGAATAAAATATATGGATTCACTCACCAGAAGTGTGATGCTTTTAACATTTCATGTCCCATTTAAATATGCACTTATGTTGTACCGAGAAAAAAATTCAAAACTACCATTAGGAAATGGTAATCCAAATTTATCATGGTTACCACGTAGATCATAAAATATGTCCTATGGAAGTCCACTCTTTGTTATGGTATCTTTCACCACTTTGAAATTGCCTCAGAATTTGACTTCTGAACATTATACTTGCCATTAGCTCTTCTCAAAGGGCTATGTATCTGGTTGCATTGGTGTATCTTCTTGCTTCCCTATTTGAATGTTGTCCATGTATTTAGTAAACACACTAATTACATAGCTTCCTTTGTTCTATTGCTATCTGAAAATACGTGCTTCATTTTGATAATACCTCAATACTATTGTCACAGTAAACCACATAGAAAGCATTCAACCTATAATGGCTCCAACTTACAATGCTCTAATGACTTTACTCTTTATGTAATCTTAACCATTATTTGATACCCTATCTTCATCATTCAGTGTTAAATCATATTCAGATCATTTGGGTCCATTATCATATCCACATCCATGAAATGATATTCTCTGACGAGATCATTTCTGGAGAGCTCGGCTTGAATCTACATTCGTATTATTCCCTCTTGGAAATGGCTCAGTAAACACACTGTGATTTCTGAGTTTTGTTGAGTTTTTCAGTCATAGTCATAAGATATCCACTTAGAATATCTTAGAAATTTCCACAAAGAAATTTGAGTTTACTTCTTCGGTTCACTGTGGTATTATATCAAAACAATTGGTAAACAGTGTATTGTAGATGTTCTGTTCCACATTGTGATTAAAATAAGATACATAGTATTGAGCATACATAAAAGAGATATTTGAGAACAGCTGATATACACCTTGCATTAAATTTAAAAGTGCACATACCACTGAAAGTATACAATCCAGCAATAGTATGATTTCTGAGGTTCGAAATGATGATTGCGTATCAAATTTATCCAACCTAAAAATCATAGCTTCAGTTTCTCACATTGTTGTCACTGAATGTTCCTGTAATTAGCATTCGAAGTTCTATATTTTTGTTTCATTCATTGCATATAGTCATTTTATTTCAAATTATTAAGTCAAAGGGTTCAATTCTAGCATGTTGTTGTGGCTCAATAAAATCTTATCTGATCATTATCCACTTAGTGTACAATGGCTCATATTTGAGTTAATTATAAGGTGGATAGGAATTGGAGTTTAATAAGGGATGCTTGGATCTGCACAAGATTTTTCATTATAGTATGGGTTTATTATAGAAACTATTAGGTTTTCTGTAATACCTTTAATATCCCTGTCTATTTTCTTTAATATGTTTTTGTGACTGTTGCATGTTCAGAACTTTGTTACTTTTTTTTAATTGGAAATGGTCAATCATAGAAATATGTTCATGACTTTTACATTACTTTTAATTTATCCTCTACACTACTTTACCTTATGCCTGGTAGATCATATTCTTCAAAATTTACATTGAAGGATTTTAATGAGTAGATTGATTGCCTACTTAGCTAAGACAAATACTTTTATGGAGCATCTAAAGCATGATTTATTGTTTAAACTTTATGATACATCTAAATCATACACTATGATATTAGTTTAGTTTAATTCACTGTTATGATGTTGAGTATAATGTTACATCAGGTTTCGTTATTCAAGGTTAATTGCATATGTTGGATAAAGTTGTCTAAGGAGAAATGGAAAGGAGAAACTTTCAAATTTTCTAATGATGATAACTAATGATAGCTCAATAAGAAATCAATAAGAAGAGGCAACCTATTTTAGAACATAATGGAAGAGTTTGGTATAATCATAACTTGGTACTCTAAAGGTATCAATATAAGGTATATCTAAGGATGATGCACATAAAGAAGAAAATATTGGCAATCAACTAATGAAGTTGAATAGTCATCGTAATAATGAAGGTCAGTTTGAAGGAACCTTGAAGGTATGATGACATAGATTAAAGAAGTAAATCCGTAATAAAATTTCTCAATTGGAGGAGATAAGTTGTGCGCATGAAAAAATCTATAATAGTTTTCCCTCTAATGGGAGAGCCACATTGTAAAGTAAGGGATGTTCTATCAAGAAAAAATTTATTTTAAGGGTATTGATGAGTGGACCGAGAAACATGATTGGTAATGGTCATAGTGATGATCTACATAGTTTAATAGTTGAAGTATACGAAGGAATGTTGATAGAAATTTTATAAGGATACCTTGAGAAGGATTGTGTACATATTGACAAAAGAAGCGAGAGTCAATTAATAGAAGTGGTACTGACTGATTTGCACTCATTGTTTCACGAGTAGGACTTCACATAGAGAAACTTATCAAGTTTTGTTCCCATAGCGTTAAAATAGGTTGTTTCGACATAACACCACACATTTAAAGTTTTCATGGTAGTAGTGTTTCCAACTGTTTCAAAATCTTAAATAAAGATACTATTTAAGGAGCAAGAGTCTCTTGTCCAACTTGAAGAATGGTGAATTTACGATAAAGTAATCGAGTGGTATTGAGATAGGAATTTGACGAGATAAGAAAATATGTTTCTAGATGAAAATGATAATTGTTAAGTGATGTATGTATAAGTCAACATGGATCAATAAACCCTCATGAAAGTAAATTAAGCCTGATATAAAATTAAATCATGATGCCCTAGTGTTTATATGCAATTGCATATAGCAGTATTGGAATCGGTAAGCCAAAGGGTAAATGGATGTAAAACCAAGGGATTTTAAGTTTGAGATAGATGATTTAAATAATGATTGTATAAATAGTAATATCTTAACAATGAATTTCACCAGAATTTCCTTGGGGAATGGAAGAATATATGACGAGAGATTAAGACTCAAGATGATGAGGCTCATGTAAAATTTAATGATGTACTTAGATGATTATACCTATGGTGTAAATGGTCAAATTCCAAGTTGAAAGAAGTGGAAATGACTATTGAACAAGTAATTGGTATCTTGATGAAAACATAACACTAAGAACACTGATAAGATAACATAGATCCTAAATGGATGTTGAATAATCTTAGTTCATAGTTGAATGCTTGTAAAGTAAATGAAATTTATTTTTCTGATGAATCAGATAAGAATTCTTATAGAGTATTATTCTATATTTGATAAGTATTGAGATGTTTCTCATATTGATGATGTTTCATGCTATGATGGTATGTGGGTGATCATGCACATGTGGTTCATATTTATATATTTGTTACAATAGTAATGATGTATCCTTATGATGATGATGATATGCATAGGCATTATGATGTTATGTCGAGGTATATTGACATATTCATTTACTACGTGATGATAGGTATTTAATGTTGAATACTCATGATGGATATGATATGCATAACTGGCATAGGAATTATGATGCTATAATATGAGGTTTATTGACATGTTGTTCATTTATTATATGAAGTCATGATATATCTTTGATGCAAATATGTTGATGTTATAACCTATGATGGTATTTCATGAGGTGAAGCATGTGATAGTTGTGTACAAATTTATGACATGCATGAGCATGCAGTTCGTTATTATTCATAATGTTGTGATTAACAATGATGAATGTTACATGATGACATGCAATTGGCATGTGGATTATTTTCTATGATACTATGATGGTATAGCTAATGCATTGGTTGCATGTTGACGTGTGATGATTGACAGGACTCCACAATGGGCCAAGAGGGTCAGTTTATTTGATGATCTCGTGCGAGCCCATACGCATGAGGGAGAATAAGTAACACCATATGGGCTGGGGACAAACTCAATCAACACTACATATGCTAGTGGTTGCTTTGTCTTGTGTAGCTCTTGATGGATAGCCCTTGAAGGGCTATGGGGCCATCTTGAGGAGGCCAAGTGCCCGATGTTCTAGGCTAGGTGCCTAGTATTGTATTGGGATGCCAAAGTCTTGGAGGGGTGTAAGGACTTCGATGCATGGGGTTGTTCACCTTAGTGAGTTGTGGAGGAAGTGGGCCAACCTTGCGAGATGTTGGTGACATTGAGCACTATACCGAATGCTTGCCTTAGGACAGATGAGGTCTGAGTCAGGTGCAAGCCTTGGAGCCAGCTTATGACTAGGATACAGATTGAAGAGGCCAGCCTTGGACTAGGATATAGGCCGAGGAGTCTTATGCTTGATTCCAAAAGTGGGAAAAGGGACAAAGATTCCTTGGGATTTCCCGGGTGTTGTGAAACTTTTGATTGTTGTTGGTTATACTAGTTCAGCAGAGGGTGCCGGGACTGTTACATGAAGTAATAAATAATAAAATAAATGTAATGTCCCTTAATAAAAATAATAAATAATAATAATAATAATAATAATAATAATAATAATAATAATTAATAATAATTAATAAATAAATAATAATAAATAAATAAAATAAATAATAAATTAATTACATGCTCTAAATAAATATAAATATGAATAAACAGAAAAATAATAAAAATCAGTAAAGATATCAAAAAGTAAAAACAAAAGAAATAAAAGAAGAAAAATAGTAAAAATCAGTAAAACTATCAAAAAGTAAAAACAAAAGAATAAAACAAGAAAGCAGTAAAGTTGTATGTTGACACATGGAGTGTGTGCATGTGGTTCCCCTTCTAATGTTTGCTCTATTTAATAGATGGTGAGGAAGATGAGAGGCATTCCATCATCCATTCTCTTGGGAGAATAGTGTTATGAGACAAAGGATACCTTGGCAGTAGTACGTTGATTGAGGGCTCGGAGGTGGCCAGTTCTAGGAAGATTTTGTGCAGTTGAGCCTATGGTTGGGTAGAGAGTCATCTCCAAAACCTTGTTGCAGTTAGCAGACTTCAACTGAAATCACAGGTAAGTATCTCTACTCATAGTTTTTGAACTTTATTGTTAATTAGTTGATAATTGCATGTTGATTATAAATTACTTGATTAATCTAATTAATTACGTATTGTTAATTCGGGGCTATTAGATAAGGATCCATCCCAGAAGCTAACATGAAGTAGACATGGTGGGCAGTGTTTTTGATCGCATGCAAGGGATTCAACAACATGCATGCCATTATGCACATGCATGCAATCCAACCATTCAGGACACTCACCAAGGCAAAGACAAGAAGCAAGTAAAACTGAAGTTGAACATGCACTTTGACAAATTGATGTTCATGACCACCAGCACACACTTGAAGATCAATATGGACACTATGCATCAACGTTTTCCCGATTCAACCATACCTAAGAATACCATGCACATGTTAGCAGACGAGTTGGATGAAGGGTCCGAACCAATGCACCAGTTGCAACAGAGGTAAGATTTCCTTTCCAAAAGTTGTCACCATGAGCTGCATGCACGCCATCACGGATGACCAAGCTTGGCATCAGCTTACCACTTTCACCATCACATCCATGTCAAATATTTGGTCTCATGCAGCAGACCTAGTGTCAGTGATGTCTTTTATGGCTTTCTCAAGCCATGTTGTCTCACATGAGTACATGTTCACTGTAATGATGAGTCATGTTAAGTGTAATTCAAGTCTCAATAGTTTGATGTAACAATCATAGAGTAGGTGAATATTCATGAGGGTACTTGAACTTTAACAAAGGGGAATATCAAGGGTCACCCCACCCTTAGCTATAAATAGTCCCCCATAACTCATTGTAGAGGCTTTTGGTCAGCCAATCTTCTAGTAAGACTATCTTGAAGAAAGCTTGGACAATATTATAACGCACCTTGGCTTATCCACTGCACGGAGCTAGTACATCTCTTTGGAGGAGCAGGCAGATGTGGTTGTAACATTTCACTGATGGGGCTAACAGTTTTACATGAATGTATTGTATGATTGGAACTTACACTTTTTATATAATAAGAGCCATCACATTTTCATGCATATGTTGTTATTGTAGTTGGATTGCTCGGGTTTCCTTAATGATATATGTTGTTTACCTACGTATTTGTGTATGAACTGATATGTATGCAATTATATGAATCTTGTTGCAAATGTGTTGTATATGTTGTTAATGATGTCTCGTCCGTGTCGACTACTCTATCAGACACCAGACAGACCTTTCACATGAACCTTGTTGTAACAACTGTTGTACTTGTTCGGACTGATCCGTGAGTGATGTACGTGTTATCTTACATTGTATGTTGTGACCACTGCATCCGAGTAGACTGCTCCGTCAGAGGCTGTGTATGTCCTTTTGTGTTGTGTGTTCCTAGATGAGTTGGGACTGACACCTTTCAACCTCGAACTCACCTTCACCATTATCTCCCCCCTTATGTTTTAGAACCTCTCATACACCTTCCTTGATTCACTACAACAGTCACACCCTTGCTACTGACAAAGTTATCTTACCTGCCTTCGTGCGACATCGCGGTCAAGGAATTACCTTATGACCCATTGTTGGGAATCCTACACCAAACGTTCTGATGTCTAATTGGGACTTCTTACTGGGGATATCCCCTTGGCATGTTGTTGGGTCCAGTACTGTCAACACATGGCCCTTTCTATCTCCATCGAGTAGTTTTCTGTAGTTTCCATTAATCTAATGACATCAACCTTATTGTCCGTATTTTCTTAGTTGTCAAATAATTTTCATGCTCAGAGGTGGTAAGATCTTAATCATCTACTGATTCATTCATTTTTACATATTAGATTATTGGGAATAAATAAATAGGCATATCGCCCAAATATGGAACATAGTTGACAAGAGATGCAATAGTCAGCAAACTCAACATAAGTGGGAGTAATCGAAGGACCAATTGTGGCCAACCCCATATATGATAGTATAAAACATGAGCCTACAAGCCTGCATGCCCATGACTTATTATTAAGTGAAATTACTCAAACTTATGGGCTATAGTCATCGGCTATGGCCCACAATCTCCATATAAACACTTCACATCATGCTTCCTATAATGAAGACCTTCGGGCTGGCCCACTATCCACCAAGTTATATATACCTAAACCCTTACTATGTTGGACCCTTAATGCCTGTATCTCTTTTTAATATTTCTCCTTATGATCTACAAGCTTGTTGGTTTCCGACCTAGCCCACTTGTGTGCTGCATTGATAATGGTTTCTCCTCTTCCTTTTCACACTACTATGGAGGCTAGGAGCTTGGTCAAATCCACGAGACTATATTCTATAAATGGTTCCACTTTTTAGTCTATGTTATGCCACTATGTTCTCTACATGTCATCCCCATTACAATGCCTGAATTTAAATTCAAATTACTTCCGGGCTTTCCACCTTTTGGGAAATATCCTTTACAAATTTCATTGATTGATGGTTCATAAATTGTCATTCCCTATTAGTTTGGATTGATGTTATCCCGTGTCACCTATTAATATGGTTCTAGACTTATAGGCTTTTGGGCTTTCAGGTTTCCAAGCTTTTGGGCTTCTGACCCTCCAATCTTCTGAGATTTATGGTTTCCAGGCTTCTTGTCATTTTTCCCACTAGCCCAACTCCATGCTATCCCATGTCACCTATTAATAATTTTCCAGGTTTCTAGAATTCCAAGATTCCAGGCTTCCAAAATTATGGGCACTATAACTATGACTTTGTGGGTCTTGACTTTGATTGTCAATAAATTTCTATCAAGGAGGCCAATTCTGGACTTCCACATACCATTCGAAATATATTTTTGAGCCAAATCCAATTATGCCATCTACCAGAGCATATGAGATAAATACATGGGGAATAATCTCCTCCAAAGTTTGGGAATCCCAAATATCATAATCCTCATGTTATGGATTCTGTAATAAGCCTACTACTATGATGATTCTCTACAAGTGACTACAAAAACCATGGGACTCACCCTTATATTGGCACTCCATGCACATCAATGCCAACACACTTGTTGCCACTAGTCGTCCAGCCAATGAAAAATATCCAACAACAATTTCGATTATGGTGGTTCTTACCAGGATTATTAACTATTCTACAACAATAATACGTTTCTTGTGGCTACCCTCACAAGGACACCCTCCATTAAGAATATATCTTATTTCATTAATCATCCAACAAGTCATATCAATCCCAAAAGCCATGGCCTAGTCATGACAACCATGGCTGTTTCTTTTAGATATATGCTACGGAATTTAGCATACTCATACCTATTTTATGATGCTAGTATATTTTTTTCCTTGATAAATATGTTTTGTATGCCTAAATATGTTTTACAATTGTTAACATTGAGTGTGCCTAAACAGACTCATTTTTTGGCACACCAATTTTTCTTTTTTTGTAATATAGCATTCTCAACCCTTCTTCTAATCATGTTTTCTATTTGTATATATATTCCTTAATTGTCTCTTATATATTTTTTTCTATGTAAATACTTTATGCTTCCCTTGAATTCAATCATAATTCTCAAACCATATTATTTATAGCGAAGGTTTCGAAACCTTCCTAGTACATATGATGTGGTTTTTATTTTAACTATATTCTTGAGCATATAAGCATGTAATATTTTCAATCATCCTAGTTCCATAACTATTCTTAAATGTATTGCATCTAAGATGTAATTAATTATATTTTATATTATTTATGTTTGATTTTAAAAACTTTCTATTCTTCCTAGTGTTGTTGTAAGCTTTGTTACTTTGTGGCTTACTTCCTATTGCTCTTTAGTCATGAACATACAATATTTCTCTTCCATTAGAGTCAATAAATATTTATTTTTACAATAACTATTTCCCGCATCCTTTTTGTTTCCATATTTATTTATTGCCATTAAACCATTCTACTAAAATCTAGTGCTTAGGATTCCTTTCCAAGTAGGATATGCACAAAAGGGAAAACATGGGATACCTATACCCATAACATTCTATAACTATGTTTTGAGAGTAATTAATGTAAAAACTAGGTATTACATGTTTTAATACCAAGATTACTTTCTTAAGTTTTTCCTACGTCCTTTCTAGATAAATTGTAGTAGATATCTAATATAAGATATCTATGCATATCAATCTTGAAAGTTATGTACCTGTTGTAGCGGCTGCAACACCCTTCAGAATTTTGGCTTGCACTCAAATTTAAGAGCCTTCCTTGGTTTTTCCTTTGATGATTGAAAACACTTGAACTCATTCCTTGAACTCCTTTAGAGTATTTTCACTCTTTGCCTGCTCAACCAACTATCATATTTCGGCATGTTGATTTCTTTGTCATGCTTCTGATCTTGTTCTGGTGTCTTCCAAGGTTTTTCTTTGTGTGTTTGGGTTGTCCTATCTATGTGAACATTAGTTGCACTCACACAACAAGTTCTAAGAATTGTCGTGCAAGTGTCATCATGATTGTCTGAAGGTCTATCCCAAGTGTTGCACTTGTCACTTTCAACTCTAGACAGTCCCACAGAGGGTCATGCTTTGTTATGTTCTCCCAGTGGTCATTGTTGCCATATTGTTGAAGTATGCTAAGTGTGTGATCACAATGTGGAGTCATCCCACATTCACTTGCCTCTCACACTTAGTCCTTTTCCTAAAAATATATTGATGGAGAAACTACACCTCATCGGATCCCAATTCAGCTACACTATGCAGTATCAGCCTTCAGTGGTGCTACTCTACTGCCTAGAACTGTGCAGTTATTAAGGTTGTCCTCTAGGTCAGTTGCACGAAGGAATCCCAGAGGTGAGCAGCCTCTCTTCTTTCCCAGAACTATGCAGAAATTACCTCAACGTCCGACTTGAATTGCAGACTTCACAAGATAAGTTATCAGGCCTCCTTCCTGCTTGTCGGAACCCCGCATTGCATACAGACCTGAGCCTTCACTGCTCCTAGAAAATGCATAGAGGTGTCCACCTAGTGACCTCGCATAGTCAGGACTCACTGCTCTCAAAAACTGCGCAGAACTATCCTTTGGTCCCTCTATTATCATCCCTTGGCTTCCCTCAGGAAACTGTATAGAAGTGCCCCTCAAGGTCCCACCTTACAGTTGCCACTGGTGTCCTCAACTACATTATCTTGCCTCCCAATGGCCTCTGCACAGTTTTCCCCGATAGTGGAAACTGTTGTCTCCAGTTCCTCATCCAAGCTTGAGCTCTGCTTTGTTCACTCTCATTGACCAATGTCCCTGCATGTCACCTAGAACTGCACACTACGCAGTTACTAGGCCCTTTTCCTAGTCTGTCATCTATCGTGGGCCCCGACCATTGAAAACAATGCAACACAATAGACTAAGAGGTTTTGGATTTGATGTTGTCCCATTATTGGTGAATTGCAGGAACACGTACTCTGATAGATCATGGTGAAGACGATGAATGGGATGAATAAGGAGTGCACATGCTAGAAGACTTACTTTCTACTAGATATATGAAGCAAATCCATCAAACAACAAGTGAAAGGAACACATGCATATAACCATCTTGAAAGACCAAGACCATTGAATACCTGGCAGCATCAATGCATGCGAAGGAGAAGACAAAGTACACCCGAGGGTACATCCATCGTTTAGAAGAATAACATCTTGACATTTCCACCACAACTAGGTAGTGCATGTCAGCAGTGTCATGTCAAGTTGTGTCATGCATTTTCAAGGCCACATCATCACTAGGGACCATATCTGTTGTAACCGAACGTAATGTAAAGGAAAATTCCAATGGACGCAAACATGAAGTTGAAGAGTGATGTCAATTGAAAGGTCATAGGATGTTGAATGGTCAAGAGGGTAGTCCAATAGTCACAAGGGTCAAGCATCACCCTTGGATACATATACCCCTCCCATTATATGAGAAACGAATTTTCACATTGGTTCCTCCCACGTAACCTTAAGATTTTTCAGTTTGTTCTTTAACAAGAGAGGAGCATCTCCAATGCCTCAATATTGGGACTAGTGATGTATGCTGTACAAATGTGTCTTGGAAATTTTTCTTAATTGAGAAGCTTGTTAAGGCCAACATGTTTTCGCGCATGTTTTGTAGATGTTTGTAATAATAATCTTTAAATATTTGTAATGCATATTATCTTAACCTGTACTAAGATAGTTGAATTACTTTGGTTGTTTTAGTACTTGCATTGTTAAGAATGTGTTGCATTTCTTATCATTGTTGTCTCGTCCTTGTGGACTACTCTCTGGACATTAGACAAACCCATCTTGTTTATTGGTTATAATGACTTTCACATCCATGTGGACTACTTTGTTGGATGGTGTATGTGTTTTCCATTACACTTCATCTTTAACGACTACCACATCCATTGTGGACTACTCCACTGGACACCAGACAAACCCTTTCTAGTTTGCGTGTGTCTCTTCTTTGGTGGTACTAATACCTCTCACTTAGAGGCTCACTTTACTCTCCCCCTTTGCTGTAAGACAACTCAGACACAAGTTACATTACACACTCACTAGGCATACTCACCTCACTTTTTGAAGATACAAACATAACACTCTCATGTGCTGAACAACAACAACTAAGGAAAATCTCTAAGTAAATCACAACCGTGCCATCGTACCAGATGGGAATCCTACACCAAGTAGTGTGAGGTCTATTTGGGACTTCATACCGGGTTCATCCCTTGAATGTTGGTGGGTCCAACACCGTCAACAATACCAAATGTAGTTTTGTGAAATATAATATTATCTTACAAACATTAATAGTACAGTAGAGGGTTATCCTTGTAGATTAAGCATCAAACAATACATAGCATCCACAATTCCATCAGCAGATACAACATCCTACAAAAGTAGGAGGTAACCATCCTTTAGGTAATTTGAGACTTTTCAGGAATTATTTCTTATGTGAACATCCCAACTTGTGTCTTGATCATATTCATCTATTGATACTCACTCTTTAAGAGGGTAATTTAGCTAGCTCTACAACTTTTCTTTTTACCTTATGCATCCATACATATATGTATTTATTGGCTTGTCTATGAAAGGGTTTTTTGGATTCCATATATTTTTATCTTCTCTGTCTACTCACTATATGAACAATAATGGGATATATTTCCCTAGTTAGCATGTATCACTAGCCAAGTAATTTATTAGAAATCTTCTTGCACTCATGGATGTCCAACATACTTATTCCTATAGGTAGCGGTATTTTGGTAATAATCAGTTAGTATTAGTACAACATTAATCCACTTAATTAAATCATATCAAGTAATCCTAGTACAAAACACTTTTAATTATATCTCCCCTTTCTATGTAAAACAAAAATTTACTTTGTCCCTCATCATTTAAGAAACGTTTACTATGTTCAATTCTAGCTATAATCGAGCTCATAGGTCATAGTGGTGTAACCTACAACTGTGATAACATATGTAACATACCTCAAAATCCATGCAACATATTTACATATATGTCTTTCTGCGTTTTGTCATACTCTCAAACATGATAAATATTTGTAAATGTATGTAATAATGTGTAATATTTTTTCTTAAATGTTTAATTTTGTAATACTCTAATGTATACCAACTCCATAATGTTGCCAAAAATATTGTATGGTGTATGTTGTATGGTTATTAAGGTGAAATCATGGTTATACCATCCCACCAACATAACAAATATCCACATGAATATCTACATTACACAATGTATTCATACCAATAAATGATGTTCATCATAGCCAAATACATGATTTCTAAAAGGCTTGTGAGGGGGGAATTAACACCTATATATTTTAGCATGTATATTTCTTGAAACTTATTGGTGGAAAAATAATGTTTTATATACATTAGAACACTGTGACTGTGTTGTTATCAATGATATATTTCACCATTATTCTATTTATTGTGACATTCTATGGTATTGGACTTCCTTTGTGATAATAATAAATTCCATATGGTTGTGGGTAACCTAGAATGTTGGTCATTGGCTTGTCCATGATTGAGATCCCTCGAGGCAATACGAATGTTTATGTTTTCTAAGAAGTGGTTACGGTTCCTACTCCTCCCCCTACCTAGTCTCATCCATCTTTTACATTGTGGTAGTTGGCAGCCAAGAGCTCTGCAATATCCACAGGGGGTTTTACTTCTAGAATTTATTTTTCCTATGTTTCTCACCTCCCAACTCCACTCCTTCCTAGAATTCTTGGATTTGTTTCCTTGTAGAAGAATTTTCATTCTTTTCTTAATTCTTCAAAGGTGTTTTCTTAAGGTGGCTTAACCATTTAGTGTTCAAATGCAAGAATATTAAACCCCTTCTAGTAACCACTGCTCCTATATTTGCACAGGTTTGTCCAATTATCAGTTCTTGATTTGAATTTGCTTTTAGGGTTGAGGGATAACTAAATAGTTATGCTTCCCTAAGAAGGTTTTAGGGTGTTATGATGACGCTACCCCTTTTCCCATTAGACAGGGGTTTCTTATCTTTGTTAATGGTATTCTTCTTACTTAATGCCAAAATTTATCGTAAAGTGATGTTCTCGTTTCGGTTTCAAGCTATAGCTTCATTATTTGATGCATGAGGGTTTATATAACTGATTTATTGTTTGTTTTCTTCCTTTCTTTATTTAAATTTTTTTACTTGGTTGATGTGGGGTTTCTTATCATTCAGGTTTATAAGGCTCTTACTTCCATTATTTCCCCTTTCCATAGGCCTTAGCAAAGTTAACCATGGAAACCCCATCCATATTTTTAGGCATGAGTCTTGGTAACAATAATTTGTAGGTGAATTGGCATCGCTGGGTTTTTATGTCTCTCAAACTTGGTTTCGCTTCATTTTAGCCTTGTGATGGTGATTTTCTATTTCATTTTGTCCTACTGGGACAATGCCATTCTTCTTTTTCTTTCATTATGTTAAACCATAACCTAAGTTTATTAGCTATCTACAACCCTTTTCTTTTCTTTGCAGTCTTCCTCCTAATCGAATATCCCAAGACACAAGTACTATCAAGATTATTACCTGGCTAGATATAAAAAAGGTCAAAATTGGCAACTTCCCTTTCCATAGTCTTCACAGTATTTAAAAGAAAAAACTTCCTCCTATAGCTACTTGAAATTTTGATTAGCAAGAAGGTCATTACTAGTTATATCATAGGGTAATCTCCTTTTTCAATGATTTTATTTTAGGATTTGACATAGATTATGTATATTTTACTAATGAAGGCTTCCTCTTTTTTATGATATAGGATAGAGTTAATGTTATCATAGGTTAGTGTGAATTTAGCCTTATGTTCAAATATTCCAGGTACCTCATTATAACTTCAACTCCTCTTGTTCCAGGTCATGTTTGAATGGTTTTCAACTCTGATTACCACCTAGGACCATAGATGACATAGTTTTTACCTTAGAGTATTTAAATTTTAGTATTGAGCCTATTATTCGCTCTATACTATTAATGTATACAACTACATATATAACAACATTTAATACTTGGTTAAATATTTACTTCGTATAGATGTATTCAAATGTATTTTATTTATATAGTCTCCTTTCTCTTAAGCTCATTCGACTATCTATACCGTAGTTTACTTTTATATGTTGTTAAGCAACTTCATTGTACCATCCAACTTCAGTTCTTGAATTTAATAAATTTATTTTTTTGGGTTTTCCATTTCTCTAAATTTTGTGAATGTAGTCATTTTATTTATAAGCAAGCAATGTAATTACATGTGTCTTGGTGGTTATTTATAATTTTAACACTTCTCCATACAAAAGGTGAAACTTATTAGATTGTGTCTATTTGGCTTTGGATTGAAGGATTATATCCTTATTCATTTTTCGTTACTAAGTCCTTTCTTTAAGAAGATTACCTCTCATGTCAAGTCCCACTAGAAAAACTCGTTGAGGATGGGCCTCGACATGAAGGTGACCCGGGATCAAACCTCATGGTGGGTGGTTGTGCCCTATGTTAGGAGGAGGAGACATGCTAAAAAATTTAGTTAGGTAATGTCTGGTCTAGCCCAAGTCGGGTGCGATCCCCGAGTGACTTTGACATCTTAGATGCCCCTGGGTCGCAGCTCCTCAAGCTCAAGTCAAGCCTGGAGGATCACATACAACTTCACCAAAAAAAATGATTACCTCTCACAATGATTTTATATATGTAATCATTCTTCTGTAATTAAGCTATTTTAAAGAGTGATAACCCATTTTTCGTTCTTGTTTACTGAGTTTTTCCTTCAAGATTCATTCTCAACCTATCTTTTCCAAAATTACTTATTACTTCCTTCTCAACATCTTTTAGCCTAGACTAGCTTTATTGTTAAGGGTATTATTGGTGTAGTTATGCTAGCTATAGGGTTTCAAGTCTAAGGTTTTCTATTATGTTTCTTTAGGAATATCTACACTAAAGTAAGAGTTGCATTTGTCAATGCATAGTGTGGAGGATATATTCTACACAAGTGTGGAACTTTCTTAAACATGTTTTCTAGTATCTCTCAACAATATATAAACATAACAAGAATTTATGTAGATAATTCAATCCTCACCTAAACCTGTTACATGTACAAATGTTTATTACTGTAACTCATACATACATACATACATACATACATACATATTTATGTATATATATATATATATATATGTATGTATGTATGTATGTATATGTATACATACATACATACATACATATATATACATATACATATACATATACATATACATATACATATACATATACATATGTGTGTGTGTGTATCTTGTTTAAAAAACAATTCTTGAAATATTTCAAAAATCATGTGACACATATTTGACTAGCTGGAAATATAACAGGAGCAAACACATTCCTCCAAGCCAGATGAGCTACTACTAAAATAGTTCCCACAAGATTTAGGCTTATCCTCATATCAAGAAATGCAAATATGTATTTATATATTTCCTACTTAGATCCTAGCAACATCCTTCTAGTCCGTAGATAGAATTTTATCCACTATTTTTCTTATGTCGAGTCTTTTCTCTAATGGAAACTCTTTCTTTCCTCATATTACCTTTCTCTCCTATAGTCCAATTTACCTTCCCCACCAGATGAAGTTTATCTCCCATCATGTTTTCTTGTCTTTTGTGGTCAGAAATATTGGGAAAGATGGAGTTTTAATATTGTGACAATTGTCACTTCAAAGGCTCTCCCTTGTTGGTCTCCAACTTATTTTAATTGAATTACTCATAGATTCTTAGCTTGACTACTCACGTAATTGATCCCCTTAAATTTTCAAATAAAAATTAGGCAACCTAGAAACTATTCATTCATAATAATATGTTAACACTTGCATGTGTCATCCAACTTAGTCTTTGGTCCATGACTATTACTGTAATTTAATTGTTCGCAAGAAATTTAAAGCCATAAATTCTAATAAGTGCATAATTACATCAAGGGTACAACATCAAGTGAGTGATTTGGTCAATATATTTTATGTTGGTCCAATAAGGTCTACTCACTCATAGGAAGGCCTATGATCATGGAGGGTAGGTAACCCTAAGGGGACGATACCTCTCATGGGAGGCCCCATGATGATTAGGAGTAGATAGTGTGTTTGCTTTCCCATTGGATTGTTAAATAAATTGGCCATAGTGCTCACGAGAGGGCACAATATGATGGACAATATATAGTGTGTTTTTCTGTCCATTGTATTATTAAAGCACATGGCCTATTGAGAGTGATTTTTTTATTTGTTGCATTGGTCTAATAGGCACTAATGATAATAATAATCCACTGTAAGATATTTTTGTTGCTTACAACTATTTCAAGACATGTGTGAAGTCACTAACAACCCTAATGACAAATGTAAATGTAAGGAAAGCTTATAAAGGTGCTTGTATCACATTGTCCTAGACTATGATGCTCATACACATTTATATCTACTCATGTCAAGATGTTCAAATATTCAAACGAGGTGGAGGTAATTTATGTAGGTTTTAATGCTAAACATAAATTACCTGCAAAAAAATTCTTAAAAATAGAAAATATAGAATGGAGAGAATATAAAACAAATACAGAGATATACAGGTATTTTCCCCTGGATCAAAAAACCGGGACTACTAGATTTATTTTTCATTATATTCCTTTCAATGTTCCTATATATATGTGTGTGTGTGTGTGTGAAAAATTCATAAACCCCAATCCATTAACCATGGATTAGAACATACCCATAGTTCCGTTGATTGGATCTACAAAATACCATGGGAAGAAAACCAACATGCCCAAAACCTTGTGTGAAACCCATGCAAAAAAGCATAGGTAGGTCTGACCACCTAATATAGGGTCCGAAAAAGAATTCCTGGCGCGGTGCCCCAGAACTCATGTAGGGGCCTACTTCCCCCCTACTGCACTGACACAAGGAAGGGGAGGCTAATCGTCCCCCCTCAAACACCTGGCTTCACAAGTGGGACTTCTCGTGGAAAGCATATAACACAAACCCAACATAGTAGGTCAAAGGAGAGCTTAGTCGTTGGTCTAGCCTGTAATGGCCATTGTTTCTCTACACAAAGAAAACTTCTTAGTTCTCAATGGCTTCGTTAATGCATCTACAACATTATTCAAAGTGTCCAAATTTACCAGCAACACCTTTTTATCGTTAGCCATATCCCTCACAAACTGATACTCAACATCAATGTGATTTGTCTTTGAATCGTAAACTGGTTTCTTTGCCAAGAAAGTTGCACTTTGGGTACCACAAGCTATGCTTATAGCTCATTGTACTAACCCCATACTTGAGCACAATATCTACAACCAAATTTCCTCCTTTCTTGCATGACTGGTTGCCATGTATTCTACCTCTATAGTTGAAAGTGCCACTACAAATTGTCTCTTTCTCATGCTATTGACTGCACCTCCAAATAGGTTAAAAATATACCCACTTGTAGATCTTATCTAATCTAGACCGCTAGCCCAGTATGCATCAATAAAACCACGAATGTCTAAAACTCTATCCAATCCTGGTCTTCCTTGGTAGCACAAAACATAATCACCCATGCCACACAAATACCTGAAAACCTGCTTCAGTAGTGTCAAATGCTCCTTCCTTGGTTTTGACATAAACTTGCTCAATACTCCCACTGCATATTCAATGTCTAACCTAGTATAGACCCTTACATACACCGGGCTACCAACTACACTTGCATATGGAACATGGGACATGTCCTCTTCATCTTATTGTGTGTTAGGACACTGTTCAACAAATAACTTTACACCTACATGAATAAGAACCTTCATCGATGTACTATCCTCCATATTAAACCTTTGCAGTGTTGTCTCGACATATTTCGTCTGGCATAGCTAGAGCTTCCTCTTTGTCTCATTGGTTTAATTTCCTTGCCCAAAATATAGTTTGAGCACTGATATCCTTCATGTCGAATTTGGAGGACAATTGCGTCTTCAAATCCTGGATAATTTATTTAGCATTTCATATTAGCAACATATCGTCCACATACAAGAGCAAATAAATAACACGGTCACCAATTAATTTAAAATGCACGCAATGATCTACTTTACTTCTAGTGAAGCTAAGTCCCCATACAAATGTATCAAATTTCTGATACCACATCCTCAGTCACTGTTTTAACCCATACAAAGAATCTTTTGACCTACATACCAATTCTTTTTTACCCTTCACTGCAAATCCTTTAGGTTGCTTCATGTGGATCTCTTCTTCCAGATCCCCGTGAAGAAATGTTGTCCTTACATCGATTTTTTCTGCGTAAAAATCAAAAAGACGTAGCGACATATAAAAGTAATCTAATAGAAGCTACCTTAACAACAAGAGAAAAATATCACCAAAATCAATTCCCAGCACCTGGGAATAACCTTTTGCTACCAACTGAGCTTTGTATTTCTCCACCTTGCCTTCTACATACATTTTCTTCTTAAACACCCATTTTCTTCTAATGGGTTTCCTTCCAGCCAGCAACTCCACCAAATCCCAAGCCTCATTTTTGTCCAAATATTCCATTTCATCAACCATGGCATCGTTCAAGAGTTTACCATCCTCTGAATATATTACTTCCCTAATAGTTCTAGGATCATCATTAGTTATAGATAAAGAAAATTTTGAATAGAAAGAAGATGGACTATACCTTTCTAGCTACCTTCTTTCTCTAATTGATCTTCTCACAGACAGATTTTGTGGCTCTTTATCTTCTAATTCCTCTTCTATTGTAGATTCTGGTTCTTCCTCCTTTAGCTCAAAATCTCTCTTCTCAAGTTCCTTTGGTAGGAATTCTTGTTTAATAGCATATTTCACCTCTCTAAACACCACATAGCAGTTGCACACAGCCTTCCTTATTTCTGGGTTCCAAACCATATAACCTTTCAAACCATCCTTATACCCAATAAAGATGCACCTTTCAACTTTACTATCCAACTTGGTTCTTTTTCCTTTGGAACATGTACATATGCATCATATCCAAATACCCTCAGATTTGAAAATGAGGGTTATTACCAGTCCATACCTCTTGTGGAGACTTATGCTCCAACACTGATGGAGATTATCTATTGACTTGGTAACATGCAATCTCCACTGCCTCTACATAGAATTCTTATCCTAAACTAGCACCACTAATCATGCTTCTTGCCTTTTCCATCAACTACTTCTGAATTCTT
This sequence comes from Pinus tabuliformis, assembly GCA_031772625.1. Classification (NCBI taxonomy): domain Eukaryota; kingdom Viridiplantae; phylum Streptophyta; class Pinopsida; order Pinales; family Pinaceae; genus Pinus; species Pinus tabuliformis. The sequence goes on along the minus strand of CM062811.1, from coordinate 374,891,446 downwards.
TGTGCAACTTTGTTTTGCTAAGTTGATTATGGAGTAGTATTTTTCCATTCTATACCACACTTCTTACGAAACTCTTCAAATTCCTTCTTGTAGATCTCTCCACCATTATCTCTCTTTAGCACCTTTATCTTCTTCTCTGTCTGGTTTCCCACCAGAGCCTTGAAATATTTACACCTGTCAAAGACTTCAAATTTATTCCTGAGGAAATATATCCATGTATTCCTTGAGAAGCCATCTATAAATGATACATAGTATACATACATAACCAGTGATGGAACCGACACAGGTCCAAATACATCACTGTGCAGAAGCTCTAATATCAAATTTACCCTCTTAACAACAGAGGAGAAACTCACTCGATTTTGCTTCCCATTTACAAATATTCACATAAATCAAAATTGAAAGAGAAATTAGACTACCTGCTACCATACCATTATCATGAAGTATTTGAGGGCCTTTCTCTCCAATATGTCCAAGCCTTTCATGCCATAATATCGTCTTTTCACAAGAGACCACTAGATTTTCTGTTGCACTTTCAAGAAACACAAAATTGTTTCAACCATCAATAAAAGTGCCACCTAGAAGCTTGTACAAAGTTCTAATATGAAATCCTTTCATCAATACAAGTGCTCTATGAACCATCTGATAGGTATATTTATTGAACACTATTTTACAGCTACCTAATCCATTTTTCTTACATAAATCGTATTTATGGGCAATGCACAAATATGAAAAAAAACCAGAAGTTTTCTAATCCTTCCACCTTGCGACTTCAACATTACCTTTCCACTTATGAAAATTATATCCTTCCTTTCATCCCCTAAGAAGACATCACCAATATCATATGTCTCATACTTGTAGAACCACTCCCTATAGGGAGTGAAGTGAAAGGATGCACCTACGTCAATCAACCATGCATCATGATCTACATGTGTACTTGAAGAAGAAGCCAAGTACACATCCCCACCTTCATATTATTTGGTTTACACCTCTGTAGAAGGAGAATCATCAGATCCCTTTCCTTTCTTAGGAACTTTAGAGCTATAATCCTTTTTGAAGTGCCCATCCTTTCATCATTTCCAGCACACCTTTACAGGTTTTCCTAGATATTTAGATCTCTCTCTAGATTTAGATCTCCCACTCAAGGACTTATATTTGTTTCTGTGATGGAACCATCCTCATAGGGATAAGGAATATCCATTCTGGCCCTCCATATTTTTTTGTTTCTTCTCCTCCGATATCAAGGATGAGACTATTTCATCAAAATTCAAGGTATTTGTATTACTACCTACTACAACAACTAGACTATCCCACGAATCTGGTAGAGAACACAGTTGCACTCATCTTCATATGAAATTTTAATATGAATAGATAATAACTAAATTACCATAGTATTAAAGGTGTTCATATGCTTTGTCACTGAGTCTCCATCCCTCATCATCAGCTTATAAAACATTTTCCGTCAGATCAATTTGTTCGTCAGAGACTTAGATTGGTACAAAGAGCTTATTGTGTCCCAAAACTTCTTCTCCGTAGCTTACCCTAATACATTCAATAATATTGAATCTGAGATACACAACCGTATTATGATATTTGATTTTTTATCCAACTTCATCTAGTCTTCATTTGACATTTATGTTGGTTTAGTAGCAGATCTACCAAGATGCACTGATACTTATCCACCAGCACATCCTTCACCTTGATTTTCCACAACTCTAACCATTAAATTTCTCAATATCCAACTTTCCACTGCTTTCCATCTTCTTTCACTATAATAATTGATCCCACAGATCTCCCACTAAACAGGGTCTACCACCAGCCCAAGTAAAACCCCTTAGCAACAAAGGCATCCCCTTGAAGGTGAAACAACTTTGAAACCAAATGTAGATTTTAATCCTGTATATAAATTACCTACAAATGAATTCTTAAAAAATAGAAAATATAGAATGGTGAGAATATAAACAAATTACAAATATACACAGAGATCTTCCCCTAGATCCCAAAACCGGGACCACTAGAGTGATTTTTCATTATATTCCTTTCAATGTTACTATATATATATATGTATAATCTGGTAGTCCAAGTTTTAGGACTAGGGGAAGACCTCTGTGTATATCTGTAATTTTTTTTATATCCTCTCCATTCTATATTTTCTATTTTTTAAGAATTCATTTGTAGGTAATTTCTGCACAGGATTAAAATAGAAGCATTCATAAACCCCAATCCATTAACAATGAATTAGGAAATAATATTAGTTCCACTGACCGAATCTACAAAATACAATGTGAAGAAAACCATAATGCCCAAAACCATTTGTGAAACCCATGCACAAAACCATAGGTAGGTATGCCCACCAAATATATGGTCCAAGAAATATTCTCGGGATGTTTCCCCAAACCCCATGTAGGGGGGCTACTGTCGCCTTGCAGCACTCAACACAACGAAGGGGGGGCTAGCCATCCCCCATCTAAGCCCTCACCTTTGTGCATGGAGCTAGTCATGGGAAGTATATAACACACACCCAACAATGTCATGGATGATAAAGAGATACAATTTGAAATAAAATGATGGGATCTAGGAAATAAATGGGAAGTGAATTGTTGGTAGTGGTTGTGCTACTCATTTTGGATATGTTTTCCAAGGTGGAAATGGATTGCAAAACTATGGAGACCAACCTAGTAGGATCTGTGGTTAATATCTAGTTGGGGATTGAGGATCTAACTCTATAGTGATGCAATATGACAGGAGGCTACCATTCTAGGTACTCAATTTGGGGAGATACATTTCAAGTAACACATAGAGGCAAGTTAAAAATTGAAACTTCCTATAATACCTCTATTGGCTTGATGGGCCCTAACCCAGGTTTAGCGTTAATTAGCTCAACAAATCCCTACACTACTTGCCCTTTCAGCATCAACCTGTGAAGCGCGGCCTGAAGTCTCACCCAAAGCAGTATGGAGGGATGAAGGAACAAAGTTTCCGCACCCAGAGATGGTAGTGATTTCGTTTTAATCCTAAACCTTCCTTTGCACTGATCGATAAGACTTTTAGGGCTTATCAATATACTTCTCTTAGTCATCCTCTAGACCTCTACCAAGGTCTATGATTGTCCTTCGCATACCCCAGATAGGAAAATCAGACACTTATGCACCCCTTTAATTACTCTTACTTGTACATTTACCCAAATTAGCTTAAGTATCTGATAACTTCAACATGCATTAAGATTATCTTCGCGTAAACTGATATTCTTAATTGCGTTCATATAACAAAGTAAAACATATGGATTTTCACATCAATACAACATTAAAACATAAACCCAGTATTCATCATAACATAATCACATGCATTTATAACAGAAGTAAAATATATCATACACAAAAATTCTGTAATAATTGTCTTTATTGATGCTTCAAATATTCTTTACAGATGCTAACTACCCTACGCACATAGTAGCAGGGTTCTGTGCACTCAGCTGCATACTTCTACCCTTGGCCTCTATGCACACAGCTGTAAAGCCTCTTTCCTATGCTAAGACTCTTCTCTCTTAGCTCTCAGAGACCCATTACATTCGTTAATGACTCAAAACATACCAATAATTGTTGCAGACTCTTCTAAGACTCTCATTTTGATACAATCCCATGGTCCACGGGCTATGGGTAGACCTTCTAAAGCTGACACAAGTTACATAAAGGAAGGGACGAAGCCCATTTCCACACTTTTACATCTTCACACTTCACGACCACAAAATGCGGAGACTTTACACTGCTTATACAAAAACTTGGGCTTTCTGACCCAAAACTTAGGCTTTTAACCCCAAAATTGACTCTAGGGGAGTTCCCAACAGGCCCCCAACAAAGATATGGTGACTCACACCCGATTCACTCTGCTGGTGCAAAGATCTTGTCACGAAGACCTCCCATCTTCACTTGCACCACTACAACTTTAACGGTACACTGCATTGCCACCTGCTTAACCTGCTCCACCAGCTGCTTCGTTGCTAATCTTGCGCTATCTGCCTTCAGTTTCTGATGTGTTACCTATAGGCTAGATAATTTTGCCTCAATGGTGGTTGTGAGCACATAGGCTTCATCCAACCAAGGGCCCAATCTGCCCTTCAGTACTGCCTCTCTTCACTATTCTGTGTCCACCTATTCCTTCAATCCCTTTGCTTCCTGTAGCTTGGCCAACCTCTGTATAATGACAACGGTGAGCGTCGTCGCTCTAACCTCATCGTACATCTGCTGTAGTTCCCTCACCTCGGTCTCTAACCTCTGTAGGTTGGGATCTTCTTGGAGACTAGTAAGTACCTCCAGTGACTTCTTAAAGAATGTGGTGCAAGATGTTACTGCGACATCTACTCTACCAACTGCATCATTGAAAACTGCCTCACATTTCTCTTTGACCTCTAGTGGAGTTGAAGGTTGGACCTTCAACTCAAGCTTTGTGATCTTAAGGTTCAGCTCAAACTGAACCTTGGCCAGCTTTACCCTTGCATTATGCACACCTGCAGTGAGCTTCTGAATTTTGGCCTCCACCGATGCTTCTTCTGGGATATGCAGCTCCGTAGCGGTTATGCATGCTTCATCGACTACAGTCACAGTGTGCTCATTCTTCTCCTGCACCTTCTTCCATGTGTCAATTTCCAAAGTCTTTTCAATGACCATTTGCGCATTTTTTACCTTTTGTTCATTGATCACACTCAGCGTTTGCTGCTCTTGAGCTTGAAGTTTTGTGTTCACACCTGTCTGCAAGGTGTGAATGGATTCACTTGTAAGTGTGGCCAAGTTCAACCCAACCTTCTTGAGAGCACTGCTAGTAGCCCTATCAGCTTCCACTTCTATAGTTAAAGCTCCGCCCAGCAGCGCGATGGTTCAGGGATCGAAGGAGAAAACCATCTCCGCCGCTTCAGTGGTTCTTGGCGCCAAACTAGTTGATGCCATGCTGCCCCACCCTACACCAGTCTGCAGTTGATTAGTTAGGGTTTGTAGCTTGTGCAAACCCGTTTGAATGGAAACTAGGGCTTGCTTCTACTGCTGCTCAAACTGTTATAGCAGTTCTGTGGTCACATCCCTTACTTTGTCTCCGATGTCATCCAAGTCACCTTCTATCAAGGTGATTGGATTGTGTGATGATTTACTGGCCTTGGACCTCTTCGGTGACCCTTCTTTCTCGGCTCCCAAGTGTGCTTCACCAAGAATCAAGAACTCTCCTGGTATCCACCACCCTCTTCCTATTGCCACTCTTTGTCCTCTGTTTACAGCGAAGGACACCTCTAACTTTTGTTAGAGCCGCTGTCTTCCTCCCCTTCCTTCTCTTCAGCCTGCTCCTTTGCAGCGCACTCTACTGTAGATTTTTCCTCAACCTCCTTTTTCCTCTTTTTAGCCAACTACTGCATCTTCCTTCATCTGCTTTCTTGCGAACTTAGTAGACCTAGCTGACAAATTTGAGGCTATGTGCCACTCTAATGGAAAACTCTTAAGGAACACTACGATTTCATCATCTATCGTAAGGTATGGGAGATCATACCACTTTTTTTGAGGGTCCTTCCACACCTGAATGGCGATACAGTGGAAGTCCACTCTCAACTCCAGATGTCCCGACAAATGCTCAAAGATATCTGTGATAGTCACAGCTTGTAGTTTATTGTGGCACAGATGCTTACCTCCATCAACACCCAAAACATCTTACTGTCCTTGACCCTCTCGGCATCCTTTGTGGCCTAGAGCGAAGCGAACTTCGCTGCTTCTGGAAGATCTGATGCGATAGAAGGAAACTGATTGTCCTTTGGTAATTCCAATGTGACCAGTATGATTGATAGCAAAAGCCATGTGTAATGGAAGTTCTTACTGTGGTCTTGTGCTTCTCTGCAGTTCGCGAGGAACTTGCTACAGAGGTAGTGTGCCCAATTGAGTTATACATCCTTCGTGCATTGGAATGTTAATGACACCATTGGTGCCAACACTTCATGTGCGCAACACTTCCTCATGCTTTTCCTAGCAATGATATGGGTGGCTACCTTAACCGCGGGGTCGGTTATGTTGGAAATTGAGTATCTGCGTGGCTTCTTGATAAGCTTAAACATGTACTTCATTCTTTCGGAGAGGTCACATTTTCCCACCTTCCCACCAAATGATTTGTTCTCATTCAACTGTAAGTGCAGTAGAAATGTGATCCTATGGATCAGAATATCGGTGATTAGTATCAATTCTCCTAACCACAGGTACTCATCATGCACCAAGCATAACAATTGTTTAATCACCATCAAATTTATGGGTGCATGGTTGCAATGCAACACCCATAGCAGGTTCAACAATCCTGCCTTGTCCACCCCTCTAATCCATTTTCTCGACTCCAATGCGGTTAAACGAGAATCTTTATAGAAGACGCAGGTCATAAATGTATAAGTCGCCAAGTGGGGCAACCGCTCAGTATCCACAAAGTCCCAATCCTCTAACTTCAGATGTGGGATGTGTACCAAGCATGGACCTTTGAATGTGATCTGGTTTGGAAGCAATGGTGTGTTAAGTAAAAATTTACCCTAATCTAGGTCCTTCAGGACCTTCACCTTGCCTTGGCGTGGAGGGATGTAGTCTGGTAACTTAGAAATAGGGTCAACCCCATCAATATCAATGCCTCCCATGCCCATACAAGTTTATTCTACACCCTCATTGGATTCTAGGTCTACCAACTTGCCTTTCTCCTTTGTGGTAGGCTTCTCCTTCTTCTAGTGCTTCCTTAGTGACTCGTGCACCGACTGTGTTGCTTTCTGCTTGTCTTTCTTTGTCTTAGAACCCTGTTTTGTCGGTGTAGGCCTTGTCTTGGGAAACCTCAGTGACTTTGGCATTTCTATCGGCTCTTCTACGCTTACGACGTCAAGGGGAGCTCCCTCAGAGGCAATCGATCCTCTAGCACTTGTAGTTTCCATGGGTGATCCAGATTTAAACAGGAACGAAAAAATTACAAAGATAACCATAAGCACAGAAATAAAGCTGAAATAATACTTCTTTTCATTAATGTAAAATACTAAAATATGCTTACAAACAGAAAAGGAAATAACCCAGCGAGGGCGATGGTAGCTTATCTCTGAGAAGAGATGTGGTGGCTACATGCCTCTGAACTATGTGACAATGAGGCTCGAAGGCCTATTTATTGTTGAGAAATAATGGAAAACCCTAAACATCCAAAAACCTAACCCTAGAAGATGAACTGCCAAAATGTGGGCCTTGTTTGGGTAAATTTGATGGTTGCAAACACTTGAGCTCATTCCTTGAGCTCCTTTAGAGTATTTTCACTCTTTTACTTGCTCAACGAACTGTCATATTTCGACATGTTGATTTTTTTTGTCATGCTTCTGATCTTGTTCTATTGCTTTCAAAGGTTTGTCTTTGTGTGTTTTGGTTGTCCTATCTATGTGAACATTAGTCACACTCACACAACAAGTTCTATGAATTGTCACGCAAGTGTCGTCATGATTGTCTGAAGGTCTATCCCAAGTGTCGCACTTGTCACTTTCAACTCTAGACAGTCCCACGGAGAGTCATGGTTTGTGATGTTCTCCCGGTGGTCAGTGTTGTCATATTGTTGAAGTATGCTAAGTGTGTGGTCACAATGTGGAGTCATCACAAGTTCACTTGCCTCCCAAACTTAGTCATTTTCCTAAAAATCTCTTGATGGAACAACTCCACCTTATCAGACCCCAATTCAGCTACACTACGTAGTATCAACCTTCAATGGTGCTACTCTACTGCATGGAACTGTGCAGTTCTTAAGGTTGTCCTCTAGGTTAGTTGCACTAAGGAATCCCAGAGGTGAGCAGCCTGTCTTCTTTCCCAGAACTATGCAGAAATTACCTCAATGTTCGACCTAAATTGTAGAATTCGAAAGAAAAGTTATCAGGGCTCCTTCTTTCCTGCCGAAACCCTGCATTGCATAAAGACATGCGCCTGCACTACTCCTAGAAAATGCATAGAGGTGTCCACCCAATGACTTCACTTAGTCGGGACTCACTGCTCTCAAAAACTACGCAGAACTATCCTTTGGTCCCTTTGTTATCATGCCTTGGCTTACCTCAGGAAGCTACGCAGAAGTGCCCCTCAAGATCCCACCTTGTAGTTGCCAATGGTGTCCTCAACTACATGATTTTGCCTTCTAGTGGCCTCTGCACAGTTTTCAGTGGAGACTGTGGTATGGATTTCTTCATCCAAGCTTGAGCTCTACTCTATGCACTCTCAGTGACCAATGTCCCTCCCTGTCACCTAGAACTGCACAATGTGCAGTTACTGGGCCCTTTTCCTAGCCTGTCATCTATCGTGGGCCCAGACCATTAAAAATAGTGCAACATGATAGACTAGGAGGTTTTGGATTTGATGTTGTCCCATCATGGGTAAATTGCAGGAACATGTACTCTGATAGATCATGGCGAAGGAGATGAATGGAATGAATAAAGAGTGCACATGCTAGAAGACTTACTTTCTACTGGACAGATGAAGCAAACCCATCAATCAACAAGTGAAAGGGACACATGCATGTAACCATCTTGAAGGACCAAGACCATTGAATACCTTGCAACATCAATGCATGCGGAGGAGAAGACAAAGTACACCCGCGGGTACGTCCATCACTTAGAAGAATAACATCTTGACATTTCCACCACAACTAGGTAGTGCATGTCAGCAGTGTCATGTCAAGTTGTGTCATCTGTTTTAAGGGCCACATCACCACTAGGGGCCATATCTGTTGTAACCGAATGTAATGTAAAGGGAAAGTCCAATGGACGCACACATGAAGTTTAAGAGTGATGTCAATTGAAAGGTCATAGGATGTTGAATGGTCATGAGGGTAGTCCAAGAGTCACAAGGGTCAAGCATCACCCTTGGATATGTATACCCCTCCCATTATATGAGAAAGGAATTTTCACCTTGGCTCCTCCCATGTAGCCTTAAGATTTTTCAGTTTGTTCTTTAAGGAGAGAGGAGCATCTCCAATGCTCCAGTACCATGACTAGTGATGTATGGTGTACAAATGTGTCTTCGAAATTTTTCTTAACTGAGAAGCCTATTATGGCCAACATGTTTTCGCACATGTTTTGTAGATGTTTGTAATAATAATATTTAAACATTTGTAATGCATATTTTCTTAACTTGTACTAAGATAGTTGAATTACTTTGGTTGTTTTAGTACTTGCATTGTTATGAATGTGTTGCATTTCTTATCACTGTTGTCTCGTCCTTATGGATTAATCTGTGGACATTAGACAAACACATCTTGTTTACTGGTTATAACAAATTTCACATCCATGTGGACTACTTTTTTGGATGGTGTATGTGTTTTCCATTACACTTCAGCTTTAACGACTACCGCATCCATTGTGGACTACTCCACTGGAGACCGGACAAACCCTTTCTGGTTCGTGTGTGTCTCTTCTTGGGTGGTACTAATACCTCTCACTTAGAGGCTCACTTTACTCTCCCCCTTTGCTCTAAAAGAACCCAGACACAAGTTACATTACACACTCACTAGGCATACTCACCTCGCTTTTTGAAGATACAAACATAACACTCTCATGTGATGAACAACAACAACTAAGGCAAATCTCTAAGTAAATCACAACCGTGCCATCGTACCAGATGGGAATCCTACACCAAGTAGTGTGAGGTCTAGTTGGGACTTCATACCCGGTTCATCCCCTAAATGTTGGTGGGTCCAACACCATCAACAATACCAAATGTAGTTTTGTGAAAGTTAATATTATCTTACAAACATTAATAATATAGTAGATGGTTTTCCTTGTAGATTAAACTTCACACAATACATAGCATCCACAATTCCATCAGCAGGTACAACATCCTTCAAAACTAAGAGGTAACCATCCTATAGGTAATTTGAGAATTTTTCAGGAATTATTTCATATGTGAACATCGCAACTTGTGTCTTGATCATATTCATCTACTGATACTCACTCTTTAAGAGAGTAATTTAGCTAGCTCTACAACTTTTCTTTTTACCTTGTGCATTTATATAGATATGTATTAATTGGCTTGTCTATGGAAGGGTTTTCTAGATTCCATATATTTTTAGCTTCTTTGTCTACTCACAATATGAACAATAATGGGATATATTTCCCTTGTTAGCATGTATCACTAGCCAAGTCATTTATTAGAAATCTTCTTGCACTCATGGATGTACAACATACTTATTCCTATAGGTAGTGGTATTTTGGTAATAATCAGTTAGTATTTTTACAGCATGAATCCACTTAATTAAATCATATCAAGTAATCCTAGTACAAAACACTTTTACTTATATCTCCCCTCTCTCTGTAAAACAAAAATTTACTTTGTCCCTCATCATTTAAGAAACATTTACTATGTTTAATTCTAGCTATAATCGAGCTCACAGGTCATAGTGGTGTAACCTACAATTGTGATACCATATGTAACATACCTCAAAATCCATGCAACAAATTGACATATATGTCTTTGTGTGTTTTGTCATACTCTCAAACATGATAAATACTTGTAAATGTATGTAATCATGTGTAATATTTTTTCTTAAATGTTTAATTTTGTAATACTCTAATGTATACCAACTGCATAATGTTGCCAAAAATATTGTATAAGAAAATATTCAAAACATTATTTTCCTTTCTAAACTCTTTCCTTTGTTTCCAGGTGTATGGTGTATGGTTATTAAGGTGACATCGTGGTTAGACCATCCCACCAACATAACAAATACCCACATGAATATCTACATTACACAATGTATTCATACCAATAAATGATGTTCGTCATAGCCAAATACATGATTTCTAAAAGCCTTGTGAAGCGGGAATTAACACTTATATATTTTAGCATATATATTTCTTGAAACTTATTGGTGGAAAAATAATGTTCTATATACATTAGAACACTGTGATCGTGTTGTTATCAATGATATATTTCACCATTATTCTATTTATTGGGACATTTTATTGTATTGGACTTCCTCTGTGATAATAATAAATTCAATATGGTTGTGGGTAACCTAGAATGTTGGTCATTGGCTTGTCCATGGTTGAGATCCCTCGAGGAAATATGAAGGTGTATGTTTTCTAACAAGTGGTTACGGTTCCCACTCCTTCCCCTACCTAGTCTCATCCATCTTTTACGTTGTGGTAGTTGGCAACCAATATCTCTACAAGATCCACAGGGGGTTTTACTTCTAAAATTTATTTTGCCTATGTTTCTCACCTCCTAACTCCACTCCTTCCTAGAATTCTTGGATTTATTCCTTTGTAGAAGAATTTTCATTTTTTCTTAATTATTCAAAGGTGTTTCCTTAAGGTGGCTTAACCATTTAGTGTTCAAATGCAAGAATATTAAACCCCTTCTGGTAACCATTGGTATTTGCACATGGTTGTCCAATTATTAGTTCTTGATTTGAATTTGCTTTTAGGTTTGAGGGATAACTAAACAACTAGGTTTCCCTAAGAATGTTAGGCTTTAGGGTGTTATGAGGATGCTACCCCTTTTACCATTAGACAAGGGTTTCTTATCTCTGTTAATGGTATTCTTCTTACTTAATGCCAAAATTTATCGTAAAAAGATGTTCTTGTTTCGGTTTCGAGCTATAACTTCATTATTCAATGCATGAGGGTTTATATAGCTGATTTATTGTTTGTTTTTTTTCCTTTCTTTCTTTAAATTTTTTTACTTGGTCGTTGTAGGGTTTCTTATCATTTAGGTTTATAAAGCTCTTACTACCATTATTTCCCCTTTCCATAGGTCTGAGCAAAGTTAACCATGGAAATCCCATCCATATTTTTAGGCATGAGTCTTGGTATCAATAATTTGTAGGTAAATTGGCACCACTGGGTTTTTATGTCTCTCAAACTCGGTTTCGCTTCATTTTAGCCTTATGATGGTAATTTTCTATTTCGTTTTGTCCTACTGGGACAATGCCATTCTTCTTTTTATTTCATTATGTTAAACCATAACCTAAGTTTTTCTTTCTCTGTAGTCTTCCTCCTAATCGAATTTCCCAAGACACAAGTAGTATCAAGATTATTACCTGGTTAGATATAAAAAAGGTCAAAATTGGCAACTTCCCTTTCTATAGTCTTCACAGTAATTAAAAAAAAAAACTTCCCCTATAGCTACTGGAAATTTCGATTAGCAAGAAGGTCATTACCAGTTATATCATAGGGTAATTTCCTATTTCCATGATTTTATTTTAGGATTTGACATAGATTATGTATATTTTACTAATGAAGGATTTCTCTTTTTTGTGATATTGGTTAGAGTTAATGTTATCATAGGTTAGTGTGAATTTAGCCTTATGTTCAAATATTCCAAGTACCTCATTATAGCTTGAACTCCTCTTGTTCCAGGTCATGTTTGAAGGGTTTTCAACTCTTATTACCATCTGGGACCGTAGATGGCATATTTTTTACCTTAGAGTATTTAAATTTTAGTATTGAGCCTATTATTCACTCTATACTATTAATGTATACAACTACATATATAACAACATTTAATACTTGGTTAAATATTTACTTTGTATAGATGTATTCAAGTGTATTTTATTTATATAGTCTCCTTTCTCTTAAGATCATTCGACTACCTATATCGTAGTTGACTTTTATATGTTTCTAAGCAACTTCATTGTACCATCCAACTTAAAGTTCTTGAATTTAATCAATTTATTTTCCTGGGTTTCCCATTTCTCTAAATTTTCTGAATGTAGTCATTTTATTTATAAGCAAGCAATGTAATTACATGTGTCTTGGTGGTTATTTATAGTTTTAACACTTCTCCATACAAAAGGTGAAACTTATTAGATTGTGTCTATTTGGCTTTGGATTGAAGGATTATATCCTTATTCATTTTTCGTTACTAAGCCCTTTCTTTAAGAAGATTACCTCTCATGTCAAGTGCCACTAGAAAATCTCGTTGAGGATGGGCCTCGACATGAAGGTGACCTGGGATGAAATGTCACGGTGGGTGATTGTGCCCTATGTTAGGAGGAGGAGACATGTTAAAAAATTTAGTCAGCAAATGTCTAATCTAGCCCAAGTCAGGTGTGATCCTTGAGTGACTTTGACGTCTTACATGCCCCTGGGTCGTGGCTCCTCAAGGTCAATTCAAGCCTGGAGGATCACATACAACTTCTCCAAAAAAAATGATTACCTCTCACAACAATTTTACATATGTAATCCTTCTTATGCAATTAAGCTATTTTAAAGAGTGACAACCCATTTTTCGTTCTTGTTTACTGAGTTTTTCTTCCAAGATTCATTCTCAACCTATCTTTTCCAAACTTACTTATTACTTCCTTCTGAACATCTTTTATCCTAGACTAGCTTCATCTTTAAGGGTATTATTGGTGTAGATATGCTAGCTATAGGGTTTCAAGTCTAAGGTTTTCTATTATGTTTCTTCAGGAATATCTACACTAAAGTAAGAGTTGCATTTGTCAATGCATAGTGTGGAGGATATATTCTACACAAGTGTGGAACTTTGTTAAACATGTTTTCTAATATCTCTCCACAATATATAAACATAACAAGAATTTATGTAGATAATTCAATCCTCACCTAAACTTGTTACATGTACAAATGTTTATTACCCTAACTCATACATACATAGATAAATACACATATACATACATGTATATATATATATATATATATATATATATATATATATATATATATATATATATATATATATATATATATATATATGTATGTATGTATGTATGTATGTATGTATGTATGTATGTATGTATGTATGTATGTATGTATGTATGTATGTATGTGTATATGTATGTATCTTGTCTAAAAAAAACAATTCTTGAAATATTTCAAAATCATGTGACACATATTTGATTAGCTAGAAATATAATAGGAGCAAACACATTCCTCCAACCCAGATGAACTACTGCTAAAATAGTTCCCCAAGCTTTAGGCTTATCCTCATATCAAGAAATCCAAATATGTATTTATATCTTTCCTGCTTAGATCCTAGCAACATCCTTCTAGTCCATAGATAGAATTTTCTCCACTATTTTTCTTAAGTCGAGTCTTTTCTCTAGTGGAAACTCTTTCTTTCCTCATATTACCTTTCTCTCCTACAATCCAATTTACCTTCCCCACCACATGACCTTTATCTCCGATCACGTTGTCTTGTCTTTTGTGGCTGGAAATATTGGGAAAGATGAAGTTTTACTATTGTGACAATTGTCACTTCAAAGGTTCTCCCTTGTTGGTCTCCAACTCATTTTAATTGAATTACTCATAGATTCTTAGCTTGACTACTCACATAATTGATCCCCTTATATTTTCCGATAAAATTAGGCAACCTAGAAACTATTCATTCATAATAATATGTTAACACTTACATGTGTCATTTAATTTTGTCTTAGGTCCATGACTATTATTCTAATTTAATTGTTCGCGAGAAAAATAAAGCCATAAATTCTAATAAGTCCATAATTACATCAAGGGTACAACATCAAGTGAGTGATTTGGTCAATATATTTTATATTGGTCCAATAAGGTGTACTCACTCACGGGAAGGCCCATGATCATGGAGAGTAGGTTACCCTAAGGGGACGATAGCCCTCATGGGAGGCCCCATGATGATTAGGAGTAGATAGTGTGTTTGCTTTTCCATTGAATTGTTAAATAAATTGGCCATAGTGCTCATGAGAGGGGACAATATGATGAACAATAGATAGTGTGTTTGTCTACCCATTGTATTATTAAAGCACATGGCCCGTTGATAGTGATTTTTTTATTTGTTGCATTGGTCTAATAGGCACTGATGATAATAATAATCCAATAGAAGATATTTTTGTTGCTTACAAATATTTCAAGGCATGTGTGAAGTCTCTAACAACCCTAATGACAAATCTAAATGTAAGGAAGGCTTATTAAGGTGCTTGTATCACATTTTCCTAAACTATGATGCTCATACACGTCTATATCTACTCATGTCAAGATTCTCAAATATTCAAACGAGGTGGAGGTGATTTATGTAGGTTTTGACGCTAAATATAAATTACCTGCAAAAAAATTCTTAAAAATCAGAAAATATAGAATGGAGAGAATATATAAAAAATACAGATATATACAGGTATTTTCCCCTGGATCCCAAAATCGGGACTACTGGATTGATTTTTCATTATATTCCTTTCAGTGTTCCAATATATATATATATATATATATATATATATATATATATATATATATATATATATATATGTGTGTGTGTCAAAACATTCATAAACTTCAATCCATTAACCATGGATTAGAACATACCCGTAGTTCCCTTGACTGGATCTACAAAATACCATGGGAAGAAAACCATCATGCCCAAAACCGTGTGTGAAACCCATGCAAAAAAAACATAGGTAGGTCTGCCCACCTAATATAGGGTCCAAAAAAAAATTCCCGTGGCGGTGCCCCAGACCCCATGTAGGGGCCTACGGCCCCCCTACTGCACCAACACAATGAAGGGTAGGCTAACCACCCCCCCTCTAACTCCTGGCTTCATGCGTGGGGCTTCTCATGGAAAGCATATAACACAAACCCAACATACTGGGTCACAGGAGAGCTTAGTCGTTGGTCTAGCCCTGTAATGGCCAATGTTTCTCTACACCAAGAAAACTTCTTAGTTCTCAATGGCTTTGTCAATGCATCTACAACATTATTCAAAGTGTCCACATTTACCAGCAACACCTTTTTATCGTCAGCTAGTTCCCTCACAAAGTGATACTCAACATCAATGTGATTTGTCTTTGAATCATAAGCAGGTTTCTTTGCCAAGAAAGTTTCACTTTGGGTACCACAAGCTATGCTTATAGCTCTCTATACTAAACCCATACTTGAACACAATCTCTACAACCAAATTTCCTCTTTTCTTGCATGACTGGTTGCCATGTATTCTACCTTTATAGTTGAAAGTGCCATTACAGACTGTCTCTTTCTCATGCTATTGACTGCACCTCCAAATAGGTTAAAAATATACCCACTTGTAGATCTTATCTAATCGAGACCTCCAGCCTAGTATGCATCAATAAAATCATGAATGTCCAAAACTCCATCCAATCTTGCTCTTCTTTGGTAGCACAAAACCTAATCACCTATGCCACACAAATACCTGAAAACCTACTTCAGTACTGTCAAATTCTCATTCCTTGGTTTTGACATAAACTTGCTCAATACTCCCACTGCATATGCAATGTCTAGCTTAGTACAAACCCTTACATACACTAGGCTACCGACTACACTTGCATATGGAACATGGGACATGTCCTCTTCGTCTTATTGTGTGTTGGGACACTGTTCAACAAATAACTTTACACCTACATGAATAAGAACCTTCACCGGTGTACTAGCCTACATATTAAACCTTTGCAGTGTTGTCTCGACATATTTTGTCTGGGATAACTAGAGCTTCCTCTTTGCCTGGTCTCATTTAATTTCCATGCCCAAAATATAGTTTGAGCACCGATATCCTTCATGTCGAATTTGGAGGACAATTGCATCTTCAAATCCTGGATAATTTATTTGGCATTTCATATTAGCAACATATCATCGACATACAAGAGCAAATGAATAACATGGTCACCAATTAATTTAAAATGCACACAATGATCTACTTTGATTCTAGTGAAGCTAAGTCCCCATACAAATGTATCAAATTTCTGATACCACATCCTCAGTCATTGTTTTAACCCATACAAAGAATTTTTTGACCTATATACCAATTATTTTTTACCCTTCAACGCAAATCCTTTAGGTTGCTTCTTGATGTCTCTTCTTCTAGATCCCCGTGAAGAAATGTTGTCTTTACATCGATTTGTTCTGCCTAAAAATCAAAAAGCTGTAGCGACATATAAAAGTAATCTAATAGAAGCTACCTTAACAACAAGAGAAAAATATCACCAAAATCAATTCCTAGCACCTTGGAATAACATTTTTCTAACAACTGAGCTTTGTATTTCTCCACCTTGCCTTCTGCATTCATTTTCTTCTAATGGGTTTCCTTCCAACCAGCAACTCCACCAAATCCCAAGCCTCATTTTTGTCCAAATATTCCATTTCATCAACCATGGCATCCTTAAATAGTTTACCATCCTCTGAATATACTGCCTCCCTAATAGTTCTGGGACCATCATCAGTTATAGATAAAGAAAAATTTGAACAGAAAGAAGATGGACTATACCTTTCTGGCTACCTTCTTTCTCTAATTGATCTTCTCACAGATGGATTTTGTGGCTCTTCATCTTCTAATTCCTCTTCTATTGTAGAGTCTGGTTCTTCCTCCTTTAGCTCAAACTCTCTCTTCTCAAGTTCCTTTTGTAGGACTTCATGTTTAATAGCATATTTCACCTCTCTAAACACCACATAGTGGTTGTACACAACCTTCCTTATTTCTGGGTTGCAAACCACATAACCTTTTAAACCATCCTTATACCCAATAAAGATGCACCTTTCAACTTTACTATCCAACTTGGTTCTTCTCTCCTTTGGAACATGTACATATGCATCATATCCAAATACACTCAGATGTGAATGAGAGGGTTTCTTACCAGTCCATACCTCTTGTGGAGACTTATGATCCAACGCTGATGGAGATTATCTATTGACTTGGTAACATGCAATCTCCACTGCCTCTACGTAGAATTCTTGTCCTAAACTAGCACCACTAATGATGCTTATTGCCATTTCCATCAACTTCTTTTGAATTCTTTGTGCAACTTATTTTTGCTAAGTTGAGTATGGAGTAGTCTTTTTCCATTTTATACCACACTTCTTACAAAACTCTTTAAATTCCTTCTTGCAGAACTCTCCACCATTATCTCTCTTTGACACCTTTATCTTCTTCTCTGTTTGGTTTCCCATAAGGGCCTTGAAATCTTTACACCTGTCAAGGACTTCAAGTTTATTCCTGAGGAAATATATCCATGTATTCCTTGAGAAGTCATCTATAAATGATACATAATATATATACATACCCAGTTATGGAACCGACACAGGTCCAAATACATCACTGTGCACAAGCTCTAATATCAAATTTACCCTCTTAACAATAGAGGACAAACTCACTCAATTTTTCTTCCCATCTACACTATTCACATAAATCAAAATCCAAAGAGAAATTAGACATACTTGCTACCATACCATTATCATGAAGTATTTGAGTGCCTTTGTCTCAAATATGTCCAAGCCTTTCATGCCATAATATGGTCTTTTCACAAGAGACTAATAGATTTTCTGCTGCACTTTCAAGAAACACAAAATTGTTTCACCCATCAATAAAATTTATACCTAGAAGCTTGTACAAAGTTCTAATATGAAATCCTTTCATCAATACCAGTGCTCTCTGAACCATCTTATAGGTATATTTCTTGAACACTATTTTTACAGCTACATAATCCATCTTTCTTACATAAATCGTATATATGGCCAATGCATGAATATGAAAAAAACCAGAATTTTTCTAATCCTTTGTTGGGTTGTGTTATATTCTTTCCACGTAGTTAACAGGGGGTTTGAAGGGCACCCGTAACCCCACTTTATGGGGTTGGGGGCAGTGCCCCAGAAAAATTTGGTTTTGGACCCTATGTTAGGTTGGGTGGACCCACCTATGGTTTTATGCATAATTTTTGCACATGTCTTTTGGACGCGATGGTTTTCGGTCCATCGTATTGGATGCTTTGACATGTATAAATATGTATTTTAACATTGAAAGGAACATAATGAAAAATCAAGATGGTAGTCCCGTTTTTTGGATCCAAGGGAAAATCTTTATGTTAATGTGTTTTATGTGTTATGATCTCGCATTGTTTATTTTCTGTGTTTTAGAATTCATATGCAGGTAATTTTTGTACAGGGTAAAACCTACAGTTGGTATCGGAGTTGTTTTGGCTTCAAGGGGAGGCCTTTATTGCTGAGGGGTTTCACTCGGGCCTGTGGTAGACCTTGTTTAGTGGGAGAACTGCGACATCGATTCTGGTGGTGAAAGAAGATGGCAAGCAGTGGAAAGATAGAGATCGAGAAATTTAATGGTCAGAGTTTTGAGTTGTTGAAACTCAAGATGGAGGATCTATTGGTGGATAAAGACAAGTGGATCACGGTAGATCCGGGTACTAAACCAACTAGAGTGTCCGATGAAGAATGGAAGAAGTTGGATCGGAAGGCAAAGAGCACAATACGAATGTGTGTCTCAGATTCAGTATTGCTGACTGTATCAGGGGAAGCTACGACGAAGGCTCTGTGGGACAAGTTAGGGACTTCGTACCAATCTAAGTCTTTGGTGAATAAATTGTTCCTGCAGAAAAAATTGTATAACCTGAGGATGAAAGATGGAGACTTAGTGACAGAGCATCTGAATGCATTTAATACTGTGGTAAGTCAGTTAGCATCTGTTGATATTAAAATTTTAAATGAAGATAAGTGCATCAGTTTGTTGTTTTCTCTACCAGATTCATGGGATAGTCTGGTTATTGCAATAGGTAGCAATGCAACTACCTTTCATTTTGATGAAATAGTCTCATCTTTGCTGACGAAGGAGATGAGATGGAAAAATATGGAGAGCCAAAATGGTGATGCCTTGTCTGTACGAGGGTGGACCTAGAACAGAAACAAAAAAAAGTCATCGAGTGGGAGATCTAAATCTAAAGGGAGATCTAAATCTCCAGGAAGACCTGTAAAGGTGGTGTGCTGGAAATGTGGAAAGGAGGGGCACTACAAAAGCGACTGTAAATCTAAAGCTCTTGACAAAGGAAAGGGATCTGATGAGGCTCCTTCTACAGAGACAAAAACCACCTCAGATGAAGGTGGGGATGTGTACTTGGCTTCTTCAAGTACACATGTAGATCATGAGGCGTGGTTGATTGACTCGGGTGCATCCTTTCACTTCACTCCCCATAGAGAGTGCTTCTGCAAGTATGAGAAATATGATGGTGGTGATGTCTTCTTGGGGAATGACAGGAAGGCTAGAATCATTGGTCGTGGAAAAGTAAAGTTGAAGTTGCAAGGTGGAAGGGTTAGAATGCTTCCAAGTGTTCTACATATTCCTGCATTAGCTAGAAATTTTATTTATGTTAGCAAGCTGGATGAAGCAAGCGTAAAAACAGTGTTCAAGAAGGATACCTGCAAGATAGTCCGGGGAGCACTGGTATTGATGCGGGGAGTTCGGATTAGAACTTTGTACAAGCTGCAAGGTAGCACTGTTATTGATGGGTGCAATAGTTTTGTGGTTCCTGAAAGTGGAGCAGAAAATATGGTGGTATTTGGAGAGAAGACCATGTTGTGGCATCAAAGGCTTGGACATATTGGAGAGAAGGGCCTTCAGATACTTCATGGTAAAGGTATGATAGAAGGTACGAGTAATAGCTCTCTGGATTTTGATTTCTGTGAAAATTGTGTATATTGGAAGCAAAATCAGGTGAGTTTCCCCTCTGGTAGTAAGAGGGCGAAACATATATTAGAACTTGTGCACAGTGATGTGTTTGGACCTGTGAAGGTTCCATCATTGGGTAAGTCTGTGTACTATGTATCATTTATAGATGACTTCTCAAGGAATACATGGATATATTTCCTTAAGAATAAATCTGAAGTCTTTGATAGGTTTAAAGAATTTAAGGCTCTGGTGGAAAACCAGACAAAGAAGAAGATAAAGGTGATGAGGACAGATAACAGTGGAGAGTTTTGTAATAAGGAATTTGAAGATTTCTGTAAGAAGTGTGGTATAGCATGGCAGAAGACTACTGCATATACACCTCAGCAAAATGGAGTTGCAGAAAGAATGAATAAGATGTTGATGGAAAGGGCAAGAAGCATGCTCAGTGGTGCTAGGTTAGGACAAGAATTTTGGGCAGAGGCAGTGGATACTGCATGTTACCTGGTCAATAGGTCACCTTCATCAGCGTTGGAGGATAAGACTCCACAAGAGGTATGGACTGGTAAGAAACCCTCTCTTTCACATCTGAGGGTATTTGGATGTGATGCATATGTACATGTTCCAAACGAGAAACGAACCAAGTTGGATAGTAAATCTAAAAAGTGCATCTTTATTGGGTATAAGGATGGTTTAAAGGGTTATAAGCTTTGGAACCCAGTCACACGGAAGGTTGTGTACAGCTGAGATGTGGTGCTCAGAGCGGTGAAAGATGTTATTAAACATGAAGTCCAATGAAAGGAACCTGAGAAGATAGAGTTTGAGCTAGAGGAGGAAGAATCAGACTCTACAGCAGAGGAGGAATCAAAATATGAAGAGCCACAATCTCCGGCTATGAGAAGATTAGTTCGAGAAAGAAGGTAGCCTGAAAGGTATAGTCCATCTGCTTTTTGTTCAAATTTTTCTTTATCTATTACTAACAATGATCCCAGAACTGTGAAGGAAGTAGTAGATTCAGAGGATGGAAAACTTTGGAAAGAGGCCATGGTTGATGAAATAGCATCTTTGCACAAAAATGAGGCTTGGGATCTGGTGGAGTTTCCGGCTGGAAGGACACCCATTGGCAGAAAATGGATGTTCAAAAAGAAGACAAATGCAGAAGGAAAAGTGGAAAAATACAAAGCTCGGTTGGTAGCAAAGGGTTATTCCCAGGTGCCGGGAATTGATTTTGGTGATATTTTTTCTCCTGTTGCCAAGGTAACTTCTATTAGATTACTTTTATCTATTGCTGCTGCTTTTGATTTTGAGGTAGAACAGATGGATGTGAAGACAACATTTCTTCATGGGGATCTGGAAGAGGAAATCTACATGAAGCAACCTGAAGGCTTTGCAGCGAAGGGTAAGAAAGAACTGGTATGCAAGTTAAAGAAGTCTTTGTATGGGTTAAAACAGTCACTAAGCATGTGATATCAGAAATTTGATACATTTATATGGGGACTTGGCTTCACTAGAAGCAAAGTAGACCATTGTGTGTATTTTAAATTAATTGGTGATTGTGTTATTTATCTAGTCTTGTATGTGGATGATATGTTGCTGGTTGGAAATGACAAAGAAACTATCGAGGATTTGAAGATCCAATTATCCTCCAAATTCGACATGAAAGATCTTGGTGCTACAAACTATATTTTGGGCATGGAAATTAAAAGAGATAGAGCAAAGAGGAAGCTTTGGTTGAACCAGAGGAAGTATGTCGAGACAATACTGCAGAGGTTTAATATGCAGGACAGTAAACCGGTGAAGGTTCCTATTCCTGTAGGTGTGAGGTTATCTACTGAATAATGTCCCAAGACACAAGAAGAGGAAGAGGAAATGTCTCGTGTTCCATATGTAAGTGCAGTTGGTAGCCTGATGTATGCAATGGTCTGTAATAGAGCAGACATTGCACATGAAGTGGGAGTATTGAGCATATTTATGTGAAAACCAGGAAAGGAGCATTGGACAGTAGTGAAGTGGGTTTTCAGGTATTTGATTGGAACTAGTGATTATGGTTTGCGCTACCAAGGGAGACCAGGATTGGACAGAGTCTTGGATATTCATGGCTTTGTTGATGCAGATAGGGCTAGAGATCTGGATCAAAGAAGATATACAAGTGGGTATGTGTTTAACCTATTTGGAGGTGCAATCAGTTGGATGAGTAAGAAACAATCTAAAGTGGCACTATTAACTACAGAGGCAGAATACCTGGCAGCCACTCATGCAAGCAAGGAAGTAGTTTGGTTGCAGAGATTGTGTTCAAGTATGGGGTTAGTATAGGAAGCTATAAGGATAGACTGTGATGGCCAAAGTGAAATTTTCTTGTCAAAGAACCTTGCATATCATTCAAAGACAAAGCACATTGATGTTCAGTATCACTTTGTGAGTGATATGATAGAAGACAAAAAGGTGTCGCTAGTAAAGGTGGACACTTTGAAGAATACTGTAGACTCATTGACAAAATTTGTGAGCTTTGAGAAGTTCTCTTGGTGTAGAGAGACAATGGGCATTTCAGGGCTGGGAAAATGACTAAGCTCTCTTGTGGCCCCCTGTGGAAAGAAAACAACAAGTGGGAGAATGTTGGGTTGTGTTATATTCTTTCCACATAGTTAATAGTAGGTTTGAAGGGCACCTGTAAACCCACTTTATGGGGTCTGGGGCAGCTCCCCAGAAAATTTTGGTTTTGGACCCTATTTTAGGTTGGGCGGACCCACCTATGGTTTTGTGCATGATTTTCGCACATGTTTTTTGGACGTGATGGTTTTCGGTCCATGGTATTGGACGTGATGGTTTTCGGTCCATGGTATTGGATGCTTCGGCATGTATAAATATGTATTGTAACATTGAAAGGAACACAATGAAAAATCAAGCTGGTAGACTCAGTTTTGGGATCCAGGGGAAAATATCTGTGTATATGTGTTTTATGTGTTATGTTCTCGCATTATTTATTTTCTGTGTTTTAGAATTCGTATGAAGGGAATTTCTGTACGGAGTTAAAACCTACATCCTTCCACCTTGCAACTTCAGTGTTACCTTTACACTTATCAAAATTATATCCTTCCTTTCATCCCCTAAGAAGACATCACCAAAATCATATTTTTCATACTTGCAGAACCACTTCCTATGGGGAGTGAAGTGAAATCATGCACCTACATCAATTAACCATGCATCATGATCTACATGTGTACTTGAAGAATAAGCCAAGTACACATCCCCACTTTCATATTATTTGGTTTACACCTCTATAGAAATAGCATCATCAGATCCCTTTCCTTTCTCAGGAACCTTAGATCTACAATCCTTTTTGAAGTGCCCATCCTTTCATCATTTCCAGCACACCTTTACAAGTTTTCCTAGATATTTATATCTCTCTCTAGATTTACATCTCCCACTCAAGGACTTATATTTGTTTTGGTGATGGAACCGTCCTCATAGGGATAAGGAATATCCATTCTAGCCCTCCATATTTTTTTGTTTCATCTCCTCCGATATTAAGGATGAGACTATTTCATCAAAATTCAAGGTAGTTGTATTGCTACCTACTACAACAACCAGACTATCCCACGAATCTGGTAGAGAATACAGTTGCACTTATCTTCATCTGAAATTTTAATATCAATAGATAGTACTAAATTACCATAGTATTAAAGGCATTCATATGCTCTATCACTAAGTCTCCAACCCTCATCCTCAAGTTATACAACATTTTCCGTTAGAACAATTTGTTCGCCAGAGACTTAGATTGGTACAAAGAGCTTATCGTGTCCCACAAAGCCTTCTCTGTAGCTTACCCTAATACATTCAACAATATTGAATCTGAGATACACAACCGTATTATGATATTTCCTTTTTTATCAAACTTCGTCTAGTCTTCATTTGACATTTATGTTGGTTTAGTAACGAATCTACCATGATACACTGATACTTATCCACCAGCGCATCCTCCACCTTAATTTTCCACAACTCAAAACTCTAACCATTAAATTTCTTGATATCCATCTTTCCACTACTTTCCATCTTCTTTCAATGTAAGAATTGATTCCACAGATCTCCCACTAAACAGGGTCTCCCATGAGCCCATGTAAAACCCGTTAGCAACAAAGGCATCCCCTTGAAGGTGAAACAACTTTGACGCCAAATGTAGGTTTTAATCCTGTACATAAATTACCTACAAACGAATTCTTAAAAAATAGAAATATAGAATGGTGAGAATATAATAAAATTATAGATATACATAGAGATCTTCCCCTTGATCCTAAAACCGGGACCGCTAGATTGATTTTTCATTATATTCCTTTCAATGTTACAAAGCGTGAAGTGAGTCTCACCCAAAGCAGTATGGGGGGATGCAGCAATGAAGTTTCCGCACCCAGCGATGGTAATGATGTCGTTTTATACCCTAAACCTTCCTTCACGCAGATCGATAAGACTTTTAGGGCTTATCGATATACTTCTCTTAGTCATCCTCTAGACCTCTGTGAAGGTCTATGATTGTCCTTCGCATACCCCAGATAGGCGAATCAGACACTTATGCACCTCTTTAATTACTCTTACTTCTGCCTTTACTCAGATTAGCTTAATTATCTGATAACTTCAACATGCATTAAGATGATCTTCCCATAAAATAATATCCTTACTTGTGTTCATATAACAAAGTAAAACATATGGATTTTCGCATCAATACAACATTAAAACACACACCCAATATTCATCATAACATAATCACATGCATTTATAACAGAAGTAAAATAGATCATACACAAATAATTCTGTAATAATTGTCTTTATTTATGCTTCAGATATTCTTTATAGATGCTAACTTCCCTACGCAAATAGTAGCAGGGGTCCATGCACTCAGCTGCGGACTTCTACCCTAGGCCTCTATGCACACAGCTGTAGAGCCCCTTTCCTATGCTAAGACTCTTCCCTCTTAGCTCTCAAAGACCCATTACATTCGTCAATGACTCAAAACATACCAATAACTGTCGTAGAATCTTCTAAGACTCTCCTTTTGATACAATCCCATGGTCAACGGACTATGGGTAGACCTCCTAAAGCTGACACAACTTACATAAAGGAAGGGACGAAACCCTTTTCCACACTTTTACATCTTCACGCTCCACGACCACAAAATGTGGAGACTTTACAATGCTTATACAAAAACTTGGGCTTTCTGCCCCCAAACTTAAGCTTTTAACCCCAAAGTTGACTCTAGGGTAGTTTCGAACAGGTCCCCAACAAAAATATGGTGCCTTGCACCCGAGTCACTCTGCTGGCGTGAAGATATTGTCACGAAGACCTCCCAGCTCCACTTGCACCACTGCAACTTTAACGGTACACTTCGTCGCCACCTGCTTAACTTGCTCCACCAGCTGCTTTGTTGTTGGTCCAGCACTATGTGCCTTTAGTTTCTGATCTGTTTCCTGTAGGCTAGCTAATTTTGCCTCAATGGTGGTTGTGAGCACATAGACTTCATCCAACCAAGGGCCATTTCTGGCCTTTAGTACTGCCTCTCTTCACTATGCTACGTCCAACTATTCCTTCAATCCCTTTGCTTCTTGTAGCTTGGCCAACCTCTGTGTGATGACAATGGTGAGCGCCATTGCTCTAACCTCGTCATACCTCTGTTGTAATTCCCTCACCTCATTCTCTAACCTCTGTAGGTTTGGATCTTCTTGGAGACTGGTAAGTACCTCCAGTGACTTCTCAAAGAGCTTGGTGCAATATGTTACTTGACATCTACTGTAGCAACTGCATCGTTGAAAACTGCCTCGCATTTGTCCTTGACCTCTGGTGGAGTTGAAGGTTAGACCTTAAACTCAAGCTCTGCGATCTTAAGGTTCAGCTCAAACTAAACCTTGGCCAGCTCTGTCTTTGCATCGTGGACACTTGCAGTGAGCTTCTGAATTTTGGCCTCCACTGGCGCTTCTTCTCTGATATATAGCTCCGGAGCAGTTCTGCATGCTTCATCAACTACAGTCACAGTGTGCTCATTCTTCTCTTGCACCTTCTTCCATGTGTCAATTTACAAAGTCTTTTCAATGACCATCTGTGCATTTTTTACCTTTTGTTTGCTGATCACACTCAACATGTGCTGCTCTTTAGCCTGAAGTTCTGCGATCACACCTACTTGCAAGGTGTGAAGGGCTTCACCTGTAAGTGTGGCCAAGTTCAACCCAACCTTCTTAAGAGAATTTCCAATAGCCCTATCAGCTTCCACTTCTGCAGTTAAAGCTCCATCTGGTAGCACGATGGTTCAGCGATCAAAGGAGCGAACCATCTCTGCTACTTCAGAGGTTCCTGGTGCCAAACTAGTCGATGCTGCAGTGCCCCACCCTACACCAGTCTGCAGTTGATTAGTTAGGGTCTGCAGCTCATGCAAACCCATTTGAATGGCAACCAAGGCTTGATTCTACCGCTGCTCAAACTGTTGTAGCAGTTCTGTGGTCACATCCCTTACTTTGTCTTCGATGTCATCCAAGTCACCTTTTTTCAAGGTGATTGGGTCGAGTGATGATTTACTAGCCTTGGACTTCTTCCGCGACCCTTCCTTCTCAGCTCCCAAGTGTGCTTCACCAAGAATCGAGAACTCTCCTAGTATCCACCACCCTCTTCCTATTGCCGCTCTTTGTCCTCTGTTTGCGGTGAAGGAGACCTCTGACTTTTGTTAGACTCGTGGTTCCTCTTTTCAGCCAACTGCTGCATCTTCCCTCCTTTGCTTTCTTGCAGACTTACTGGACCTAGCTGACAAATTTGAGGTCATGCGCCATTCTGATGGCAAACTCTCAATGACCACTATGATTGCATCATCTGTCGCAAGGTATGGGAGATCATACCACTTATGCTCAGGGTCCTTCCACGGCTGAAGGGTGACATAGTGGAAGTCCACTCTCAACTCCACATGTCTCGACAAATGATCAAAGATAGTTGGTGATAGCCACAACTTGTGGTTTATCGCGACGGGGATGCTTGTCTCGATCAGCGCCCGAAACATATTACCTTCCTTGACCCTCTCGGCATCCTTTGTGGCTTAGAGCGAAGTGAACTTCGTTGCTTCTGGAAGATCTAATGTGATCGAAGGAAACCGACTGTCCTTCGGTAATTCCAATGTGACCAATATGATTGATAGCAAAAGCCATGCGTAATGGAAGGTCTTACTCTAGTCTTGTGCTTCTCTGCAGTCCGCGGCTGCAGAGGTAATGTGCCCAATTGAGTTATACACCCTTCACGCATTGGGCCACTAATGACACGATTGGTGCTGGCACTTCATCTATGCGACACTTCCTCATGCTTTTCCTAACAGTGATCTGGGTGGCTACCTTAACTGCGGGTTCGGTTATGCTGGAAATTGAGTATCTGCATGGCTTCTTAACAAGCTTAAGCATGTCCTCCATTCTTTCGGCGAGGTCACATTCACCCACCTTTCCACCAAATGCCTTGTCTAGATTCAACCCTAAGTGTGGTAGCAATGTGATCCTATGGATCAGAATATCGGTGATTAGTATCAATTCTCCTAACCACAGGCACCTGTCGTGCACCAAGCATAACAAATGTTTGATCACCATCAAAGTTATGGACATGCGATTGTAATGCAACACCCATAGCAGATTCAAAAATCTTGCCTTGTCCACCCCTCTAATCCATTCCCTCGGCTCCAACGTGGTGACACCAGAATCTTTATAGAAGATGCAGATAGTAAATGTACCAGTTGCAAAGTGGGGTAACCGCTTAGTATCCACAAAGGCCCAATCCTCTAACTTCATATGTGGGACGTGTGCCAAGCACGGACCTTCGAATGTGATCTGGTTTGGCAGAAATGGTGTGTTAAGTAAAAATTTACCCTAATGTAGGTCCTTCAGGACCTTCACCTTGCCTTGACGTGGAGGGATGTACTCTGGTAACTTGGAAATAGGGTCTACCCCATCAATATCAATGTCTTATGTGCCCATACCAGTTTCTTCTACGCCCTCATTGGATTCTAGGTCTACCAACTTACCTTTCTCCTATGCGGTAGGCTTCTCCTTCTTCTGGTGCTTCCTTAACGACTCACGCACCGACTGTGTTGCTTTCTTCTTGTTTTTCTTTGTCTTAGGACCCTCTTTTGTCAAGGTAGTCCTCGTCCTGGGAAACCTTAGTGACTTTAGCACTTCTGTCGGCTCTTCTACGCTTATGACCTCAAGGACAGCTCCCTTAGAGGCCATTAATCCTCTAGCACTTGCAATTTCCATGGGTGATCCAGATTTAAACAGGAACGCACAAAATTACAAAGATAACCATAAACACAGAAATGCAGTGGAAATAATACTTCTTTTCATTAATGTAAAATACTGAAATATGCTTACAAACAAAAATGGAAATAACCTAGCTAGGGTGATGGTAGCTTATCTCTGATAAGAGATGTGGTGGCTACATGCCTCTCAGCTGTGTTACAATGAGGCTCGAAGGCCTATTTATTGTTGAGAAACAATGGAAGACCCTAGAAGATGAAATTCCAAACTGTGGGCCCTGTTTGGGTAAATTGGTACATCAACTTCCCGGGGTCGTATCTTTGGCATACGATCTCCATTTGACGTGCACAATATATTGTTAGAAAGATCTATCCGAGAAATACAACTTTGGGAAGAGAGACATTTGTCCATGGACCCTTGTTGCTCACATTTTTCCCAAGAAACTTAATTTAGGGCCTCAAAACGGCTCCGGAAGTTCAGGACCTGAAAATCTGATAAAAATAGTAAATTGTGCTACAATTAAGCAAAACTAAAAAGATGAAAGAAATAATAGTGGGGGTCCAAGTGGACTTGTTAGGTGGCCACCAATATCCACCTAGATCATCCCCCCTTAGGAAGCAATGGTCCCCATTGCATTGAGTTCCTCCATGAGATGAGGAAACTTCTACTGAACTTGGTCCCTAGTGAGCCACTTGCCCTAGTGAAGGAGTTGGCCTGCTTTGACAAATCGATACAGTTGGATATTTTTCTAGCAAGTGTGATTGATCTGTGTGTCCATTATCTGATCAGTTGCAGCTTGTTCCATGCAATCTGGATTTAAATTTGTGGGTGTGAGTTGTTCTCCAATGTCGTATGTGTCTAGTAATGGTGGAAAGTATGGCTGAAGGCAGTCCACATTGAACACTGGGTGTAGGCCGAGGAATGACGGAATGCTGAGCTCAAATGCATTGTCTCCCACAGCCTTGGTAATGGTGTAAGGACCATATCGGAGTGGTCTGAGTTTCTGATAGGCTCTAGTAAGGCCTTCCTTCTGCAAATGCAACCAGACTTTGTCGCCCACCTGAAACTTGTGTGGCACCTGATGTTGATCATGTCGCTACTTGTACTTGGCATTTGATTTCTCTAGAATGTCATGGACTTGTTGGCGAATATGTTGGATGTGCTCAATGAAGTTGTTCTCCTTATCTGTTTTAGACTAGACATGAGTTGAATCTACGTGAGTCACTGCAAATGGCATGGCCACATCAATGGGACATAGTGGCTGGAATCCTAAGCCCACCTGAAAAGGGTTGTGGCTAGCCGAGCTGTGGAGAGCCCGGTTGTAGTTTTTTTGAACATAGGGGAGGATATCGTCCCATGTGCTTGGATGCTTTGAGTTGTACATGCACTGAATGTGTACGATCATCTTGTTGACAACCTTTGTCTGACCATCAATTTGAGGATGGAAGGCTATGGACTTAGTGAGTTTGGTGTCCAGCATCGACCAGAGACTGGACCAAAATGTACTAAGGAACGTGTTGTCCCAATCTGAGATGATATACTGTGGGATCCCAAAGTGTACCCACACTTGTTCAAAGAAGAGTTTAGCAGTGGCTTCTGCTGTGATATTATTCTTGCAGGCTGCCATAATGGCCATATTTGAGAACCTATCGATGACGACAAAAACACAGTCATTTCCATGCTTAGTGGAAGGAATGCCTCACATGTAATCCATGAATATGGATTCCCAAGGTTGACTATGGGTAGGCAGTGGGGTATAGAGGCCTTGCTTCTTAATGGTTGTTTTGGCAATGGCGCAGGCAGTGCATGATCTGATGTACTTCCAAACATCTTGTCGAAGATTCGGCCAATAGAAATACTTCTGCAGTATTGCCACCATTTTCTCGACCCCAAAATGCCCAACAATTCGACTGTAGTGTTCTTCCCAAATCATCTTGGAATGCTCGCTCGAAGGAACACAAAGGTGACTAAGGTGGCATAACAGGGCATCTTGGAGGCAAAAATCTGGAACATGTTGACCCTCCAAGAGTATTTAGCATATGTGGTTGAATTTTGGGTCACTTTTTTAGAGAAGTGGCCAATCAGAAGTCTCGTGCCCACAAGAGTTAATCACGGTGGTTAATTCCATGATCAGTGGTCGACTGAGGCAATCTGCAACATTGTTGGAGCTGCCCTTCTTATACTTGATATTCAAATGGAACTACTGTAGGTATGTGGACCACTTCTGATGGTGATCATTTTACAGTTTCCCTTGGGTCAATATGAACTATAGGGGTTGGTGGTCTGCGTAGATGACGTTTCCTTTCCCAAAACGTAATGCTTCCACTGTCAGCAGGCCTGCACAATGGAATACATCTCTTTTTCATAAGTGGGATACTTTCGGACTATGTCTGAAAGTGTCTCACTGTGATATGCCACTGGATGCATGTTTTGAGTAAGGACTGCCCCAATAGCATAGTGAGAGGCATCTATCTCGACCTGAAATGGTTGTTTCAAGTTTAGTAATGCGAGCACTGGTGCCAAGCAGAGGTGATCTTTCAACTCTATGAATGCCTTCTATTGAGATTCAAACCAAAAGAATTTTGCTTTTGCTCCTCCCTTGGTGACTTGACTCAAGGGCCAAGTGATATGAGAAAATCTCAACATGAACCTGCGGTAGAAGTTGGCAAGAACTAGAAAGCTGGGAGCTCTATTAGAGTGGTTGGAGATGGCCAATCCCGAATGACTTGGATCTTGGCTGGATCCACATGCAGCCCCTGTTCATCAATAATATATCCCAGATACTGAACGTCGGTCATGCCAGAAGTGCATTTCTCCAAATCGGCACATAACTTGTGTTGCCATAGTGTTTCAAGAACCTGTTGGATGTGGTGGAGGTGATCTTCCCAACTCTGGCTGAAGATCAGGATGTCATCCAAGTATACCACTACAAATGAGTTGGTTAACGGCCACAAGATGTCATCCATTATCCTCATGAAGGTTGCGGGAGCATTCGATAATTTGAAAGGCATAACCAACAATTCGAAAATTCCCTCCTTGGCTTTGAAGGCAGTATTCCACACATCGGAGGGTTCGATTGGTACCTGGTGATATCCTAACCTCAAATCGACCTTGCTGAAATATTTTCCCCCCTTTAGTTGGTCCAAGAGGTCATCAATCCATGCGATCAGGTACCTACTATGGACAGTGATCTTGTTCAGTTCCCAGTAGTCAATACAGAGTCTCCAAGTCCCATCCTTCTTTTGTACCAACATGATCGAGCTCCCACAGGGTGATGAACTCGGACGGATGTGACCTTTCTGCAGTAGCTCCAGAATCTGCCTCTTGATTTCATTGTTCTCTAGAATGGAGCACTGATAGATTGGTCCATTGGCCAGCGATGCACCTTGGGTTAGATTGATGGAGTGATCGACGTGACAGTGCAGAGGAACTCCTATGGGGGAGGTGAAGATGTCCTCATACTCCTCCATGACCTTGTCCATCTATAGTTGTCATGCGGAGGGCCCCTGTCTGGA
Source organism: Pinus tabuliformis (assembly GCA_031772625.1). Lineage (NCBI taxonomy): Eukaryota > Viridiplantae > Streptophyta > Pinopsida > Pinales > Pinaceae > Pinus > Pinus tabuliformis. The sequence continues at coordinate 374,859,280 of CM062811.1, read as the reverse complement.
GGTCGTGGCCACCATCTTCTTCTTTCCATGAGGGCGTATCATCTAGAAAACAAATTTCTCAATTTTGGAAATGAGCTTACTGCATTGTTTTGCAGTAACCAAAGAGATGGCAGTAGGTAGTGCTACCTTCGGTATCCGATACAACTTATTTCCCAAAGTAACAATAACAACACGGGGCCTTGATTCATACACATCATGTTGCTTCCACAAGTATGGTTGTCCTAATAATACATCACAAACTTCAAGGGGAGCAATGTCACACAATACCTCATTCGTGAGGGGCTTGATGTTATATAGAAGGCGAAACTGCTAGCTCACGCGAAGATCTTGTCCTTGGTGAAGCCACCCGATGGTATATGGTTGTGGATGTGTTATGGACGGTAAGCCTAGCCGCTTCATGACCTCTACCAAAATTAGGTTCTTTTGGCTCCTGCTGTTAACAATGAACTATAGCAGGGAACCCTTTACCCACTCCTAGGAGTGGAAGAGACGCTCCTCCTCTAGATCTTCGGGTTCCTCCTTTTGGATCTTCGTGGTTGAAATGATGGAGTTGGGCTCTGCATCGATAATCTGCTTCCCTTTGTCATTCCCCTTTTCAGGTTCTTACTCAGAGTCGGAACATGCATTTGATTTTGAAACCTTTAGCTCGGCCACCAGTGACTGCTTGGCCCAACACTCACTTGTATTGTGAGTGGAGCTCTTACGGAACTCACACCAATTTCCCATGTCCTTTCGGCTTCATGGCACTGTTCTTTGCTTGCAGCTTTGGCAGGTTGTCTTGGGACACCCCACCTTGGCTTTGTCCTTTGTTCTATGGTTCAGGGGCACCTTTCCCTTTCTTCGGATTCACAGACCCAAAGTCTCACTTCTTTTGTTTAAACTTTTTCTCGACCTTGAAGGCATATCGATATGTCATGCCAAGCGAAGAGATGTTCAGGAATTATATTTCTTCCTAGATGTACTTGTGCAGGCAGTTACAGTATTTGAGTACCAGATGCTGCTTTAAATCCTTGATACCTAACTTTGTGCGAAGGGTAAGGAAAATATTGGTAAACTTTGACATGTCTTGGTCGCTTCCCTACCGCAATGTAGTCCACTTTATGTATTCATCCTCATAGCTTCCGACATGGTAGTACTACTCCTTGATGGCTTCCCGGAATGAATTCCAAGTGGGTGTGGCTGAAAATAGTGAGCTTGTACTTTCATCCTTCTACTAATAGTAGGTTTCCCACTAGTCCTTGACATGGCAGGCTGCTTTGAGAAGAGTGAAAATAATCTTTTCATGATTGGAAAAATCATGAACAAAAGAATAACCCTCTAGCAGATTTAACCGTTTATCGACGACATATGCATCTATCTGATCCTCAAATATGAGGATTTCAAAATTAACTTGTACCATAAATGGTTTGGAATTGCTAGTGTAGCTCTTGGAAGCCAATGTGTTGCCCCTGGGTAGCCGCTGAAGGATCTGGGAAAAGCTGTCGATCATCGCGTTCCTTTGTCGCTCGAGGGTTTCTTTGAGAAATATTTTGATAGGATCTCCTGCCCCCTCATCTTTCTTTTAATCCGCCATGGGAGGCCATCAGGATTTGCGAGGCTGGTCTTGCAAAGGTTTGACCAATTCAAGCCCATCTCCTTATATCTCGACCTTGTTGGGGACATGCAAAGAAAAATAGAGAAAAACAGACCGCTCTGATACCACTAATCTGGATTAAAAAAAAAAAAAAAAAAAACAGATTATAGAGATAACCATAAACATAGAAATTCAGTGGAAATAATACTTCTTTTCACTAATGTAAAGTACTGAAATATGCTTACAAACAGAAACAAAAAAAACCCAGCTAGGGCGATGGTAGCTTATCTCTGACAAGATATGTAGCAGCTACATGCCTCTGAACTGTGTTACAATGAGGCTCGAAGGCCTATTTATTGTTGAGAAATAATGGAAAACCATAAACATCCAAAAACGTAACCCTAGAAGATGAAACGCCAAACTGTGGGCCCTATTTGGGTAAATTGATAGATCAACTTCCCGGGCTCATAACTTTGGTATACATCTTCGTTTGACTCGCACAATATCTCGTTAGAAAGATTTATCCGAGAACTACAACTTTGAGACGAGCAACATCAGTCCATGGACCCATTTTGATTCAAGTTTTCCCAAAAAACGTCATTTAGGGCCTGAAAATGGCTTCGGAAGTTCACGACCAAAAAAACTGCTAAAAATAGTAAATTGTGCTACAATTAAGGAAACTTAAAAGCTAAAAGAAACAATGGTGGGGGTTCAAGTGGACTTGGCCGGTGGCCACCAATATCCACCTGGATCAATGGGCGCCGACATGAGGCTAGTAAGGAGCTCTTGGGTTTCCTTAGGCAACCTGTCAAACATTGAACTAGCCACCAAATCCTCAAAACACTTAGGGTTCATGCGCAACTAATAGCGCGACACCTCATTTCTAAAAATGAAAAGTGTTTTTCGTTGGGAAAGCATCTGTAATTTATAGGAAAATTCAAATTCAAATCCGACCGTTGCCCCCAAAAGCCATATATAAATGCTAGATTGGCGGTAGATTTTCAAAGATCTCGCATTTATATTATGCCTTCAATGCCCCCCCCCCCCCCCCCCCCCCCCACTCCTCTTATCCATTTTCTCATTGTCAAATCATGAACAGTGACCATAATGGTCACTTTCTGGCTGCCATGCACGGTTGCTCCTCCTATAGCACAACTCCCCTCACGTTTTTGCTGATACTGTGACATTCCTCCTTTCCCTGCATTTCTCAAGTCACAAAGCTCTACAACCTGGGCAGTGTAGTTTATAGTCTCGCACCTCCTTTCAACCACCTACAGTTCTAAGACTGTGCTTCCACCATATAGTCATCTGGTTAGATCCCCGATGTATGGCTTTAGTCAGATGCCATTTACCTTCCTTGGAAATGGATCTCCATTCAACTTCACCAGTTGAGCTGCTCCACCATTGGTAATCTCCTTGATGACATATGGGCCTAGCCAATGCATCCGAAATTTTCCTGGAAATTTATCAAACTTGTTGTCATATAATAGCACTAAATCGTTTACCTTGAAGGTGCGCAGTTTGATGTGCCGATCGCGCCATGCCTTTTCACGCTCCTTTCGAACTTTCTAGTGGAATCCAACCAAAAATTTATCCTCTTCCAGCTCTGTTAGCTATGCAAGCCTCTCTTCCAGGGCTCTATGATCCGTCGTTCCTGTGAATTCCACTATGCATAGACTAGGTACAATGTACTCCATTGGCATCACAACTTCTATGCCATAAACCAACCTGAAAGGCGTTTGTCCAGTCATCTTTTTGCAAGTCGTTCAGTAAGCCCATAGCATCGCGGGTACGCGCACATCCCAGTCATTTCTTTATGTGTTGAAAACCTTCATCAGCGCATTCTCCAATATCTTATTAAATTCTTCAACCGTCCCATTAGCCATAGGTGATACACTGTACTCTGTTGGTGATAAATTTGGAAATCCTCCGTCAATGCACTAATCGTCTCATTAAGGAAATGTGTATCATGATAGCTCATCAAAATCTTCGGGCAACCAAACCTAGTCAGCACATACTCAAATATGAACTTTTCTTTTATTTTCCCTGTACAGTCCTTCACAGTTTGCACCTCCACCCACCTGGTCAAATACTCAGTCGTGTTGATGATGTACCGCGCACAAGTCTTCTTTCCTGGAGGTTGAATTGGTCCTACAAAGTCAATCGCCCATTTCTTGAATGGCTGTAATGACATGTGGATTCCAAGGTAGCTCATCCCTCCGCGATAGCCTACCTGTCCTCTAACATGCATCACATTCCTTACAATAAGCCTTGGAATCCTTATGTAGCATTGGCCACCACAACCCAACGCATAAATTCTTTTGTGTTGTTGCTTTTCCTGCATAATTTTATCCCATAGATCCTCCATGAGCTTTAGTGAGGATGTTGTTTTTTTCAAAGTCAGACACATAACATAGTGGTATTTCATCTAAGACAATTTTATCTAAATTTCCTGCGATGGCAATAAATTCTACCACACGCACCACCAACTCCTTGTGTTGACTAGTATACCATTGTGGACCCATTCCTATTGTCAAGAAGTGTATGATATCGACAAAGTGATTTTCCGCGAAAAGCACTGCAAAGAGTTGTACGTTAGGCAATCCTTCCTCCAAATTAGTAAGCTCCTCTCCTATTTCAATGCGCGACAGATGATCTGGCTCTGCATTCAATCATCTTGGCTTCACAGTGACTTCAAAATCATATTCTTGATAGAGCATAAGCCATCTGCATATCTTCCCCCCCAACATAGGCTTGTTAACTAGGTACTTCAATGCATAATGGTCTGTATATATCATAAAGTTTCCATCTAACAAGTAATGTCTGAACTTCTTGAGCCCGTACACCATAGCCAACCCTTCGCGCTCTGTTGTTGAATAGTTCTTCTCATCTTTAGACAACTATCTACTTGCAAACACTATAGGGTGATCCAAATCTCCATCACTGGGTTGTGTTAGTACTGCCCCCAACACAATACATTATGTGTCCACATGCACATGAAATTCCTTCTTCCAATCCAGGAAGACTGGGATTGGTGTGGTGACCATTTTCTCCTTTAACACATCAAGGCTCTATTGACATTATTCACTCCAACAAAATGTAGCATTCTTCTTAAGTATAGTTTCCACTGGTGCGGTAATCTAGGCATAAATCTTAATGAACTTTCGATAGTACCCCACATGCCCCAACGTTGCACGCAACTATTTCACACTTCTTGGTGCCTCCAAATTAATTATAACCACGATCTTAGTAGGGTTTACAATTAACCCTTGTCTGCACACAACATGACCCAAAAAGATCTGGAAAGGGACATAGAACATACATTTCTTCAAATCCAGCACAATGTGATACCTTCAACATGTATCCAGCATCAAGCGTAGACTAGCCACGTGGCAATTTACCAGTCCAAACACTGTCCAATCATCAAAGTATACCTCCAGAAACATGTGAATGATGTCCTTGAACGTCGCAATGACTAAGCATGAAAATATCACTGGCATGTTCTTCTGTCCAAAATGCATTATAGTATATTGAAAGAATCCTCGTTCAGTTGCGAAAGTTGTTTTACTTCAATCTACAGGCGTGATATTGATTTGATTGTATCCCAAAAATCCATTAGTGAATGAATATGCCTCCTGTCCTCCTACAGTATCCAACACTTCGTCGGTGAAGGAAGGTGGAAAGGAATCATGTATGCAGGCATCATTCAACTTCCTAAGATATACGAATATCCTTATTTCATCCTTCTGCTTCTTTTCCTGAACTACTATTGAGCTCACCCAATCAGATTCTTCCACTGGTTCAATAATGCGTGTGGCCAGTAATTTATCCAAATCTAAGCAGACATTTTCTTTATACTTGGGTTTGAGGCAGTAGGGCCCTTGCTTGATTGGCTTCATGTCTAGTCTCAACGTAATTTTCATAACTCCTAGTTCCCCTATTATCCCTTTCCAATCTGAAAAATTCGTAGGGAACAAGTCTTTCTATTCGAGGAGAAATTCAACAACCTTATCTACTATTGTGTCATCCCAGTAGTCCCCAATCTTTGCAAATTTTGGCTCTGCCTTTGTTCCAATGTTCACTTGTCTTGTTTTTAGTGGCGTGGTGATATTTGGATTTTTAATTGGTGGTCCCTCAACTTCACGGTGACCTTCAGTCTTTGGGATATTAATGTTCCTCACATCCTTGTCCTCTTCTTCAGTAGTCATTTTGTAGCACTCCAGCATGTGACAAAGATGGGTGGTCCAATCTAGTTGCATTAAATCCAAGGGATCCTGTGATATTCTGAAGTTCGTTACCTTGACCTCCTGCAATGCCTCATTAATACATTCTAATCCATCCACAAAGCTAAATGTGATCAAGAATCCCTGTTGCAAAATGTCCCATTCCTTAGTGCCTTAGCGGGGCTTTGTTTCATAGTACCAGTTCATCGGTGTTACATCCAAAGTATGAAAAAATAGGTGCACCCATTCAGGCTGAGGCTTCACTCCATAAACCTTAGTCCATTTGGCAAGGGGATCACGTGGATCATCCCTTCCATCATATTTCTCTATTAGCTAAACTTTTGGGTGACCAAACCATAGTATCATCATATTTTTGTACATGAGCCAATCATCAGAACTCTCTTGTGCATACCCCACAATCGTGCAGGCATAGCGTGCAATGGCCAATCCAACGCTTGGAAGTGATGCTTGTCTGGCACTTCCCTTTCGGATGCATCCAAAAATTTATCGACATAAGTGTTATTAAACCAGCTTAAGAAAAGATAGATCAATGCCTTAGAATTTAGCCTCTTCGAGGGGGAAACCTCCTTTACATTACATAAATGAACAATTCTTGGATGATACAAATGAAAATACCTCCTTTCTATATATAGGAGTCTAAGGGGTCATAACATAATTAGAGCCGACATAACAATAATAATGTAAGGGCACAATAATAACAATAGTGGGCTTCTATGGGGCACAATAGTAACAATATGGGCACTACATGGGTACATCAATATAATAAGTGGGTTGTACTAACAACAATAAGGGGTTACACTAGTAGTATAGGGGCCTAACATGCCCCTCTCCTTCAAAAAGCGTTGTCCTCAACGCTTGAGTAGTCCTTGATGCTTCTGTATAAAATTCTTGTCCTCCCATGTGGAATCTTCAGTGGGTAAGTTCTTCCACTTGATGAGATACTCTGAAATTGATCGATTTCGTAACTGTCGGGTTCTTTTTTCTATGACTACTCCAGGTTCCAATATGATTTTACCTTCCTCTTCAATTTCTGGTAATATTGTTTGAATTGGGATCTTTTGCAACTTTTGAATAAGTGGCCATACTTCTTTGTCCTTCTTCCATTCATCCCTTGCTTCGTTTATCCAATCTAGTTGGATAATAGAAATAGCACAAAATAATGCTTCCACATCCTCATCCTTGAAGAGTCTTCCCATTCGGTAAGGTCGCCATTTTTTAAGTGCATGTAGTATTGCCAACATTTCCTTCTCATAAATAGCTTTCTTGAGATGTAGTAGTAAAAATACCCAATCACCTACATCAAACCATTTTTCACTATGATGTTGATCTACCTATTGTTTTGTTTGATTTTGCACCGAAGTGGCGTTATCCTTTAAAATTTGGAGAACTTGTTGTTGATGCTCGATGTGATCTTTCACTGCTTGAACCTTTTTCTTCTTGATATGTCCTTCTATCTCTAGAGTTTGAGGAGTGGTAATTTCTTCCAATCCTTTACAAGATATGGTTGGATTCATTTCTTGATGCTTGATGTGATCTTTCACTTCTTGAACATTTTTCTTCTTGATACGTCCTTCTATCTTGATAGTTTGAGGAGTGGTAATTTCGACCAATGAATTACAAGATATGATTGGATTAATTTGTTATTTCTCAATGTGATCTTTCACTTCTTGCACCTTTTTCTTCTTTATATGTCCTTCTATCTTAAGAGTTTGAGGGGTGGTAATTCTTGCCAATGCTTTACAAGATATGGTCTGATTCATTTCTTCTTTCTCTAGGGTGGGGTCTTGGCGTATATCTTCTTCTTTTGATGTTTCTTGATCCTTTTCTTCTTCCTCTTCATATTCTATGTAAAATAATTTCTTCTCAGCACACTTATGACCTTTAGTGCATTTGCTATTACAATTATAACAAAGCCCTTTTTCTCTTTTTTCTTCCAATTGTTGTGGTGTAACCCTAGTAGGTTGTGGAACGCTAGGAGAAACAACACTTCCATCTTTATAGTTGTGAGGGGTATGCTTCCTGGTTTCCATAATTTTGCTTTCCACTATGTCACAAAGCCCTTTTACTCTTTCCAATTGTTGTGTTGTTGCTCTAAAGAAGGTGTTGCTCTTTGTATCCTCATAATGTGCTATCATTTCCTCGTGAAAATTGACCACGTAACAAGTAGTTTACGAGAACAAAGCCCTTTTTACCATAAAAATTGATCCGGTTCTAAATATGAAGATGCAATACATACCTTTTGTAACAGTGGTAAACCATGTAGATCAAAATATTGTTCCATTTGAAGTATCCAATTTACTGGATCCTTGCCATCAATCATCCTCATCTTGCTTTTTCTTGATTTTAGGAGTTCGATCTTGAAACGACTGTAACTCTGTACTTTCGAATCTTTAAGTTTTGAAATTGTGATATATAGTAGCCCTCTATGTCCTCCTTCCAATTCCACTAGTCTGATCCAAATTGGATTCTCCAAGAAAGAGTTATGAACAATCTCCCAAGATGACCTGATTATAGACCTTTCTAGAAGAGCAAAATTGTATGAAGTGCCACATGTCACTGTTTCGACCTCTGGCTCTGAAAAATATTTACAAGAAACTAGAGTCCATCCTATTTCTTTACCTTCTTACGAAATTTCAATCTGATGCTCAGAGAGAAAGTGATGATGATTTTCCCTAAGTCACCTGTTTAGAATGTAATTCAGGAGTCTGCAAAAAGACTGACTTCCTCAGATCATATCTCTGTAAATATTGCGCGAAAAGATCTGAAATTTGGACCCAAGGTTCAACGTGATTTCTTTGCAAATGGGTTTTGTTTTCAACTTCTGAAACATCTCAGAAAAACATTTATAGCGAAAATGCCACGATGACCTGTTTGGAGCAGCGAAACCCTAGAATCCAAAGCTCTGATACCAAATGTTATGAAACCAGCTCAAGAAAAGATAGAAAAGATAGATCAACGCCTTAGAATTCAGCCTCTTCGAGGGGGTAACCTCCTTTACATTACATGTTGTGTGTGGAGCATGATTGTTCAGAGGTCTTTGTTTCAGCCGGATGTATACCCCAGGAAGTTTGTACACCCCTCCACGCTGGGGGTGCGGGGGGGACTTGTTCCCCCGCGGGGGTCCTGGGGGGCTGATCCCCCCTGGCTGGGGGGTTCGGGGGCCAGCGGTCCCCTGGCGAGGGCTCGGGGCCAGTGCCCCCGAAGCTAAAAACAATTGTAAAATTGCCTTGTAAAAGTATAGTAATTTCTAGTCAATCTGGGCCATTCATTAGGCAGATGATCTGAAGGTGGAACTTATGTTTAGTTTAGGGTTTTTTTCCCTAGAAGGAAAACCCCTCTCTATGTATGAGGGCATTGTATTTGAGGCTGATATATAGATGTGTATTCTGTGAGCGAGAAACAGAGAGGTGAGACTGTGAGAGAAAATAGAGGATATTGCAGCGGATTTGCTATAGGTTGTGTCTCTTTATTTTGCTGGATAATAGAAAGGAGGGATTGGCTGTTCGGGGTGGACGTAGCCCAAACTGGGTGAACCACGTATATCTGTGTCTCTCTTGTTTTGTGCGTTTTCTGTGTTTATATTTCTGCAATATTTTATGTGTTCCATTGCTCCATAATATATAATTTTCTAACATTACATAAATGAACAATTCTTGGATGAATCAAATGAAAAGACCTCCTTTCTATATATAGGAGTCTAAGGGGCCATAACATAATTAGAGCCGACATAACAATAATAATGTAAGGGCACAATAATAACAATAGTGGGCTTTTATGGGGCACAATAGTAGCAATATGGGCACTACATGGGTACATCAATATAATAAGTGGGTTGTACTAATAACAATAAGGGGTTACACTATTAGTATAGGGGCCTAACAATAAGTTAGACCATCATAATAAGGAGGAATTCTTGCCTCCGATGATACACAACATAGTAACTTGGTCATCATATTACAACGCAATGTAGATACTTCACGCAACCGATTCTACTAGTGCTCCAACTCCTCATCTGAATCTAATGTGTAGAAAATTTCGTGGTCCCAGTAAATGTATCCATCTGTTGTTGGATTCACCCAATCCTAATCTCATGTCATTATCTTATAAATCTAGTCCAAATCGTCGTTGCTCTCATTATCGCGGTCTGGTTCAGTATAGCGCGGTCCTTCTGTAGGGTCCAGGGGCACTACTACATGGAGAGATTTCTTCTCAAATATCATCTTCCACTTCTAGAAACTGATTATCCCATTCATGTCAGTGACCTAATCGATCCCAAGGAGTGTAGGGTAGGGATTGCTATTATCTATAATATCTATTACTTCAAAATCAACCAATGCACTCATGCCCTCAATATCAATTGTCACTCCCTGCAATCTTCCCATGTGGATGTTTTTCTTCTGATTTTCCTTTCTTAACTAAATCGGAGACCACTGCAGCGTACGTCTTCCCATCCTCTCCCATGTTTCCTTAGGAAAAAAATTCGCGTGCAACCCTAGATCCATACTTAGTTGATCCATCTCATATCCTCCTATCTGTCCAGTGAGCCTCATCTCACACCCTGTTCTTGCCTTATGCTTACCAATATTCCTGACTACATGCAGTACCTTAGGAGCGTTTTCTTTTCCAACACACTTATTTATCAACTCCTCTAGTCCTTTCACAACCTTTCTATCGCACAACAACTTCATACAGGTCTCCAAGAAAGTACTAAGCATATAAGGGCCCATCCCTTCAGATGGCTTATCCTGACTTCCTGAGGTAGAGGCCTCAGTGAAGCTTTTGTTTGCTTCCATAAACGTTTCCATTATGCACTCTAGATCAAACCAAATATCCTTTTCTGGAGATTTGCGGATCCATTCACTTTCTTCAGGTTACTTCCCCTTATCTTCGCCAGTTGTCACTCCACTTTGCAGCACAATATTTACATTAGGATCCTCTTCGCGAGGCTCAGCCCTCATCATCTATAGGTTTTGAGTCGGTTGTGGAGGCTGCGTCCCCTTTTGCGTATCTTAGCTAGTAATATAGGGAAAACCTCTGCTACATGGTCAAATTGAGTACAATATCATCATGACAGACGTGTCAGGTTCATGAATTCTCACGCATAGTGTCTCGGTCCCCCACAATTGTAACAAATAACCTATCCTCGACCTCTACCAGGTCCTCCTCCACCTCAGCCTCATCCGCGCCCTTGATATTCGCCTTGCGCTCCCCATGCGCCTTGGTCCAGAGGTCGGGTTTCTACCTGCACCCTATATGCAAGCGTCCTATCCATTATTAGTTCATAAATACGATAATTACACTCATCGTGATCCACCGATTGACAAAAGTTGTAGAAGAGCTATTGCCCTGCGTGTACAAATGTATGCAACAAATTGCAATTGTCTATCACATGTTTTCCAGCTACCTGACAGATAGCACACCATAGCACGGGCCTTGTACTTGGCCCTTCCTGAGCTTCCTATCTCAGAGGCATTGACCCCCCTGCTGCAAAGTAATTCGCAAGGACTCGATAGTGATATTTGACATGACCCTGACTTTTGCATTTCAGGCACCAAACTTCTTCATGCACCTCTGTCCGAACTGCACTAACTTTCTTTAGAGTCTGAAATTCTACTAAACCCCTAAATTAGCATCTTGCATCGGTGTCTCATGCAATCTCATTGCAATCTACAAGGCTTCCTCCTGGGTCCCAATATTTTACTCTCACAAAGCAAGCCTTACATGAGGTAGGAGTGAAGCCACGAACCATTCGCGGTGTTGCCCATCCGTAAGATTTGTTGGCCTCGCAGATCGTGCACTTCAATCTCTGATGTAGGTCCCAGCGAGTCTCGCTAGGTTTCATCATGATCTCTTTTAATCCCACAATTGATATTGCTTCAGACTTGGGCGTACTAAATTCCTTATTCAGCGCATCTGAATATATTCTAATGAAGCTATCGGGTTATCAGTGTAGTACTTAATGTACCATGTTAGTGCACGTTCCTGCAAAGTGGTAACCAATGTTTCTTTCTTCATCTAATCATCTATAATATCCTGAGCTTCTCATACAGCATTCTTGATGAACCAAAATTGGCATCGGTCCTTAGTTCCTGACCCATTGAACATAGGCAATTTTACTCAATTTGCCATATTGAAAGGTGGAAGAGGTGGCGGTGGTGTGGGTGAAGGCATATGCGGTGTAGGTGAAGATGGAGATGGTGTGGGTGGATGGGGTATTCACTGGAACCCCTGTCTTATTAGCTGAATGACGATTTGTGGAGAAGTCTATGCTGCTTCCTCATCATCACTAAGAGGAGGTCCAATCAGCAGGCTATATTCAGGGTCTGTTTTCCCTCTATCCCTGAAGATATTTCCACCTCATATAGCTCTAAACATCAAGGTAACTGCATAACCCACATTTCACAAAAGAGTATCTTAATCCAAGTGTTTAAATACCTTAAATAATTACCTCATGGTTGCTTGAAGAAGCGTCGCTCTGCTTCATTGTAACTAACTGAGGTATCGACCACAAACCCTCCTATGATACTGTTAAGCCCCAAACTTGCATCTTTCCTATACACCTTTCTAGACTTTTTCCATTTACCTCGACCTCGCAAGCTATCAAAATCGTTGCATATTGAGTTTAAAAGAGCACATAAAATGGTTTCCTAACTATGTTTTGTCTCTGCTGTTTGAATTAGATTTTTGCTCATTGAGCTGTGGAATCTTGTCACTTTCCGCACCCAGTTCAACATTCCGCAGCCTTTTTGTTAAAGTCTATATTGCAGGTGTCTTCAGGCAAATTGAGCCACATGGGCAAGTTGAAAGTGACATGGACATGGACCGAGTACTATTGGCTCAGTCAAATTCATCAAAGAAGGTCGTGGTCAAAGTTGGTCAAGCGGTCGTCAACAGGAGAGTCATACGGTAACAGGACTCCATTCCTAAGCACGTGAAGACTTGCGTGGCCGTTCCTAGATCTCAGGGGACATATCAACACCTGTGGACTGCTCCATAAGGCAAATCCAACAGCCACCCTCAATAGATTTAATCATCACGGCAACCATGATGCTAGATCCCTGGACGTTCTTGTTCACGTGTCCTCTGTCAGCGCAGTTTCTAGGAAATCAGTTATGTAAAATGTTTGCTATAGATAATGCATTTCCATACGCATAGTAGATAGTCTTGGTAATGTAATTTTGCTATTAAGGAAAGCCCACTCTGACGTGACATTATTTCTTTGTTATGCCGACATTTTGAATATATGAGAAGACTCTGTTTCTGAGCATAATTTGTGGTTGATAGTTGTTGCCTGAGGTTGTGTAGAGGGCCCTTGTACACACCAAGGTTTTGTTTCATACTGCTGTACATTTTCACGCTGTGTTTCTTTACGTTCATTATGACATAATTATTCACGTGTTTATATTGCATTTCTTGTGGTATTAACGTTTTATTTATGTCCATAATTTTTCATGCTTTATACTACTATTAATTGATTAGTGTCTTTGTTCCAGATTATAGTAGGTAGCCCGGGCATTGGCACATAGTTTTACAATGACTAATGACATGGAATTAGTGTTATCTTCCTACTGATTTATTTTTCTTAGTTTTTAATTCCAACACTCTTTTGTTTATTTCAGTTTTGTTCATTGGCTTTATTAGTTAGATTAGATATTAAATTTCTCATGTCATTATCAGTTACCTCTGAAATCCATAGCGAGACTAATGGTGAGGGATTGAAGTATGAGTGTGTAATTTGATATTAGTTTTCTTTTCTACAAATTAGATATCAGATTTCTCAAGTTGTTTGTGATTACCTCCAAAATCCATAGCGAGACTAATGGTGAGGGGTCAGAGTATGAGTTGATGTAATTTGATTTTAGCTTTACTTTGCTTGCAATTTTTGGATTTCTTTGAGTACAGTTTCTTTTGTATTTAGACAGCAGCAAGGATAATGGTTTCATGATCAATAGTTCACTATTTGTTTGATTAGAATAGTGGCACATTTTCATTCTCTTTTAGGAATTAATTTCATCATTGCATGTTTTAAAACCTTTTTGAAAAGTTTGAAGTTTGGAAATCATTTTAAAGGACATCATTACCTTGAACATTTATATCCATACTTGTCTTTTACAATTTCCATCTCACATTAGGAAATCAACAGAGATAAACCCAAAAACGAAATAAAAATAAAAAACGACAAAAAGTAAGAAATAGGTTATCTTGCACATATAGTGCGCCACACTTCAACAATTTACGACTCTCGGATTGACAGTTAATATAGCAATTAAGGACACTCTAAATTGACCCAACATTTTGGTGTCGTTGCCAGGGAAGTGTAACTAGGTAGCCAATTTCTTTTAAAAAAAATCAAGAAGGTAAAAATTGATAACTTCTCAAAGTATGCTCTCCTCTTGCACCTAGTGTGATAAGGAGGATCAGAAAAGAGAGTTATTGGTTTAATAATTTCTTGAGTATGCTCTCTTCTTGTGCCTAGTGTGATATGGAAGATCAGAAAGAGAATTATTATCCCAACATGAAGATAAAAAATAAAAAATTACATGCATAGAGCAAGAGATTCTAGGGGAAGGTTTATAGCTAGGGCCAAGAGTTCGATTTTTACAACTCCATCTACTTCAAGGCATAGATAAGATACACCTCCATCATCTCCAACTCACACTCCCAGCCTTAGGATTCCTGGAATTCAATGGGCAACAACTGAATTAGGAGACTCTCCCACACTATCCACCAAATCTGACTTAGGGAAAGAACCTTTCTTCGCTTCTACAGGGTAACATATTGTAATCAAGGAAGTAGAATCGCCATTAATAGAAGAACCAGAGGATTCTGAAATCTCTGAGGAAACTATCATGACAGAGGAAGTAGTAAACGGATTTGGAGGAGGAGTTAGAGGTAGAGGTAGAGGAGGAGGAAATAATGGAGGAGGTAGAGGTAATAATGGGGGAAATAGGGATGGAGATAACTCATTTGGATTTCCTATTGTTGATGAGGAATCTCGTACAACAAAGAAAAACATCTCACCATCTGTCCTCCCAAACTTTTATGGGTTGTGAAGTGAGGATCCTGAAACATTTCTATTTGAGTTTGAAGTCATGTGCCGAACTTATGACTATATGGAAGACTCTCAAAAACTCAAATCGTTTCCTTCAACATTGAAGGGAGCTTCTTTGAAATGGTTCATGGGATTAGTCACTCAATCTATTAGGACTTGGAATGATATGAAACAAACATTTTTGGATAGATACCTGGACTATTGCATGCACACCAACCATAAGGATGAGGTATTCAAAATGGTGCAAAAAGAAGATGAAAACTTGGAGGATTTACTTGAAAGATTTCAATACAACCTGAAAAGAGAAAAAATGAGTAACTTAGATGAGGAGACCTTGAGATCCCTTCTATTAAAAGCCATTAGAGATGAATGGATAGATATTTTAAACATGATGGGGAAGGGACATATTTCTCAACTTCCACTTCATGACATAGTAGAACTATGTGTCCATCTCTTAAGGGGAAAATATAAAACTGGAAAAGGGCCTAGAGATCCTTCTCTTATTAGAGGAAACAAATCTATAGCTGGATCAGTAAGTAGGGCAGAGATTGGAAATATGCTTGATGAGTTTAAAGCTGATATCCTAGGGAGCCTTAGTGAACAACTAGACACCCTTCAAATACAAAACAAGCAGAAAGCAGAAGCTGAAGCTTTGGCCATTTTTGTCCAAAATGTAGGAAGAAACATGCTCTAATGGAATGCCCCTTGGATGCAAAAGTTGTAGAAACATGTATGATTTGATCAGAAATCCATGAGACCAAGGATTGTCCTTCAAATCCTGGGCTCAAAGCTATCTTTTAAGAAGATCCAAATTCAGTAGAATCTCTCTGTTTTGTTTCAAGGAGACCTTGGCAGAGGCAACAAAATCAAGGGTTTAACAACCCCATGAACTTTCAACCCCCACCAAATTGGAATCCTTGGCAACAACCTTGGTCCCAACCACAAAATCCATATCAATCATGGGTACAAGGTATGCAAAATCCTTATGGGAGATTTTTTCAATGTTATCAATATCCTCCATCTTTTCAAAATCAACAATCTCCACAACTTCCAAATCAAAATCCACAACTTTCATTGCCATTTCCACAACAACAACCTTCTCAACAGAATCCAAATTCTCAACTCTTGCTTCCATTCCAACAAAAGACAAATCAACTACCATCCCAACCATTTCCAAATCCCAATAATAAAAATCCTCAGAATGCTTACATGGTAGAAGGACAACAATTTCATACCTATAGGATTGTTCCTCTCAATGATGTACAACTCAGATCTAGTAGAGTTTTAGAAAAGCCTTCTATAGATGCTAAAAAGCAAAGTATTTATGAGGAAGCTTCTCTTGAAGCCAATAAAGGTTCTGAAGAATCTCTTCAAAACCCAAACACTCATAAAGAAAAAGGAAAAGAGTCAACCCCCACAACTCCTATAGTTGAGCAACCTGCATCTTCATGCACACCTCCTTTCCCTGAAAGATTACAAATTGACAAAGGGGTGGAAAAATAAATCTTGTTGCCTGACTATGATTTCTTAGATGAATTAAAGAATGTCAGTATCAAGATTCCCTTACTATAATCCATTAGAGAGATTCCTATTCTAGCAAAAACAATAAAGGAGTTGAGTCTCAAAAGACCAGGAAGGAAACCAAGAGATACAGGAAGAAACCACCTGGTAGGAAAATTTGCAGATATCATGATGGGAAAAATTACCATGCAGAAATATGTAGATCCTGGTAGCCCAATTGTCAATACACATATAAATGGGGTAGAAATTCCAAACACTTTGATTGACTTAGGGGCTGTTATCAACATTATGAGTAGACAGACTATGGAACAGCTAAAACTTCCTAATCTTGTTTTTACACCTACTTTACTACAACTCGCATATCGATGAATTATCAAACCAAATGGTGTATTAGAAGATATTTCAGTCTCCTTAGATTCTTGGGAATATCTAGTAGATTTTATGATTTTGACTCCCAAGAGTAATTTAGGAGGGCACCCACTCATCTTAGGAAGACCTTGGCCAGCCACAGCTGATGCTTTCATTAGTTGTAGATCTAGATATATGTACAATTCTAATGGTAGTTCGACAAAGAAATTCAATTTGTATCCTCCAGCAAAAGCAATTACAGAAGTAGGAGATAATGAATGGGTCGATGATGAGGACACTATACAACCTGTCTTTACCATTTCAGAAATCAGTGAAGATAGTCAAATTCTGAACACATTAGAAAATTTTGAAACATCTTTAGAATATGACCACACACAATTTCAATTAGATTATGACATTAAGTATCTATCATCAAGACAAACATCTCTTTACTCTATGGAAGAGTTTGGTAGTTCCGGCATTGAGATTTTTCCAGGTAAAACATTGGATATCAATAAAAACTTGGAAAAATCACAACAAGGAGAGCTAACCAAAATCTTGCAAAGCCATTCTTCTACATTTGCATGGGAGTATACTGATATGAAAGGTATTGACCCTAAGACTTGCATTGATCACATCTACATCAAGGAAAACAGTAGACCAATCAGACAACCTCAGAGAATGATGAATCCAAACCTTAGGGAGATAGTGAAAGAAGAGCTCCAAAAACTAATCAATGTAAACTTCATATATCCAATTTCAGATAGCCGATGGGTTTCTCCTTTGGTTATAGTACCTAAAAGGAATGGTAAATGGAGAGTATGCATTGATTACAGGGAATTGAACAAAGCAACTTTGAAGGATCAATTTCCTTTACCCTTTATCGATCAGGTATTAGATACACTAGAAGGAAAAAAGTACTTTTCATTCTTGGATGGTTTTAGTGGCTATAATCAAATTCAGGTAGCACTTGAAGATCAAAATGAGACCACATTTACCTATCCATGGGGAACTTTTTCTTACGAGTGCTTCCTTTTGGATTATGTAATGCACCCGCAACATTCCAGAGAGCAGTACTAGGAATCTTTTCTGATATAATCCATGATTGTGTAGAGGTTTATATGGATGATTTTACATTTTATGGTAATTCATTTGAAGAGGCATTAGAGAATTTGGAAAAAGTCCTTATAAGATGTAAAGAAACAAACCTTTTGTTAAGTCATGAAAAATTCTTTATGATGTTTACTGAAGGTATTGTTTTGGGACATCACATTTCAGGGGATGGGATTAAAGTCGATAGATCAAAAGTTGAAGTCATCTCCAAGTTTCCTATTCCAAATTGTCAAAAAGATGTTAGAAGTTTTCTAGGATTTATTGGGTACTATAGAAGATTTATAGAGAACTTCACTAAAATAACATCTCCACTATTCAAATTGCTTACAAAAGACTGTGAATTCAAATGGGATCCTGATTGCCAATTAGCATTTGAAGCTTTGAAGACAAGAATATCTGAAGCACCTATCTTGAGAGGACCAAATTGGAAACTTCCTTTCCATATTTCTACAGATGCTTTAGATACAGCTCTAAGAGCTGTGTTGGGACAAAAAGATCTAGTTCCTTATGCCATTTACTATACCAGTAAAAATTTGACTCCCACTAAGTTGAACTATACTATAACTGAAAAAGAGTTCATAGCTATTGTTCATGTAATCAATAAGTTTAGACATTATATAATAGGCTATGAAACTTTTATTCATACTGATCATTCTTCGATTAGATATCTAATGAACAAACGTGTTACTAATGGCAGAGTTACAAGATGGCTCTTACTTTTACAGGAATTCAATATTACTGTGTTAGATAGACCGGGAACACAAAATACAGTAGCTAATTTCTTGTCTAGGATTCAGAATACTAAAGAAGATTCTCCTGTAGAGGACAAGTTTCCTGATGAATATTTATTTGCAGTAACTACTAAGACTCCTTGGTATGCAGATATTTCTAACTATTTGGTTACAGGGAAACTACCTCCACATCCATTTCCTAGTGAAAGAAGAAAGATTATTCAGGAGAGTTCAAAATATTCATGGATTTCTAACGAATTGTTTAAAACAGGGCCATATCTTGTGATCAGAAGATGTGTTAGGGAAGATGAAATTCCTGACATCCTCAAGGCATGTCATTATGAACCATGCGGAAAACACTTTGCTAACAAAAGGACAACCTATAAAATCCTTTCTTTAGGATATCATTGGCCTTCCCTCTTTAAAGATGCAAAAGAATACGTCAAAAGGTGTGACAGCTGCCAAAGAGTATGGAAACCGAACCTTTCAAATGAAATGCCATTACAACCACAGGTACTCATCGAACCCTTTGGAAAAAGGGCTTTATATTTCATTGGACTTATTAATCCACCATCTAAACAAAAGAAATATATATTAGTATGTATTGATTATGTCACTAAATGGGTAGAAGCCAAAGCATTACTTTCTGCTACTGAAAATTCAGTTTTTAGTTTTCTTTATGAGGATATTTTTACTTGCTTTGGTGTTCCAAGAGAAATTGTGACAAGTCAGGGAAGTTAATTCACATCTAACCTGGTGGAGAAACTGATGGAAGAATACAAAATCAAGCACAGAAAATATACTCCTTACCATCCGCAAGCAAATGGCCAAGTGGAGTATACACACAAAGCTATTGAAGGCATCATCACCAAAATTGTTCATCTACATAGAAGAGATTGGGCAGAAAGGCTTCCTGAAGCCTTATGGGCCTACAGAACTACATGGAGAAATACAACAGGACATTCTCCCTATGAACTTGTTTATAGGAAAGAAGTCCTGCTCCCCATTGAGTTTCAAGTCAAAACTTTCAAAATGGTAATTCAGTTGGGGATTGATCTATCAGAAGCCTAAAAGCATAGAATGGAGCAGTTGAATGAGCTATATGAGATCAGATAAGAAGCAATCCTAAGAACTGATCTATTTCAGTATCAAAGAGCTAAGTGGCATGACAAATACATCAAAGAGAAAAAGTTTCAAGAGGGAGATTGGGCATTACTATTTGATTCCAAGTTTAAAGATTTCAAAGGTAAATTTCAGACTCATTGGCTTGGGCCATATGAAATTGACAAATTCTTTAGCAATGGAGCATTAAGAATCAAAACCATTGATGAATTTCAAACTCCTCTTATTTTGAATGGCCACAGATTAAAGGTCTATCATAAGCCACTCTCAAAAGAGGAATTTGTCAAAATGTTTCAAGACATTTTTGCAATAAGGCTGGTGAAGAAGAATCCTTCTTCTCCACCAGCCTAGCCTTTGTTCCTTTCTGTACAAAAAAAATATAAATTAAATAAATTAATTAAATTAAATTTTGTATAAGCTTGAAAACCAATCACTGATTGGCAGTCTTATACAGAAAATATAGAGTGAAAATCAGGAACACCTGAAACCCTATATTTTCCAAAAAAAAATTCTCTCTCTCATTTCACAAGTTTTGTGACACTCCACTCCATTTCATTCCACTTCATTTCATGCCACTCCATTTCATCCATTTCATTTAATTTCACCAATAAAATTTTCTTTCATGACCATTTTCATTCAGTCAGTTATCATCCATCCATCTCCATTCAACCAAATGATGGTTGTGTCAAAATCCGCAGCTGGAACTAGTTTCCGCAGCCAAAAGCAGTTTCCGCAGCCACCACTCTATTTTTCAAAAAATTGACAGTCAAGATGTTAGTTCAATAATCATGAAATCAAATGAAGGTATAACCGAGGAAATATTATGAAGACATGGAGCACCTAAAGGCATCAATAAGGAGCAGTTGATCAAGGGTTAATGGACAACAAATGGAAAAAATTCCAAGGTATGAGTAATTTTTTTTTTCAAATAGCAATCAAAGCACATTTTTGCATAGTTATTAAACCATAAGCTCCACTATATGCAATGACTGCCATGATAGCTCCATAACCATTCCATGACATTCCTCCCGAACCATGCATTTATTTTCCAAACGGTCTTATGATTAGCCTTCGGATTTAATTTGTGTTGGCTGCATTTTAACACTCCACCTGTAATAATGAGGAAGTGGTCGATTTGACTACGGCTCTTCTCAGCCGCACAAAATCCACAGCCGTTTCATGAATGTGTTTGTATCTACTCTGCAGCCATGCAATTTAAAATTCTATTGGATGCACTATACTCTCCCTACTATTCTGTTAACATCACAGCTACATTTCCACCTTGCTCACATAAGCCTTTACCCCATTTCACGAATTCACTTCCGCTGCCTGTCCTCTGTTTTTCCGCTCACAGTCACAGGTTGTCTCCATAAACTTTGTTCACTCCTATAACCCAGCCATCTCACTTCCACTAAACCCTCCTCATGCAGAAAAATTTTAAGAAAAAAAGGAAGGATGGGTCTGCTGTTGAGGGCAAAACCGGAAGGGCCCAAGTTTTTGGAAGGATACCCGCAAGTGAAAGACATACTGAAGAAGGCAAGATGGCTATGGTTTATACAAAAATTCAAAGGCCACAATAAGGAGATTACAAAGGCTTTTGTGAGGTCTTTTAATGGCCAGGAGGTGGAGATTGGGGAGCTCAAGTTTACAGTCACCGAGGCATCCATAGCAGCTACTACAGAACTTCCCCAGGAAGGTGAACGTTGGTTCAAGAACAAGAGCTTTGAAAAGAAGGCTTGGCGAGTCATACTACGCAACCCAGGTATGGACGTAACTATATTCAAACGAGGAATTCCTATCCATGCTTTAAAAGAGGAGTGGGCCAGCTTATTGTTAATTATTCAAAAGTTCATTACTTTTGAAGGCCTTTTTGGTGCAATGTAAATGTATCATACTCGGTTGTTGATGAAATTTTTAGAAAACCAAACCCTCAATTTGCCCTACCTTTTATTGCTGAGCTTGAAAAAGATGTTCACAACAGTCCAAAAGAATATAGAAGACATAAAACCCCATTTGTATCATCATGGGCTTGTGAAAATTCTAATTGAAGACTAATTGAAGAAAAATAGGGACACCTGGGAACGGTTTTTGGTGAGAAACTACTTTCAAGAGCCACCCGAGGTACCTGAAAGTAGTACAACAAGAAGGAGTAGGAGGAAGGAGAAAAGTGTAATAATTCAAGACCCTCCTATTAACATAACCAAAGAAGTTAATCAAGAAGAGAGGCTGGAAAGAACCAATGATAGAAACCAAAGAAAATCAAAAGGGAAACGAAACATAGAAGTTGTATATCAAACTTCAGAGCCTTCTTAAAAAGAAGACCACCAAACATTGTTTGAAGGATTAGTTTATCTTCGAGAACAAATGGCTGCAGCCATGAAGAAACGAAAGGAAAAGAAGAGTATGGAGGAAGATACTAGTCCACAACATGTGACAAGAAGCTCTAGGTTTAAAGGGAAATTAAAGATAGCAAAAACTAAAGGGCCCCACTTTATTGATTTGGGGGAGAAACCCCAGAAAAGCCTCCAGCAACCTCTCGTGACCGTAGCCCACACCATACTTCCATTACATAGCCAGATGTTGACATGAGTCCTTCTCGGCCAGAGTTAGAAATCAGTCCCTCTCAACAGGATTTTGGGGTCAGCACAAGGAAGACAACACCCGAGGTAGACCCAAATCAGCAGGAGATGTATGATTATATAGAATCCTTAGAGAAGACAGCTGCAGGTCCAAGCACGCCATCCACTCAGCCTCACACATCACAAGTAGCTCTAGTCCAATCGTTGAAACAAGAAGTCTTTGAATTGGAAGTTTTAAATAGACATATTAAAAATGAAAGTGAAACATTAAAGGAGCAAAGCAGATTGGACAAGATCATTCATGACAACACTATGTTACATCTGGGACTGTGACAGAAAAAGAATAGGAAATTGAAGAAGAAATGCAAGAGGTTGAATACATCACTTTTCAACCTCAAATTCAGATGCTTGATGAGGAAGCCCATGATGGTAGTAGTACCAAGGAAGAGGAGAAGAGGGCTGGATGTACTGGCAGAAGCTTTAGATCACATGGACTAAAGGGAGGATGATCAAAATTTTGGTTGCATGGGGACATGCAACACCACAGTGGGAGTATGTTGAGCCCCAAACTTGCATCTTTCCTATACACTTTTCTAGAATTTTTCCATTTACCTGGACCTCCTAAGCTGTCAACATCATTACATATTGAGTTTAAAAGAGCACATAAAGTGGTTTCCTAACTATGTTTTGTGTCTGCTATTTGAATTAGATTTTTGCTCATTGAGCTGCGGAATCTTGTCACTTTCCGCGGCCAGTTCAACTTTCTGCAACCTTTTTGTTGAAGTCTATATTGCAGGTGTCTTCAGGCAAATTGAGCCACATGGGCAAGTTGAAAATGACATGGACATGGACCAAGTCCTATTGGCTCAGTCGAATTCATCAAAGAAGGTCGTGGTCAAAGGTGGTCAAGTGGTCATCAACAGGAGAGTCCTCCGATAACAGGACTCCGTTCCTAAGCACGTGAAGAATTGTGTGACCATTCCTAGATCTCTGGGGACATATCAACACCTATGGACTGCTCCATAAGGCGAATCCAACAGCCACCCTCAATAGATTTAATCATCACAGCAGCCATGATGCTAGATCCCTCGATGTTGTTGTTCATGTGTCCTCTGCCAGCGTAGTTTTTAGCAAATCAGTTATGTAAACTTTTGCTATAAATAATGCATTTCCATAGGCATAGTAGTTAGTCTTGGTAATGTAATTTTGCTGTTAAGGAAAGCCCACTGTGCCGTGACATTATTTCTTTGTTATGACTACATTCTGAATATATGAGAAGACTCCGTTTCTGAGCATAATTCGTGGTTGATAGTTGTTGCCCGAGGTTGTGCAGAGGGCCCATGTACACACCGAGGTTTTGTTTCATACTGCTGTACATTTTCACACTGTCTTTCTTTATGTTCATTATGCCATAATTATTGACGTGTATATATTACATTTCTTATGGTGTTAACATTTTATTTCTGTCCACAATTTTTCATTCTTTATACTATTGTTAACCGATCAGTGTCTTTGTTCCAGATTACAGTAGGTAGCTCGGGCATTTGCACATAGTTTTACAATGACTAATGACATGGAATCAGTCTTATCTTCCTGCTATTTTATTTTTCTTAGTTTTTAATTCCAGCACTGTTTTGTTTATTTTAGTTTTATTCATTGGCTTTATTAGTTAGATTATATATTAAATTTCTCATGTCATTATCAGTTACCTCCGAAAGCCATAGCGAGACTAATGGTGAGGGATTGAAATATGAGTGTGTAGTTTGATATTAGTTTATTTTTCTGCAAATTAGATATTGAATTTCTCATGTCATTATTAGTTACCTACGAAATCCATAGTGAGACTAATGGTGAGGGATTGAAGTATGAGTTGTAATTTGATATTAGTTTATTTTTCTGCAAATTAGATATTGAATTGCTCATGTCATTATCAGTTACCTCCGAAATCCATATCGAGACTAATGGTGAGGGATTGAATTAAGAGTGTGTAATTTGATATTAGTTTTATTTTCTGCAAATTAGATATTAGATTTCTCAAGTTGTTTATGATTAACTTCGAA
Source organism: Pinus tabuliformis (assembly GCA_031772625.1). Classification (NCBI taxonomy): domain Eukaryota; kingdom Viridiplantae; phylum Streptophyta; class Pinopsida; order Pinales; family Pinaceae; genus Pinus; species Pinus tabuliformis. The sequence goes on along the minus strand of CM062811.1, from coordinate 374,834,937 downwards.
AGCCATAGCGAGACTAATGGTGAGGGGTCAGAGTATGAGTTGATGTAATTTGATTTTAGCTTTACTTTTCTTGCAATTTTTGGATTTCTTTGAGTACAGTTTCTTTTGTATTTAGACAACACCAAGGATAATGGTTTCATGATCAATAGTTCACTGTTTGTTTAATTAGAATAGTGGCACATTTTCATTCTCTTTTAGGAATTAATTTCATCATTGCATGTTTTAAAACCTTTTTGAAAAGTTTGAAGTTTTGGAAATCATTTTAAAGGACATCATTGCCTTGAAAATTTATATCCATACTTGTCTTTTAGAATTTCCATCTCACATTAGGAAATCAACAGAGATAAACCCAAAAACGAAATAAAAATAAAAAACGACAAAAAGTAAGAAATAGGTTATCTTGCACATATAGTGCGCCACACTTCAACAGTTTATGACTCCTGGATTGACAATTAATATAGCAATTTAGGACACTCTAAATTGACCAAACAGATACGATCGAGCCAGTGATAGACAACGTGTGTGATCTTATCCTCAGAGGCTTCTAATCTCCACACTAACTCCAGGGTCCAGACTATCAAACCTTCAAGCCTCCACCTTCCTTGGCCATTTTTCAATTTTGCATTCCACTCATATAATTCGACCGAGAAGGAATAAAATAATATTATGTGAATCTCTGTGTACAAATATCTGTCCAACCACTGTTCTTTCATCAATCATGGATTCATGTTCTCTTTCATTGCGAATTCGTGGATCTTTCTATCCAACGAGTCTTCGATCTCCTTCTTAGTTGGATTCCAGTGGTGTGACATCAAACATCTCCTTATGCAGATCCCGATCCCAACAATGGAATGATTTGTTGGCTTGATGGGCCGTGACCGAATTTCATCGTTAATTAGAAAAAAAAATCCCTACACTACTGGCCGTTTCAACATCAATCTGCGGATCACGGACTGAAGTCTCACCCGAAGCAATATGGGTGATGTATGAACCAAGTTTCGCACCCAGAGATGGTAGTGATGTCGTTTTATACCCTAAAAATTCCTTTGTAAAGATCGATAAGCCTTTTAGGGCTTATTGATATACTTCTCTTAGTCGTCCTCTAGACTTTCGTGAAGGTCTACGACTGTCCTTCGCATACCCTAGATAGGTGAATCAGACACTTACGCACCTTTGTAATTACTCTTACTTTTGTATTTACTCAGATTAGCTTAAGTATCTGATAACTTCAACATGCATTAAGATGATGTTTGCATAAACTAATATTCATACTTGCGTTCATATAACAAAGTAAAACATATGGATTCACGCATCAATACAACATTAAAACGTAAACCCAGTATTCATCATAACATAATCACATGCATTTATAACATAAGTAAAATAGATCGTACACAAATAATTCTAGAACAATTCTCCTTATTTATGCTTCAGATATTCTTGACAGACTCTAACTGCCCTACACACATAGCTGCAGGGGTCTGCGCACTCAGCCACAGACTTCTACCATAGGCCTCTATGCACGCAGCTGTAGAGCCTCCTTACTGTGCTAAGACTCTTTTCTCTTAGCTCTCACAAAACCATTACATTCGTCAATGACTCAAAACATACTAAGAACTACCTTAGACTCTTCTAAGACTCTCCTTTTTTTATATAGTCCCATGGTTTGCAGACCATGGGTAGACCTCCTAAAGTCGACACAAGTTACATAAAAGAGGGGCGGAAACCATTTTTTAACACTTTTACATCTTCGTGCTCTGTGACCACAAAATGCGGAGAATTTAAATTTATTATACAAAAACTTGGACTTTTTGCCCAAAAACTTGGGCTTTTAACCCCAAAACTGACTCTAGGGGACCCGTTCCCAACAACCTCCAATTAAAGTAGTTTCATAAAAAATTAGATTGTCTGATTCCACAGTGAGAGATAGAAACTTCATTATTAGATTTTTATGTGCATTGAAAAATGTAGAAGTGAGGAAAGAGAGATTATGAGTTTGTAGACGAGTTTACCCCATGGTATCCTTCTTTTGTAGTCCGTTTTGAAGAAAAGAAGGCCTTGGAATAAGCTAATAATATGAACAACAACACTATACATGACAGGCCTATGAAGTTCAAGAAGATATATCTTCCCAATAGATATAGTTTTCCTATAGAGGATAGGTATTGCATTCCTGTGTTCTAGGAAATTTCATTAATTTCACCTTATTCATATTATTGTATATTACAACCAAATTTGATATATGCTAAAAAGCATTCCTAAACAATAATTCATGAGTTGTTAACTCTTACAGTGGAAAAGAAAAAATTGATTGATATGCTGACCCATTTCATGCATTCATTCAAGTTTTGTATTGGTATGAGAGTGATGCTCTTGCACCATCCACAAAGAGTCATATTGTGGCTTGGAATTGAAAGAGAAGGGGCCCCTTTTTGTCTTCAAGGAGAAACTTGAGGCATTGATGTCAGCGAGGAAAAATAAAATTCCTCAAAGGTGAGATCGTGATGTTGAATCAATGGATGAGGATGATGTTATGGTTGGATCATGTGTTTATGGTGGAGATTGACCCTCTTGTGTGAATTTGTGGAGAGTTCCATTGTTTCATCTTGCCAACAATGGGATTATGTTTGGAGGTATATGGAAATTATGGCATTTGTTCAATTTTAGAATTATTTTAGGTATAGCTTGGATGATGTGGAAAATCCATGAAAATAAGTAGATTTTGTTGTTTATAGTTGATGAAAATAATTTGTTGAAACCTTTATAATTATGAGAATATTTTTTTTGATTCACTAAACATAAGAAAATTATTGAGAGTGGATATATTAATATGGAAGTACAATTATTTGTTAGAATTCATGACTCTAACAAGTGACAAGGTAGCCATGAAAATACAAGGTAGAGATTGAACAAAATTGTTGAATAGGTAAAAGTGGAAGACATATAAAAACACACCATGTTTTTGCATGATTCTAGCATGAGGAGGACCATGTAAGTCATAAATATCTTGCTAATGTGGTTATCTCCAAAATGTTTTGTTAAGAAATATCATTCTCGAGTCTATACTAAGATGAATGAATCCCATATCGAGACTATTTATCTAAATAACTAGTTAGTCATAAGATGGCATCCACGTATCTCAATAGATAGAAGAAGATCCATTGAGTAGTCAATGAATTAGTCATCATGTTCAGCTTGATGTTATACCTGGAGTACGGTACATTCATAATTAATCTACAATACTAGTAGTACTTTCTTTTCAATCTAGTACTTGATGATAGTTCTTCGGATGGAGGGAGGAGAATGGACACCTTCAAAGGTGATAATTTCATTTTTATTCCTTAGGAAACCAATAATGGTTGCACACTAAATTTTTGGAGTGGAATGATTCATTTGTAATATGAAGGGCATAATGGTCCTAAATATAATAGATAAATCTTTGGAAATTTTGTGATAGTTCTTGTAGTAGAGATAATTAAGATGGTTCTTTTGAAAGCACTATGTCAATAGTGGATATTAGTTAGAGAAGTAGCATCTTAGATTGAGTCATGATGGAAAAATAAAGGTAAAAGTTTGAATGGTGTGTTGGATAAAGCATAGTTTATCATACTATAGTGTGTGTCACTCGTGTTTGTAAGAAAGTATATAGATTTATGTTTGAATTAATGTAATGGTCACTGAAAAGATTCTACTGGATACATCCATAAGTTAGAGTTTGTACTTATTTCTGTGTAACATTAAAAGGGCATTTCACTTTAATACCTAAACAGACATGCACACCCATATATCATTTGTCTCTGGTAATGACTTGATAGATTGTTTAGTTTAGTTTAGTAATGTTTATAAGGGAGTTTCTTAACAATATGAAGAGTGGGTCATGTGTTGGATGGATGCACTTAAATGGACAATATGTTAGTTGTATACTCCAATATGTGAAGTTTTACATTCAAGGGGAGTTCATTGATAACTTAAATGAAGCATGAATGTGAAGATAATCCTAGTGAAGTACCAATTATAGTTCTTAGGTACCCATGCATTCTAGGGGATGTTTGTTTCTTTAAATGGATGTCGGTAATTTGGTGATGTTAGCAAGATTGTCATACATGGTGAAAGTGCCAGTTTGGACCATAGTTAGAATCCGGTGAAATGAAGATTCTTCAATGTATAGTGGAGCATGTGTTATAGAGAACATGTAGATCAATACCATAAAAAATGAAGATTAAGACAAGTAGTCATTAAGGGGGATTGTTGGAGTATTCAACTGATGCTTGTCTTTATTGGTGTGATCATATATGTTATTATTAATTTTATTGTTCACTATTAGGCTGTATGAGAAGGAGTTTGTTCTTATCAATTAGGATGTCGTTTATGCCTAGTTAGTTGAGAGGTTCCTTACATCTAGCTAGTCTCATAGTTTTGAGTGTGGTTGGCATATTTTCTCAATTAAGTGAATGGGTCAGAGATGCTTCTCATATACTGAGTAAAATATCATCATATTTTTATTTGTACAATTACGTTATTGAACATAGCACTCAACATATTTTTATGTGCGCTAAGGTTTCCTCTCTTGGTTACCTAAATCATTTTTCGTGCTCGAAGTATTTGTGGAAACTATTACTATGAAAATGATCAAGGAGGAATGATAAATGTAATAGTCATTCGAATGATTTGATTCCAACGTAGTTTGTCTCTTCAAATCTAAACACAAAGTTGATCGAACATCATGTCAAACTAAGTATTAATTAGATGCATGAATATAAGTAGAATTATTTTATTACTCTTGTGTAAAATAAAAAAATTATGATACTGTTTTACATTATATCATATCTAGAAGTGACTTAAAGTTGAAAACAACAATCTAGAGATGAACTAAATTTGTTAGAGATAATTAGATAAATGAACGTGTTCTATTATTATTGTTTCAATGTCATGCTCTAGAATGGGTCGTTTTCTAATGTAAGAGTGAGTTTGAGCTTCATATTTGTCATCATATTTTAGCTCGTTTCGATTATACACTATATCAATAACATAGCTATAATATGGGACTCTAGCATGTATTTTCAGTGTGAGCTTGAATTAATAAAATCTCTCGGTGAGAAATCTCTGATATATCCTTATGTTGTCTTTATTTTTCTGATTTTCTATCAAATATTAGTTATTTTGAGTCTACCAATGTAAGAACCTTATATGTGTGACACATATTAGTGGATAACATATAAGTGTGCAATGTAATAAATTCCAAGGAGGATCATCCATAAGAAGATGAAATGTTGTAGGTCAAAATGACATTGGAATATTAGATGCTCGAATCCTAGATTCAATAATTTCTTGGCAAGGCATTAGAAAGAGACTTGAATCCAAATAACACTTTTTTTTATAAGATTCATATATGAATAAATCCCCATGGAATTAAGGGGACTCCTTAAATGTGAATACTTGGCACCTTGGTTCCATTTTCATGGAAGCTAAATAGAAATCAATGCATATGGTCCCATACCATATCTGCTATTAGACACATTGGAAATTGGAGAAGTCCACTATGAATGAATACAATGATTATCCATTGGGTCTATCTAGAGGAGCTTTCATCATTGTTATCTTCTCTTAAAAATGTTTGTTAATAAGGTGCAAGAAAAAAATCCTCATTAAGAGTTACTTTTAGTATTTTTTGCATCCTACATGGAAGAGGATTTTCATAAAAGAAAGGAGGTACTTTTTGTAGAAGAGATACATGTGGAGGAGGGACCCAAGTGCAATAAGACTAGTTCCTTTGGCTACGGATCTCTGGATCTATGAAATTTTCTTTTATTGAGTGTAGTCACAACTATTCCAATCACGAACTCTCATCTATGTTCATAGATATATGGTTATATTATGATCTCCTTGATCTAGAAGCATAACAGCGGAGAGGACAAATCCAAATGAATTTTTATGGACATAGGTTGAGGAGTTCATCTGTGATTAAGAAATGTGCCATGCACAGTATAATTTGAATACTAGATTCCTTGCCAAAACTTGAATGGTTGGATCTATTATTCATAATTTCTCAAATATAATGTGTGTATTCTATATAGTATTAAAATATATGTTTTTTGTGCTATCAATATCAAAAGTGATCTAAGATAATTTCATGCATTCAAAATAATATATTCTACATTCTCTTAGAATTTGATAGTGAATGGTATTTTAATTAGGGACATTTATGATAGGTATACATAATAATTTGAATGTTCTTATCAAAATATGATGAATCCATTATCATATCCATATTTAAATTTTCCAATAAGTTAGATGGAGAGAATTACAAAAATTGCATATTTAAGGCTTAGAAGTTAATGGAAGGCTAAAATGTTTTCTCAATAGTATCTAAAGCTAGAACCGAATGAATAGGACTAGTAACTTCCGTTTAGGACTGGGAATGACAAGGTGAAAAGGAAAATGTACTCTTGACAATGTATGCAAATGAAAACACTACTTTTCGCATTAGGTACTACAACACATATGAAGAAACATAGGATACACTTAAAAGGTCATTTGAAACTTCTAATACAAATACTTTTTTGTTCTTACAACAAAAGCTTTATCAATTGAAATGGAGGTAAATGAAAATATCAGTGAATTTCTTTGAAGAATCAAATAATTTCATGATATTCTTGGTGCTAAAAAATTTCAAGCACTGAGCTAGCAAGAGTTACATTAAATGGGATGTTGGATGAATATTCTATGGTCATCGTTGGACCTGAATCTAGGAAAAGGGCACCTACATTTGATGAATTGTTAGGTATTCTATTGACAGTGTAAGAAAGAAGGAAGAATACCACTAGTAGATCTCAAATTTCAGATTCAACATTGGTAGCCATAGGGAAGAAACCATACAAAGGAAAACCATGGGACAAGAAGAAAGGAGGTAATACATAGTCAAAACCACATGAAAGCTCATAAGTGCTAATGAAAAATAAATATATGAAGAGGAAGAATGGATGCTAAATATTTCAATAAATATACATATGATGGGTCAAAATTTCGAAAGCATTTAGGAATTTTGTTGATAAAGAAGACACAATTAGTGATAGTGTCAAATATATTATATTATTCATCTTATATGCCATTGTATCAGTAGAAACTAATTATGTCAATTCATGGCTTATTAATTATGGTGATCCAATTCATATGACATGAAATAAGGAATGGTTTGATATATATAACAAAAATTATAATTATTCTCACATTTAGTTGGGATATGATAGATCTCATGAAGTCAAGGGTTATAGTGATATATGTGTAACTTTGTAGTTTCCGTCTAAAGAAATACAAAATTTGATGTATATTTTTAGAATCAAGAAGAATTTAATCTCAATCTTCACCATTATAGATTAGGATATTACGGTTATATTCTTTAAGTCACATTGTATTGTGAAGGATATATAGGATAACTACAACAAAATGGCAAGAGCATTATGAGTTGGATGATTCTACAAGCTTGATGTTAACATGAAATATCATTAGGGTATGGTATATATAACCATGTCAACAAAAGATCTATGACATCAAAAATATGTTCATGTCATTCATAATGATCTTTTTTTACTTCAAAAGGAATATGTTGAATGTGAAGGATCCTCTTTTGAAAAACAAGATAGAGAAGAGTTTCCGTTAAGAATATAAATGAGAAAAATGGAAAATTGTTGAGCTAATACATACTGATGTTTATGGTTCCAACCAAACTAAGTAATTGTGTGGGATTCAATAACAAGGTCTCTTAGTAAGACCATTTTTCCATCTGTCTATGATGCTTTTGCTTGTATGATTTGGTAGGTCATTGGGTGGAGCTTCGTATTTCCTTATTTTAATTGATGATGAAAATTGATACATATGTGTCTACATTATCATAAGAAAAAGTGATATATTCTAATAACTCAAAGAATTAAAAAATATGGTTGAAAAGGAAAAATAAAAATGCATTAAGATCTTTAGGTCATATCAATGGGGATAACACACATCATGGGAATTCATTAACTATTGTAAAAACCATGGAATTAAACAATAATTTATAGTGGCACATACTCGCCAACATAATGGCATATTAGAAAGGAAAAATATAGTTTTAGTTAAATGTTCTTGAGGTATAATAATAGGTATAAAGTTGTCTAATGGTTTTCAGGATGAAGAAATCATCATTATTGTATAGTTGAGAAATATGCACAACACACATTATGAAGTATTTTGTGGCTATAATCTAGTAATGATTCAGTTGATAATATTTGGATGTGTAACATTCTCTCATGTTCTCACTAAAGATAGGAGAAACCTTGATTCCAAGCCAATTAAATTCATAATCCAATGAATCACAAAGCATTTTGAAGTGGAGATACCATATTATCATATTTCATGAATGTACAAAAAGGATTCCAAAAGAGTGAGAGCACATTGCATGGAAATTACATGAATAAGAAAAAGGAAAAGAATATGAAGATCAATAGGTTTACATTGGAGAACAATGTGGCATTTAAGCTACTAGAACACCAAAGGTAACTAGAGAACATTAAAAAAGAAATGATAATTATAGAGACTAGTAAGGAAAATTCAGACACAAATCATTATAAATGTTATGAATTAATGACTCATGTTATAAATATAACAATGTATTGAAATTGTGAGCAAGCCAAAGACGATAAAGAATGGATGGATGCAACGAGAGGAAAAAATTTTGTATTACGACAAATGAAACATAAGGATTGACAAGACGTCCTAAGGATAAAGTCCCCTTAATGTCAAAATGGTTGTTCAAAACTAAATGTTGATGCTCATGGGACTACTGATAAATATAAAGATAAAATAGTAGTGAATGGATATTCAGAGAAAGAAAGGATAGATTATGAGGACACTTTTATACCTAGGTTAATATAGATACTATTAGAATGATGATTACATTAACTGCTAAGCATAATTATAAGCTAAATTGGATATACATTAAATAGAATTTTTTGAATGGAGAAATATGGGGAGAAGTTGAAATTATTCATCCATAACAATTTATAAAGAAGGGATAAGAATACCTTGTGTGTGAATGAAAGAAAGCATTATGTGGAATTAAATAGGTATCGAGGTCATGTTATGTGAACATTAATGAATTCTTCTTTGAACAAGGCTTTACTAAAATTAATCGACATCACAATATATCTATCAATAGGGATGAAAAGGGACATATTCTTTTGATTTGTGGATATGTTTATCGTATTATCATAACATGAAATGCTACCAAGTTTGTTGAAAAATAATTTGTTTTTGTCATAGGAATTCTAAATGAAGAACCTTGGAGAGTTGCATTATTATTTAATTCCTTATATTTCGAGACATACTGGCATGACATTGCTCAAACAAAGTAAATATACACAATAATTAATAAGAATATTCAATTAAATGGATGTAAATAAATAACTACAACACTACAATAGAATGTTAAACTTAGTAGCGATGACGAAACAATTGACATGAGTGGTACACTGTCTAGACAATTAGTGGGGAGTATAAATTACTTAACTACAATCAATCGAGATATTGCATATTGAGTCAACATACTTAGTCTATTCATGGCTAAGAAACATGAAAATCACAGGAAAGTAGACAAGACAATGTTTTGATATTTGAAGGACACTAAATGTTTTGGCATTGAATATACTAATGATTTGAATGTTGAGTTGAAAATTTATTTAAATTATGATAGTGCAGTAGATCTAGAAAAGAAGTCCACCTTTTCTTGTAGATCAAATATTGGATCTAGAATTGTATTATGGAGTAACTATATAGAACCAAATGTTCCTTTATCTCAAACTTAATTTAAGTATGAGGTCTTATGTAATGAACCTATGAAGAATTTTAGCGAAGAATAATTATTAAGGAAATGGGGGAAAACTTAAATATAAAAACATACAAGAATCATCAAATGTGATAAGCAAAGTTCTATCAAACTAGAAAACAACATAGTCTATCATGTTGTATCAAAGCATATCGAAATGATACATCATTTTGTAGGAGAATAAATGTAGTCAAGGGAAATTGATTTTATCTATTATAATACCAATGACAATGTACCAAACATATTTACTAAGCCTCTAGAAAAAAATAACTTTACATTATGTAGAGACAAGCTAGGTATGGTTATAGTTCTGTGATCCCTTTTTGTTGTCTTCATTTTTACATATTGAGTTAACTTATACATCTTATTGGTTTGGAAAGTACTCTAATTAAGTTTGATGAACCACTTCTAAATTATTTTACACTTCTTATTGGTGGGGAAAATACTCCAACTAAGTGTGAAATGATAGGATTATTTCTCCTAGATGGTGTTTATGCGTGAATCAAAACCTTACCATTGATTTTGAAAATTAAACTTTAACTGGTTAAATTTTCATAATTTTACTTTTTGCTAGTGTTAATGATAAGTACATGCACCCCTTACGTATTTTAAAACCATAAAGGATAAGATTATTACTATTTTACATTTATGTGTCAATCAAGAGCATTACTATGTCTATATTTTCTTTAATAATAATAATAATAAAATCATATTATCATTATATGATAAATAAATAATTAGATAAAAATATCTAAAAATATTAATTATAAAATAATTAATTAAATAATTTGGTTATTTTCAAAATATAAATTATAAATATCAATGAAATATAAATTATAAGTATTTGTATTTGTATTTATATTAAATAAGATTAATATCAATGATAATTAGACTATAAATACATACTATTAATACATATTATTATAAAACTTAATTGAACAAATTAATATAAATAAAAAATTTCACCTATGTAAAAGCATTAAATATTGAAACCCAACTCACAAAAATATTCTAGTGAAAATTAAAATTGATCAAATTTATGTTAAAATTAACTTATCTCCTCATTTTGAGAACATAAATTATATACAACAACTAAATTATCTCCTTATTTTGAAATCATAAATTATATGTAGCAATGCTTTCTAACAAATAATATATATTCAAAATTTCAGAAAATTGACATTTCAGATAAATAAACAAATACCTTATTAATATGTTATAGATAAGAATTTTTATAAAATTCAACTAAAATTACTCAAAACTGTATTGAAATGAAATAATATCATTATTTTCAAAGCACGAGGGAAACATATCCATTAATAAAAATAATTTTGTAAATTTACATTATTAATATTGAATTAAAATATTTTATATATTATTATGATTTTATAATAATTTATATATTATTATGATTTTATTATTTCCAAATCATAAATTATAGATATCATTCAATTTAGGTAAAAATAAACTGCAAATTGAATTTGCAATTAAACCTTGTAAATTTGGTGATTCCTTAACCTAATTAAAAATAGTTGAAAACCAACACATAAATACAAGAAAATCAATAATTAGTCCAACTAATTACACTTGTCAAATATATAACCAAATCAAATGATTTCCTTATTTCCAAATCCTGAATCATAAATATTAATTAAATAATATTACTAATTTGATTCTAAATTTACATAGCTAAAATATTTATAAAAAAATAAAAATAAAAATTGAATTTGCACTTAGGCAGGGTAAAATGAATCCATTTCTCAATAAAATTAAAAATAACCCAAAACCAAAGACGAATAAAATAAAGAATAAAGCAATCTAAACAATTACAAAATGACATGCGACATCTAAAGCTTACGAATGACGAAAATGTGTAAATATCAACGTTGCAATGTAACCTCGCAGCTGTTTATGAATGTTTACACTGACGATATTTACAGGGTATAACAAAAGGGCCCTGAAAATGAATTTGATAGTTGTAAAAATATGCAAATGTATGACGCATATTCCATATAACATATATGACAAAAATATACTACTGTAATTTGTACATTATTGCATTTTATATATGTTTTGAAATTTAATTAAAAAACAAATATTAATTTTCTATATATTTTAAAATTTTATTAAAAAGAAATATATTATTTTGTCACATCCAAAAGTAAAAGTTGAAGTATACTCCAAATTTCTAACCCTGCTTCCGAAATCAATTACTTAGGTATGAATTTATATTCACTATCAATTTAGTGTTTTGTATTTTCATGCCACCCTCTGCAGACTCAAACGTATTTTTTCGAAAATACATATAGAGTTCCGACGTGTGATATACCTAGAAGTTTTTCGTTAGCTGAGGAAAGGTAAATAAGAAAAATTGGAATATATATAGGCGGGTCATAAATTGTTGTTAGGATCAAATTGAGAAAGAGGATCTGCAGAGGTCAATTGGATTTGAAGGCAAGGTTCTAAGACAATGTACAAGATATGGTGGTTTCCTCAAAACCAAGAGATCTGGCAGGCGATAATAGAAAGCTTGGGTGATTATAAAAAGCTTATGTCATGTATTTGTTTTTTAATGTACTTTTGTTTAGTGTTGTTTATTGTTAAATCGACATTGAAATTATACCATCAAACTATTTATCATGTATCGAAATAATTATCATGTATCTAAGAAACCATAGGATTATGATTACAAAATAAGTGAAAGGTAATCATCAAAGGAATCCATTGTCCATGATATCTTTTATTTGAAGAACCGTTAGTATATTGTTGTATTGTGGAAAAAATGTTCCAAGAATTGATGTTTAATGGTTGTATTAGATAAAGTATGATATTTAAAATTATAATTAGATATAAAAGATTGTTCGATTAAAAACAGCAAACTTATAGATATGATTATAAAGATGTTGATATCCATATGTGGAAATTTGAAAGGTTGAGAATTTTTTAATTTAAGGAGAATGTAATAAGTTTCTTGTTAATATTTTTATTTATTCTAACTTTAGATATTGAAAGTTTTTTCATAAGTTACAAATTAATTAACTTCAAGTGAGTTGTGGATTCATATAGAAGTTTGAGAGCTTGAGAATTTCTCTACTTTAAACAGAATGCAATAAGCTTCTTAATGGTAATTTAACTCATTTTAATTTTTGATAAATTACAAATTAACTAATTTTAAGAGTACAGTTTTTTTGTTTTTTGAACTCATTGTTAGTGTGGAACTATGATATTGCATTTATAGAAAATGGTAACCATAATGCTAAAGGATAATAATATTAGACTTAAAAGTTTAGCCTTAATGAAAATAGAAAGAGAAAATACAATAGCAGAAATGTTAGGAACATATCCCAAATTGCACTATTAGGATTTAATGCATTAAGATTTGAAGCATTATATAGTTAAGATGACATTGTGTTTACATGTATATGAAATTTGTGAAATGTGCATTTATACTCAAAATCCATCCATTGAGATTTACATACTAAAAGAATATGTGTATAATTACAAAATCTATTCATAAATTTAATGAAGTTAATAAATTTCATGAAATTCTAATTTTCATGAAAATAATAACTATAAATTCCACCATGGTGGTGAGATAACCAGGATACAAAAGCTACAATAAATGGCAAGCAAATAATAATGAGCTCCACATAAAAATAAATAATCCATAAATTTCTTGAAGTTAGTATAATCTTTGAATTGATAAAAATATAATATTATAAAAATTAAAATGTCATAGACCTAACATGGACCACGAACCTAGAGAAAATGACCCAAAAAAAATAATCTAAAATTCATATTGGCATGTGTAATCATTACCATGGAGAAAATAAAAAGGAACAATCTAAAATTCAGAGTTGACAAGGGTAATCATGGATACTCAAGTAATTACTTAAAAAATTAATATTTAATAAAGTTAGAATAAAAATTTTATTTAATTATTTTAAATTAGTATAAAGATATATAATTTAAAATTATATAATAAATATGGAAAATATAAGTTGTAGGTGTACAAAGAAAACTCTATTATAATGGTCAGAATACTAATAATAAAATCATTAAAAAAATATTTTTACAATTAAATTAAGAATATTAATATCATATAATATTTTTGCAATTAAATTAAGAATATTAATATCATATATACTAAATAGGAAAGGTATTTATCTCTGTAAATATAGTGCCTAACTACTGGTCTCACAATGCCTATCTATACTTTTAGACTAGCCAATGCTATCATCAAGTTTGATTACATTGTATTAAATGATTTACATTGTATTAAATGATTTATAATGTTAAAGTATTTTGGTTTGGATTTCTTATTTATTAAAGTATTTAATAAATTTTTAGATTAATAAAATTAAATAATATTGATTTATAATTAATATATTTATCAAAATTCAAAGAAAATAATTATTAAAACTTTGAATTAAAATTAAAATGGAAATTAAAAAAGTCAAAATTACAATTACAAAAAATTGTAACAATACAAATTTATATTAAAATTTTGGATATTTGTAAAAGTGAGATGGATACCTAATTCATAAATATCTAAAATGGTTAATCTGGTAATGGAAAGGGAAAAATTATATAAAAAAAATTGCCAAATAGTGTAAAATAATTAATAATCTTAAAAAATAATTTTAGTTTGAAATTACTCAAACACAAATACAAATTGTTAATTTTTTTTTCAAAAATTCATCCAACTTTTTAAACAATTTATATGAACCATAATATCTAATATTTAATTATTAAATTTATTTCAATTTATTCATTAACCAAAATGTTTTCCATATTTGCCATACACGTTCATAGTACTTGATCGCCCTAAGTATTACAAAAGGAATATTGAAATTGGTGGGGTTCATAACTTTAATTATCAACCCAAGGTTACAAACTTAAGTGGTATCGACCATACATGTGCATCACTTAATATGTTCCACTTTGGCTAATGTAATGCAATTCAATTGCAGTGAAGTTAAAATGCTCAGAGACCACTTTTTCACTTTTTCTATTTAGATTATAGGTAATGCTGAGAACAATAATGAAATTAAATAGATCCAAAAATAAACCCCTGATATGGCTCTAATAAGGAAATGATAGAAGGTCAACCCTAACCTAATTGCAGAAAATTAAATGACAATAAGTAAGCCTACTTTGTTTTGCAAAAACTAAATATATGCTACTCCAAAAAATTAAATGACTGAAATAAACCTATGGCACTACAAGAAAGCAAAGCAAAAGACCTTGAGGGAAATCAATCTTATTGTAGAGTGTGTGATAAACTAAGACAAATCAATCTTATTGTATGGCGTATGATAAATTAACATTTCACCTGATAGAAGACATACAAATAACAAACACTAATTGCATAAACAGAGTTATATCTACTAGGGTAATGTTTCTAAGGAGTCTCTAAATATCTAGACTCCAAGGTCTAATGAATGTTGTAGAATTTTGAGGAATGACAAAAAAGGTTCTAGTGCAAATATGGAGGCGTTCTATGGTAATCTAGGTATTGCTGCAAGATGGCCTTGTTTCACTAGAGGAAACATCCGAGAGAGAATTTGTGAGTTTTAAATGTAATGTAAAGAGTTGAGACATGAAAAAATGTTATGGAAGGCCAAATAACTCCAATTCCATCTTACGTACACCCAATGGATACCCTGATACAAGGAAAAAACAAAATTGGGGTTTCATGTAGCTCAACTAGGGAGAATTTGACATGTTGGCATATTGTAGAGATGTAGAATAGTGGGTGGAAAGATGATGCTGAAAGAAAACTAAATGAATAAAAATAACAATAACAATTCCTATGAAGCAATAACATCTATTTGAAGGAAAAGTGCATGGTTAACTCATAAAAGCAAGTCCATAAACAACTAATAAATTGTTGGTGTGCAAAGAAGTAAAGTGATTGAAAGGATAAGATGAAATTTAAATGAAAATTACCACTACATAAAAGAAACTACTTTTGTGTTTATCATAACACGATACATAAACAAACTTATAAATAAGCTTATTCATAAACCCTACAAAGACAATACTATTTCAGAGTTGATATTTGTAAAAAAAAATAACTAAGTTAAATGCTTAGAGCGTAAATTTACAAGAAGCCCTAACCTAAGGAGACTTACGTACCATAGAGTAAAATTAGACTTATAACAAAATAGTGCTTTTCATTAACCCACAAATGTGCTCATTCATGAAACATTACAAACTAAAATAATAGGAAAGAGGCTTTCTCTAGTGTTGACTATCTTCATCTAGAGTTTCCAATCCCTACCAAGATGCTAAGGCCCCTTATTTATTAGAAAATTGCTTGAGGTGCAACCTCCTTGAAGAGAGGGTTGTTGTAATAGCCCTGGTGAAAAGTTCATATAATAAA
The DNA here is from genome assembly GCA_031772625.1 of Pinus tabuliformis. Lineage (NCBI taxonomy): Eukaryota > Viridiplantae > Streptophyta > Pinopsida > Pinales > Pinaceae > Pinus > Pinus tabuliformis. The sequence goes on along the minus strand of CM062811.1, from coordinate 374,818,693 downwards.
ATTTAATAAAGGAAAAATAAGAGCATGGTTAAGGGACACTTATTCCAAGTTGAATGTTGGGCAAGATATCATAGTGGACATCACTGGATGTGTTTTTCGGCTTAGGAAAAATGGCAAAGGCTACTCCAAAGGAATTAAAAGGAAAAAATGCATTTTTGACACATTTATTTATGAAAATAAAGTAAATTAGGAGAAAAGGACAGTAAAAGTCATAGGTTGCATGTGAGGAGGAAATTGAAGGAAAATAATGGAAACTATAGATATTATAGGCCTGATGCATCAAAAGGCTTCTAAGGATCAGTTCATGGCTTTTGGTCAAGTTCAAGTTTCGAGCTCTCTCATTATTCCCTCTATCTCTCTCACTCTCTCAGTCACTTAAAGCTTTCTTGGAGCACTCTTGTTTGGAGAAAAGGAAAGGGAAGGCAAGGAAAGCAAAGGGAAAGCAAGCAAGGCACAAGGAAAGGAAACCAGGATTAAGCAGCTTCAACATGAATACTTGCAGGTAACCCTTTTCATGTGTGATTTCCTAGTTGGTTTGGACATGCATGGATTTGCATGTTGGTGTATGATTCTTTTGTTGTTGGTGGCATGGTTTTTCCAAGTTATGGCAGCGGTTTTCAGCCTAGCATTTTTCTGGATGCCATGGTATGTTGGGATGTTTATTTTGGTTTTGGAACTTTGGAATTGCTAGATGGATTTTAGAATATGGGGCGGAGGTGGTCTCAAGGTTCATTCCCAAAGGCTTAGGAATCACTTAACCAGTTTTGGTAGGATACATGGTAAAGCCTAAGGGAGCAGTTTTGATTTAGGGCCTAGTGATCTGGGTTTGGATTGTGTTAAAGCCTGAGAGACAAGGAGATGGAAAATTCCTCAATGATAGTGATGGATTCTGGATGGCATTCTGAGTTTTCTTCAGTTGTGGTTAGAGCACCGGTTTTGGTGTGATCATGGTTGGAAGAGGGTTGAGGTGGTTTAACCTATGGATTCTCTTGGCTGTTCTATGAGATCCCACATTCATTCTTGGAATATGGCATGGTGGTGACTGGCTGAAAGAGAGATTTCGTTCAACCATGTCTATGGTCGGGTGGTACGTGGAAGTCCCAAACCTAGTCAGATTTTCCTATGATTAATAAAAGCTAAGTCCCCTTACTTTCACATTGATTTATATGTCGATTTAATGGCTCTCATATCTCTGATATTTATATGGTTTATGTTGGTTATAAGCATGGTTGAATTATTGGTTCATGTCATGGTTATTTCATATATTTACTTGTAACAGTTAAATGGATGGATGAAAGATGTAATTGATGATGTAGTGGTTCAATGGATAAGGGTGTGATCCTTTTGGTTATATTTGATCATTTGTTTCAGCCATGTAGGCTTTGTCCTGTATCCTAGACCTGTTGGTTGCATTGGTGCCAAGTGTTTGACAGAATGTCAATCCCAGTTGGGGATGCTCAGGCCTAGCCCTGAGGGTGATTTTGATTCATCATCATGGCTATCATGCTTTTAATGATTTTTCAAAGTTACAACAAGTTTTGGGCAGGGTCTAGGATCCTGGGATAGAAATGTTGATCAAATCTGGGGGTCACTGGCACAGAACTGGCAATTCTAGACCATAATCACTGGTAGGCAGGCTTGTGACAGTGACTTTAGGGTTTCGGATGCTCCCTTTCCCATATCATGAGAGAAGATATGGCTTAAAAATTGCATAATAGTAGTGGGACCCATGGATAGGCTGCTTGAGTATCTGCCTTGTCTCCTGAGGGGTCTGTTGATGATGTTGGATGTGTATGTGATTTTCCATAAATTCCACTTCCCTAATGTGACATAGGAGGTTGAATTTGATTGTAGTAGTATCTCCCCTCACGGTTTACCCTGGTTGGCATGGTTACTTTGGGTAGACGTAGGAGGGGGTGTTACAGTTGCTTCCCTCCAAAATCACTAAAAGGTTGGATCTAGTTCCCTGTTGTCCTCATAACTACATAGAGGTGGTAAATTTTCTTGATCTAGTTGAGTTGTGATTAGCCTTTAGCAGAGGACAAGCGCTATAATATTCTCCTGTTGGGATCGTGCTTGGTTTTCATAAGATATCGTAAATATCATACACATTTAATGCAATATGAACACAAGATATAGCAATTATCTCTTAACCCTCTGAAAATCATATTACAGTTGAAAAGGACATTTTTAAGTGTAGAAGGAAAGGTTGAATATGTTAAAGGATGGCCCATCATACACCCCATTAAAAATGTTGCTCTTCCTTTGAGCAACGTATTCATATTGTAGCTCCTTGTTGATTTCCTTGATGTCTTACCTGATATTCCAAGTTATTTCAGATGTGGTGACCCTTTGTGCATGAAGCCCTAAATTCTCCTCAATTTCTATCCACTCCTTATTTTCCTCTTCTGGATCCTTATTCTCTTGTATGCCCAATAATAAAGGAGGACTAAACTTGAGTCCAATCAAGTGGAATCCAAGCCTTTCGATAATTATTTTTCCTAGTGCATTTAACAACCTCTCAAGTTAATTGTATTCTCATATTCTTAAAGTATGTTGTAATATATGCCACTATCTTTGGCATGATTGTAAGCTTTCATCCCCCAATAATCTAAAAGTATATTTAAAGTGAAGAATTGTCTCTTCATGATTTCCTTTATATATTATTTCCATTTTAGGATTTTGTGTTGTGAGCTTGAGATTAGCAATGATGAGTTGAGGGGCTACCCATTCTTCCTTGACCCAAAGGGGCTCCTCTAGCTCCTTCAATAGTATTCTATTTATCTCTTGTGCCCTAATTTCCTCATGATTTAGCTATGAAGCTAAAGCCATTAATTTCACATCACCTAATTCTTAATTGGGGTCCTAAATTTCATGTTAGGAAGTACTATATTATGCATTTAAAATTCTACAATTCTGGCTCTATCCTCAATGCTACATTTGAGACAAAAATAAAGGAATTTCCTTCCATCTTGTAGGGGAATGAAGCTTGTTGTGCCAATTCCATAATATGAGACTGACACCACTAATATTTTAGAGATAGAGAATAAGATTTTGAAGGTTGTCTACAATTTATGGACTTCATGACGAGACTTTCCATGGTGGCAATTTATTCTTCTTTCTCATGTAGTGGTTGTTGTGATTGCTAAAACTAGTCTTTCATCTTCTTTTGTTCCTTTTATAAATGGTCCCTTATGTTTTCTTCATTCAATCGAAACTTGGCCATTTCTTCTTTCGTTTTCCTCATATGTTCCTCTATAACGCCAACATCCTCAACCCCTTTGGACATTGCAATTTTCATCCATCTATAAGTTATTTCTCTCTTCACCTCTAGTTCAAAGAATATAATAGGTGGAATATGGACATGAATCACCTTCCCTAAATCAATCTAGGCATAATAAGGTTTGAGGTTTGGCTGAGGACCTAGTTCCGATAATTCTAGATTCTATTCCTATAGTTCTACAGTCTTTTCCTGTAGTTCTACATCTGGTTATTGTAGTTCCATAGTCCTCTCCTAAAGCTTTTTGGGTTTGTTTGGGAGCATTGTTTCCTCAATGCTTGGCCCTTCGTGTTGATCATGTGGCTCTTTTCCCTTCAGTGATGTCGAGGTTATCTCAACTTTTTATTTCTCTTCCCCTTTAGATTCTTCCTCCTTACGGGTAACTGGCTCCATAATGGTCAATAGATTTGGAGAAGGTGGTTGAGGTTTCAATTTCCTTATTCTTTTATTCTTTCTTCTCTTGAAGTAAATGGGATATTTTGTTGGTTTTCTTACTTTAGATTTTATTGGGGCACTTAAGGCTGCTAGGGTAGTAGAAACTTCTTCTTCTAAATTTCCTTGTGAAGTGCTCTATTTCACTCCCATTTTCCTTTTATTTTTTGGCATGGAAGATGTCTTAATGGCATCCTGGGGCTTTTGAGCATATCATTCTATGAAATTGAGCTTATCCAACACTTCCTCAACCATTTTCCTATGTGCTTCTTTCAACTTGTGCCTTTATCTATTCTTCTGCTTCTTTTTTTTATCTATTCCTCTTATTCTTTTGTTGATTCCTCCCCTTCAATCTTATATTCTTACTTCTCTTCTACTTAAAAATCATCTTTTGTCTCTACCCCCTCCAACTCCAATTGAGGTTGAACATATGTCTCTAAAAATGATACTCTATCCATGGATATGAAATCAGTCCAAGAAAGATGGTTTTACACGCTTTCCAAGGAAACTAGGACTATTAAAGTTACCAACCCATGGTGAGGCAGATAACGATGTTTCCTAAATTCACACTTATGCTCATTTATTTTATATATTGGAGGACTAAATGAGGAATTCCCAGACTCTTTTGGGAAATAAAGTATACTTGAAATATGAGCTAATGAAGTAAGCTAAAATGATATTCATATACAATGTTGAGCATTCCTTCACATGAAATATATTTTAGGATATGGTAGGCCAACTCATCCTATGGGTATGGAACATTGTCCTGCATAACTCCACTTTTATCCTATATGGGTTTCTCATTCTCAAGGAAGAAATTCCTCTAAGCTATAGTGACTACACGTCTCTCTTCTTCATTCCATTTAACCAACCTATCTAATGTGGTGACCCTAGTGATAATTTCTTCACTTAGATAAATGATGAGGCCTCTCACTACATTGATTTCTTGATGCCCTTATGCCTGTGTTATTTTTGAGGCAAAGATGAGCAATATCATTAGGGGAATTTTGAGGTCTAAAATGGGCCTCCTAAGAAAAATGTACAAACAAAATAAACTTTATAAGGACCAATCGGATTCAAGATGATAATGTTAAAAACATGGGGGATGATTCACCATTTTTTAGTAAAAAAGTAAAAAAATTAAAAAATATAAAATAATAAACTACTTTTTCAACTTGTATTTTAAACTTATCTCCCTAAGGTTTTACTCAAATTTCGAGTGGGAGTACTTTCTAAATGTAAAATTTAATTCCTCATCCAAGGAGCACCCATGTTGCATCCTTTCAATGGACCCTACTACATGGAAAATGAGATATTCATGAAAAAAATGTGATTGCAATCACGTTTTTTTATGTATTTCTGATTTTTTATGTAGCAAGGTCCATCGAAAGTATGCAACATGGGTACTCCTTGTATGAGGAATCAAATTATGCATCCAACGAGTGTTGCCACTAGAAATTTGAGTACACCCATAAGGAGATAATTTGAAAATATGAGTTGAAAAAATAGTTTTTTCTTTTTTCCCTCTAAAATTTGATAATGTAATTTGGTAAATATGTAATATAATGTAATGTTTTATAAATACAAAGAAAAATAAAAATTAAATAAAAAATATAAGCATAATGTAATGTAAACATACTTTAATTTGGCTAAAATAAAATTAAAAAAAATTAACAAAATAAAAATAACCCTATAAAAATAAAATTAAATTAAAAAATTAACATGACCCATGCTATTTAGAGCCCATGTTATTTAGAACACATGGTATTCATGTCAAATATAACCTATTTAAAGGGGTAAATTAAATCATCCTAGATCTATCTTAACTTTGGATCTACGAAGCACTGAGAGGGACCAAATACCTTGAGATACAAAACTCGTTTAAAGTGGAAAGAAATTTCATCCCTCTTGGGTCTTGGTAGGTCCAAAGTTAAGTTGGATTTAGAATGTTAGTATTTACAAATCAATGGTTAAAATTTATCTAAGAATTGATTAATTAAAAAACGTCATATGAACAAGTGGCATATGAAGTTAGTTGTCCTTTTTTTGGCATGTGGTATTGATAAACAATGGTATCAACCTATGGTATTAAGAATCTGTGGTAATGTGTGGCTATATATATATATATATATATATATATATATATATATATATATATATATATATATATATCTTAATTGGGTTGAGCGGCACTATTCAGTGTGTGTCCTATTTTCATGTCATGTTATGTAAACATTTTGACTTGGTAAAATTACTTAAAAATAAAAATTAAATTAAAATCAAATAAATTTAATAATTTCAAAATACATTCTCTAGTTGGATTTTGAGAGGCCATTTTTTTCTATTGTATTATTAACCTATGGTTTTTCTCATGATATTTTTCTCTAATGTAGACTATTTATATAACTCCCCTCTATTGTTATGTAAATCTTTCTTACTGGTTCTTTTTAGACTATTATTGTAAATGGCCAACGTGCCATAGGAGAAAAACTCAATGTTAAAATGATATTTTGAATAATAAAAAATTTAAGGGTTAAAGCTCGAAAATGTGGGAAAGAGAAGCTTGCCAAATGTGGAAAAATATATTCATATTATTATCCACTCACTTGAAGATAAACACTGAGGGAACATATATGTGGGAGAGAAAAACATATTTTTAATATGTGGGAGAGAAAAAAAGATTTTTTCCTTTAAAAAAAAGAAAGGGAACAACCTAGGTTAAGGGATAACTAGAACCTTGAAAGGCATGACTCTGTCAAAGAAACATCTGGTGAGAATCAATGACTAAAATACATGGTTGAGAATCTATAGAGGGTTGTTAATTCGAGGCAAGTGACTTCTCAAATCGGGGGAAACTTGTAGATTGGGTTCATGGTTTGGAGGAACAACATTTCCCAATGGCATTTTCTAGCCAGGGTTGTGGTTAGAGATTTCTTTTCCACTATTATTTTACTATGATTATTATTATACCTCTAGATTTCTAATAAGGAAGTGACTTTAGTTTGTATATTTCCGATATAGGATTATCTATGTTTGCAATTATTGATAAGTTGATACACCAATATTATACTCGGGTATTTTTATATATTTAATAAATGATTATTCAGTACTATTATACATAAGAATTTTCATAATCAAATGGATGTATGAATGCTTAGATTTGGTTGTTCATATTACGTTTATCACATGAATAATTATGTAGATTGGTGACATTAGATCAAAATTATAATAAATTATAGAGTTTCTCACAACAAGATAATGACTAGATTTTCATGATAAGTTCTTTAAAACATCATTATGAAAGTTCATGTGTTATACCTAGTCCCCACATGATGTATGAATCAGGTAATATAGCTAGCTGTAGGTTTGTGTATGTCATAAAATTATGGGTGAAAGGATAAAGAGCCTTCCGAGAAGTAGGAAGGATAAGCCTTATCCCTTGTGGTAAGACAGGGTGCAGCTGAATAAAGTTGTTTCTAGCATGAAGAATTATACTGCATCCATCCTAACTAGCTTAGATTCAAGTAGTAATATAGTTCTAGGAAAAACCATAAGGGAGTGTCTCCTGTAAGCCTTCCCTTCCTTCACAGGTGACATGAGCTAAATCCCTTATATACTGGAAAAGAATTAAGTTCTTCCTGCCTAACAATATCTCATTGATAGCTAGATAATGGTAGATAATTCCATATAGGAGTAATTAATTTAACAAGAGTTGTGGGTAACAACTGTTGGGTAACAATGATTTCCGTTGGAACATAAATTAAGATAAATAACTAAAGTCCTATGCAAAACATGTGAAATATAATCTAGAATGATTCAAAGCATCAGAGAAACACATGGAGACTCAATTTTTAGAGGAAAAGTTAAAGAAAATCAGTCAGCTAAGAGTATGCTACTCCTGATGCAGGCATTGAGACTTCTAGTAGTGTGAACACATCTCCAGATTAAAAAAAAATTGAAACAATAATTTAATAATATTTCAAGATAACCAGAAGACTAGTAACACCTAGAAAATGCAACAGGGCCAAGAGCCAGCAAAAAGGAAAACATTGGTACATGAATAGGAAACAGTATATTGAAAAATCTGAATGATATATGTAAAACATATTACAGATCAATTACTTGGATCTGAGAATCCAAATTAAATGCATGGAACCCTCATTAGCCTATAACTCTATTGCATTAAAACGAAAAGAATGCATATATGCTTTAAAATTCCTTTTAATAAACCCTAGTAAGAAGTATTATATCTTGGTTAACTGTTCGAGAAAAAAGGGAAACAAATCGAGGAAACAATTATTTCCCCATCATAACATTCATGATAGTCATGTAGTCGAAATTAGAAGTATAGTCATACCGAAATATCATGCTAGCGAACAAAAACAACACTTCAAAGTTATAACTGTTTGCGTAGTCGAAAACTAGAAATAAAATAAAAAAACACAGCTTTATCATCTTAAGAACATAAATTACATTTTAAATTAGTGACAATTTTGTAGCTAGAACTAGAAGAAGCACTGTATTATCTCCTTAAAAGAACAGGAACAACAATACAGCTAGTCACTAGAGAAACAAGAGTAATGAACGAAGGAACACTGGTTGCATTAGAGGGGTGGTTGACATTTCCACACTCCCTCATAACATAGTTCTAGAATTTCATGTGCTATAGTATGGTCTTACACTTCAACATAAAGGTAAAAGAAGAAAACTTCTAGCGATGAAGCGTAACATCATAAAATATTATGGAGACGCACAAGGGTAGGTTCCCTGGCTAGAGCAGGGGTTCCATAGCAAACAAGGTGCAAATCAAAGAAGCACCCAAACCATTATAGATACGCTGGAAAGCTAAATGTGTGAGGTACCCACATTTAGTAGCATAGAGGGAAGGTGAGATAAATCCTTACACCAATTTCCAAGTGAAACCACAATAGAGGAAATAGCCTCAAAATTATGTACTTGTCACAAATATGAGGAAAACCTAGGATTAAAACATTGTCTACAACAAAATTGGAGGAAGGAACGAGCCTAGAAAGAATACACCAATGAAAAAAAAAATTCTTGATATAAATGTTGTTGCACAAAGTATTTGTTAGCCACCTACCACCCTAAGAATTCATTAGAACCCTATTCACAAATTCAGTTTTTAAAAGAAGAAAATACAACAAGAAAAATGCAAGTTGGGGTAGGGATGGATGACCATACAAAACATAAATCCCCTCCACCTATTGGTAGTCGGTGAAACTCCTCTCTGGTAAAAAGACTCATCAGAGCTAGTGAATGACCAAAATGAGGAGGAAACTGCACACATTACTGAAGCCATTAAGAAAGTCGGGAGAAGGGTTAATCATTTTCACAGACCCAAATGTGTAAATAGGGTGGACTCCTTAGACCCAGGATGCAAATTAGTGATAACTGCCAAGGGTGCAAGGGCTTTAAGGCCCTAGTGGCGAAAGTGATCATCACTTGGAAGGGGAAACCTACAAATAAGAGTAGAAATAAACATTTAGACAAAGTGTGGGAGATCATCGAGACAGAGAAAACAAAATGAAGAGGAGAAGGTTTAATAAGGGTCAAGCTTCACCTGTGAGGGCAATAGCCATGAGAGAGTTGTTGTGAAATTAGCCAAAGAGAACCTGAATCACCATGGATAACACTTGGAAGACTCAACTATCACTCATGAGACCTCTGACAGAAACAACGAAAATAAGTCCAAATGAAAAGAAAATAAGGATTGTTACGGTTAGGGTCATTTCCAATCAAGGACAATGGATCTACCCACAACAAATCTACATTGTTGAAACCTGTACCCCCTCTCAAAAAATGAGTATGCCAGTGTGGGGAGTTAAGGCCATGTGAAGGTGGCTGATGTGGAGACGGAGGAGTGGTGGAGATTGGAAGTGGTACCCCTACCTTCGTTAAATCAACCATGGTCGCGCCCTAGATATAAGGTTAACATGTGGGACATAAAATACCATAGCCACTTTGAGAAATAATTATTGAAGCCATTGTATGGGATGAGTGTAGGGTGGACCAAGGTTTCCCATGGTTTAAAATTAAGATCAAAATTCCACCTTAAAATAAATTAAAGGTATTAGGATTCATAATGGTAACAAGACTAATGATGGGAATAAGTCTAGTAAACTCAAGAAAATAATTATTTTAGTTTCACTTTAAGCAAGACTAGCATTGAGGATTTTCTATCAGTGTATAAAAAAAAAATCTTGGTGCTTGTTATGAACATTTAAATTCCTTACTATATTAAATGATATATGTGAAATATGGTATCAGAGCTCTAGTTATCACACTGGGCCTTGTAGGCACCATCCTAGGAAAAATAATAATAAATCATATAAGCTGATAATTATGATTATATGGTTCATAAGGTACATAGGTGGACTGAATTGTAGCAGAATGACGGAAAGATCTCCTCCAATGAACATGGGGGGCAAGGATTTGTATATTGAATTGGGGGAAGGTAGCACTTCACTTCCCTCTCATATGGTTGATATAGTGAAGAGTCTGCAATAGGAAATAGTACAACTTCATATTAGCAATGAACAATTATTGAGGGCTAGTGGACAGCACGAGAGGATGATAAAAGAATGGACAGAAAAATCCAACCATAGAAGCACTGAGCTAGAAGGAAATAAGAGGAAAAAGGGTGAGAAAGAATAAAAAAATCAGAAAGTGGGAATGAGTCGAGTTGGATATCCCCAAAGGTATATAAAGGAAAGAAGAAGGTTAAGTTACATGATGAGTTCAGGAAGATTAAGGCCCCTACTTTTGATGGGGATAAAGACAAAAATGAAAATACTTGGCTACTAAATATGATTAAATACTTTTAGGTGTATGAATATGAAAGTAATTCGAAGTCCATTCTAGCCATCTATCAACTCTAAGGTAAATCTACCTTGTGATGGGAGGAGGTAAAAGTGTACATCTATTAGAAGAAAAGACAATATCTTGGGAATAATTTTAGTGACAATTTAAGTCACGTTAAGTTAGTCAGCATTATTATGATGATCATGCCAAGGAATTTCACGAATTAAAGCTGGGGAAGCTATCCATGGATGAATTTGTGGCAAAGTTCACCAATCTATTGCGATATGTGCCTTACCTTAAAGAGGAAAATGCCAAAATACAACGTTTCCGGAATTATTTACCCACCTCGTATAAAGAAAGAACTGATTTTGATCAACCTAAAACCATGGATAAAGCAATGAGGAAAGATAGGTTATGCTATCAACAGTTTAAGAACATAAATGAGGTTAGAAAAACATGGAAAATAAAGGTTAAGGGCAAGTCGAGAGGGAGTTTTAAAAGGTGGAAACTCCCTTACCTTAACATTTTTGGTAAGGATCATCAAAGGAAGAATATTTTTAGAGGAAATGTACCTCCACCAGCACAATCCTACACGGGATCAAAACCCACATAATTGAACAACAAAAACAATAATGACACAAAAGATCAAGAACCATTAAAATGTTGGGGTTGTGGGGAGCCACACCTCCTAAGAGATTTCCCACATAACCCATATCTTTCTGGAATATTCAGACAATCCAAGACGCAATGACAGTAAATGATATTGCTAGGAGTATTCCTAGAATAAGCGCAACTTTGGAAGACAGGCAAGTCAAGCATCAATCCACCATGATTGAAGTCAAAGGTAATATATTAAACCAACATATGCTTGTTTTAATTGATCTCAATGCTAGTCTAAGTTACATCAACCCCCACCTTATAGAAAAATGTAATTTAAAAACTGTAAAATTTAAATTTTTTTAGCTAGTCTAGCTGGAAACCAGTGCACAAAGATGGTTCACCAGTTGAATCAAACAATGTATTGTTAACTTAAATGGTTATCATTCAAAAAAAGATATAAATTTTATCCCTTTGGGGTCTTATGATGTACTAATAGGCATGGAATAGTTATAAAAGCAAGGTTCTTTTATAAACTACCTAAAGAAAATAGTCCAATGTGTAGATTAGGGTGGACAGATTTGGTTAATCAAGGGGAAACCAAAACCAGTATCAGTCCAACAAATCACAACATTACAACTAAAAATAAGTGTTAGCAAATGGTGTCAATTGTCTATGGTACAGGTGGAAACTATTGAACAACCAACTGAAAAAGAAAAACTGAAAAGTTTACCAGTGATTAGGGAGTTTCAAGATGTCTTTATGGAAGAAATTTTGGGATCACCCACGCATAGAGATATATATTCACCATTAAATTGGTGCGAGGTGTGACTATGGTGTCTAGAGAACTATATAGGAAGAGCACACAAGAGTTATTGAAACTAACTCTTTGTCAAGAAAAAGGATGCCACCCTTTGAATGTGTACTGATTACCATTAGTTGAACAAGTTAACCATAAAAACAAAATACTCATTGCCTCAAATAGATGATTTGTTCGATCAGGAAAGAGAGGCAACTATATTCTCAAATATAGATTTAAGAATTTGTTATCACTAGTTACGTATCAAGAATGAGGATATATATAAGACAACCTTCAAAACTAGATATAATCATTATGAGTTTTTGGTGTTACCTTTTGGTCTCACAAACGCACCAACAACTTTCATGTGCCTGATGAATAACATAATTCATCCCTACTTGGATAAGTTTGTACTAGTATTTATAGATGACATTCTAATATATTCAAGGAATGAGGAAGAACACAAGGAGAATTTGAGAATAATGCCACATACCTTAAGGGAGGTTCGAATATATGCAAAAATTGATAAGTGTGAATTTTACAAAAATAGCATAAAATATTTAGGGCCTATTATCTCCAAGGAAGCATTGGATGTGGATCAGAAGAAATTTAAGGCCATCATGAATTTGCCTACAGCTAAGGACGTATCAGCTGTATGTGCATTTATGGGAATTTTTGGATATTATCACATATTTATAGAAGCTTTTTCTAAACTAGCCTATCCTATTAGCACTTTGCAAAAAAAAGGTATAAAATTTGAATGGATAGTCAAGTGCAAAGAAATATTTGATAAGTTGAAGCAATTGTTAACCACAACTCCTATACCAAAAATTGCAAATCTTAACATACAGTTCATGGTATGTACATATTCCTGTTTGGAGGGTCTTGGAGGAGTACTAATGCAAGAAAATGTGGTAATATTTTATGGGTGGAGAAAACAAAAATTACATGAACAGAACTATGCACTGTATAATTCAGAACTAGCAGTTGTAATCCATGCGCTCAAAATGTAGAGACACTACCTTTTGGGAAAAATGTTTACCTTAGTGACTGATCACCTCAGTCTCAAATACGTTTTCATTCAACGTGACCTAAATGCAAGGCAAGTAAGGTGGTTGGAATTCCTTAGTGACTTTGGCTTTGAAATGCAGCATATGAAAGGAAAGGAAAACAAACTGGCAGATTCTTTAAGACATGTGCACATGGTGTTGGGAATGTTAGTTAGTAAAGTAAGTACATATTTTATAGAGAAACTTAAGCAGTCAATAACCCAACTCAGTAACAGGAACTTCAACAGAAAATATAGCAGAAGGAAGTTTCAGGATATGCAAAGACTCTTGAAAAGTTACTTAAATATCAAAATAGGATATACATTCCCAATGTAAGCACACTGAAACAGACAATACAAGATCAATATCGCAAGAGACCTTATGCATGCCATCTCAGATACCAAAAGATTTTCATTGCACCGAAAAAGAATCTATTTTGGCCAGGTATGAAAAATTATGTCCCAGAATATTTAATGAAATCCATGGAATGCCAGAAGGTTAAAGTAGAACATCAACATCCCTCTGGGTTACTAAACCCCCGACTTGTACCTGAGTGGAAGTGGGAAACCATTTCAATAGAATTTATTACCAGACTACCATGAACAAAATGACAACATGACTCTATCATGGTGGTAGTAGATGTTTTAACTAAGGCATCTCACTTTATACCAATACATTCCACCTTTGGGATTGCTCAAACTGCTAGTATTTTCATGAAATAAATTTTTCTTCTGCACAGGGTACCTGAAACAATTAGATCGGATAGGAACTCTAAATTTACCTCCATGTTCTGGAAGGCACTATTGGGGGGTTTCAGTACACAGTTGAATTTAAACACTGCATACCAGCCTCAAACTGATGGCCAAAGAGAAAGGAAAAATCAGGTCCTTGAAGGTATCCTAAGAATGTATGTCATGAACCATCCCATGAGGTGGGAAGAGTTTCTGCACTTAGCATAGTTTTCATATAACAATAGCTACCACGTTACCATTAATATGAGTCCTTTCAAGGCATTGTATGGCAAGAAATGTCATACACCCCTAAGTTGGAATCAACCGGAAGATAAACTCTTATTGGGACTAGATACGTTACAGGAAAGGGAGCATATGGTGCGGAATATATGTCAAAATATCAAAGCAAGTCAAGACTGAGAAAAGAGTTATGCAGAAAATAAAATGGTGCACAATGAATTCAGCATTGGGGACCTTGTATTTTTGTGGGTAAAACCCAGGAAAAGAATAGTTTGAACAAGAACCGATGCCAAGTTGACACCACGTTACAATGGACATTTTGAAATCTTGGATAGAGTTGGGTCAGTAGCTTACTATCTAGCTCTTCCCAATCATATTAAAGTGTATAATGTATTTCATGTATCATTATTAAAAAAATATGTCCATGACAATTCTCATGTGGTTGATTGGAATGTGATATAGGTGGAACCCAAAGGAGACTTCCTACCAGAGCCATTCTGTATTCTGGATCGGAGAGAGTACATGCTACAGAATCGAGTTGTCGCTTGGGTTAAAGTAAAATGAAAGTAATTTACTCCTGAGGACGCTACCTAGGAGTGGGAGGATACTATGAAGGAAGCACACCTAGGGTTATTTAAATAAAAAGCAACTAGATAAATAAAGACACTGACTTCGAGAGGGGGAAAATGTAACACCCCTCTGTCGTTATGTAAATATTTCTTACCGTTGATTTTTAGACTATTGTTGCAAGTTGCCAACGAACCATAGGAGAAAAAATGAATGTTAAAATGATATTTTGAATAAATAAAAACTTTAGAGTTAAAGATGCAAAATGTGGGAAAGAGAAGCTTGCCAAATCTGGAAAAATATATTGAGATTATTATCCACTCAGTTCAAGATAAACAATGAGGGAACATATTTGAGGGAGAGAAAAATAGATTTTTAATCTATGAGAGAGAAAAAATAGATTTTTTCCTTTAAAAAAAATGAAACAGCCTAGGGTAAGGGGTCAGTAGAACCCTAAAAGGTAGGACACTGCCAAAGAAACATCTGGTGAGAATCAATGAATAAAATACATGATTGAGAATCTGCAGAAGGCTGTTGATTCGAGGCAAGTGAACTCTTGGCTAGGGCGTAACCTGCGGATTGGGTTCATGGTTGGGAGGAACGACATTTTCCAATAGCATTTTCTAGCCAATGCTATGGTTAGAGATTTCTTTACCACTGTCATTTTACTATGGTTTTTATTATACCTTCAAATTTCTGATAAAAAATTGAGTTTGGTTTGTATGTTTCCGATATAGGATTATCTATGTGTGCAATTATTGATGAGTTGATAAATGAATTTTATAGTTGGGTCATTTTGTATATTTAATAAATGATTATTGAGTACTGGTTTACATAAGAATTTTTATAAGCAAATGGATGTATGAGTGCTTAGATTAGGTGTTTTATGTTACATTTATCAGATGAATAATTCTGAATATTGATGACATTAGTTGAGAATTAGAATAGATTATAGAGTTTATCACATCAACTTAATGACTATATTTTCATGATAATTTCTTTATAGCAACATTATTGAATTGTGTGTGTTATACCTAGTCCCCACATGATGTACGAATAAGGTAATATACCTTCCTATAGGTTTGTGCATGTCATAAAATTCTAGGTGAAAGGATAAAGATCCTTCTAGGAAGTAGGAAGGATAACACTTATCCCTTGTGGTAAGATAGGGCATAGGTGATTAAAGGTGTTTCTAACATGAATCATTATATTGCATGCATCCTATCTAGCTTAGCGTCAAGTAGTAATATAGTTCTAGGAAAAACATAAGGGAGGGTCTCCTATAAGCCTTTCCTTCCTTCACAAGTGACATGAGCTAAATGCCTTATATACTGGAAAAGAATTAAGGTCTTCCTGCCCAACAATATCTTGTTTATGGCCAGACAGTAGTAGATAATTCCATATAGGATTAAATAATTTAACAAGAGTTTTGGGTAACAACTGTTGGGCAACAATGAATTCTGTTGGAACAAAAACTGAGATAGATAATTAAAGTTGTATGAAGAACATGTGAAATATAATCTAGAACAATTCATAACATCATAGAAAGACATAAAGACTCAATTTTCAGAGGAAAAACTAAATCAGCTCATTTAGCCGAGAGTATGTTAGTCTCGATACAGACATCGAGACTTCTAGCAGTGTGAACATAAATCAAGAGTAAACAAAATTTGAAATGATAATTTAGGAATATTTCAAGATAACCAGAAAATGCAACAAGAATGGGAGCCAACACAAACAAAAACATTGGTACATGCATAGGGAATAGTATATTGGACAATTTGAACGATATATTCAAAGCATAGTATAAATAAATTCTCTGGAGCCGAGAATCTAAATTAAATGCATGGCACCCTCATTAACTTATAACACTATTGCATTAAAATGAAAAAAAATTCATATATTCTTTAAAATTCCTTTTAATAAACCCTAGTAAGAAGAATTATATCTTTGTTAAGCATTCTAGGAAAAAGGGAAACAAATTCGGGGAAACAATTACTGCCCCATCATAACATTCTTGATAGTCATGTAGTCGAAACTAGAAGTATGGTCATACCGAAATATCATGTTACCAAACAGATACAACTCTTCAAAGTTATAATTGTTTAGGTAGTGGGAATATAGAAATAAAATTAAAAAACACAACTTTAACATCTTAAGAACAAAAATTACATTTTAAATTAGTGACAATTACGTAGCTAGAACTAGAAGAAGCATTGTATTATCTCCTTAGAAGAACAAGAACAATAGTAAAGCAATCACTTGAGCAACAAGAGTAATGAACCAAGGAACATCGATTACATTAGATGGGTGGTTGAGATTTTCACCATCCGTCATAACACAATTCTAGTTTTCTGTGTGCTACAATATGATCTTACACTTCAACATAATGAAAAAGATGAAAACATCGAGTGATGAAGCATCACACTGGAAAAGATTGTGGAGATGCCCTAGCATAGGTTCCCTGACCAGGGTGGGGGTTCCAAAGCGACCATAGAACAAATAGAAGCAACACCCAAACCATTACATATAACCTGGCAAGGTAAACGCGCAAGGTACCCACCTCTAGTAGCGTAGAGGGCATGTAATAGAAATCCTTACACCAATTTCCAAGTGAAACTGTAACAGAGGAAATAGCCGCAAAATTAAGTATATGTCACAAATTTGAGGCAAACCTTGGATTAAAACATGTATACAACAAAATTGGAGGAAGGAATGAGCCTAGAAAGAATAACACTAATGAAAAAAATTACCTGGATAGAATCCATTGTCACACCATGTATTTGTCAGCCACCTACCACCATAAGAATGCATTAGAACCCTGTTTGCAAATTCGCTTTGTAAAAGAAGAAAAGGAGCCAAGAAAAATGTGAGCTTGGGTAGGGATGGATGACCATGGAAATAGTATATCACCTCCACCTATTAGTAGTTAGTGAAACTCGTCTCTGGTAACAGGATGCGTCAGAGCTAGCAAATGACCAAAATGAGGAGGCAACTACACATCATTCCCAAGCCACTGAGAAAATGTTGAGAAGGATTAATCATTTTCAGAGACACAAATGTGTAAATATGGGTGAACCCCTTAGACCCAAGATGCAACTTAGTCATACCTGCAAATGGTACGAGGGATTTAAGGCTCTAGTGGAGAGAATGATCACCATTTGGAACTAGAAACCTACAAATAAAAGTAGCAATAAACTCTTACACAAAGTGTGGGAGATCATCAAGAAAGAGAAAACAAAATGAAAAGGAGGAGGTTTAACAAGGGTCGAGATTTACCTGTGAGTGCAATGGCCTCTTGGAAATTAGCTAAAGCGAACTCGAAACACCATGAAAGGTGTAGCGAAGAACCAACTACCACTCACAAGACCTCAGGTAGAAACAACAAAAGAGAGTCTAAATGAAAATCAAAGGAGGATGGCTAGGGTGAGGGTAATTAACAATGAAGGAGGATCATGGATTTACCCATGAAAAAATCTACACCATTGAAAGTTGTACACCCTCTCGAAAAATGAGCATGTCAATGTGCAACGTGAAGGCCATGTGAAGGTGGTTGATGTGGAGACAGAGGAGTGGCAGAGTCAGGAGGTGGTACCACCAAATGGAGTGCATAGTCATTCTATTAACCCTTACCCATACCTCTGCTAAATCAACCATGGTTGTGCCTGAGATATCAGGTTATTAGGTGGGACAGAAAATACCATAGCCAATTTGAAAAATAATGGTCAAATCCATTGTATGGGATGAGTGCAGTGCGGAAAAAGGTGTCCCTTGGTTTAGAATTAAGATCAAAATTCAACCTTAAAATAGATTAAAGTTATTAGAATTCATAATGGTAACAAGACTAATGATGGGAAAGAGTCTAGTAAACTCAAGAAAATATTTATTTCAGTTTCACTTTAAGCAAGACTAGAATTGAGGATCTTCTCTGTGCATATAAAAAAGAAATTGCTTGGTGCATGTAATGAACACTTCAATTCCTTACTTTATTCTATGAGATATTTGAAAATTTAAAAGCATAAAAAACTATTGACAATTTTTTTTGAAAGAGAACAATTAGGTTGGTGTATAAGCAAGGAGAAAATTCCAGTACTTGCATTAGATATACAAACTAACTATCAAACTAACAAATAGCGAAGACAGGACAACCTCCATGATATTATAATCAAGCAGTTCCAATCTAAAGAAGTGGATCCCCATGTTGCTTATGGACCCCATCAAATTTTGTGGCCAAGATGGAATTTTCACTGAATGCAAGCCATCTAAGGACATTTCAGATGAAAAAAAATCGACTCACGCCAAATGTGCATTTTTTGAACGACTTAAGTAGAGTTTTACATTGTGAAGGACTTATGTAGAGTTTCACAGATTGCATAAAAATAAATTTTCACATATCTTTGGCAAAGTTCTGTTTAACATTTGGAATTTCCACAACCCCATGTTGTCCATGTGAGCAAGAATGGCGGGGAGAGGAAAGTACCAATATGTAACTCTCTTGGTCACTGTCATAACTAATAAGGAATGAAGAACATGGAGTGGACATCTTCTCTTCTGAATATTACAAATCAATTAAATAAGATTACATTGGAGACATCAACATTAAATGACTGGAGTGAGACTGAAATAAAATGGACTAAGTGAAACTGAACTAGGACACTTGGAAGGACTGTTTTGACACCTAGTAGGTACTCGGAATTAGATTATCCAATAGTCCCCCTTAACTACAAGCACATAAAAATTTAATTAACATGCTTGTTGGTCTATGTCTCAACTAGGCTTATAATTTAAAAAACTAACTTCAACTAGATTTACTTTTCTTCTTCTCTTCTTCCATATCCTGTAGCCTCTAAATTATTTCGACTTTTTCTTCTTGTTGTATCGCTCAAACCTTAGTTCCTTCACTTGCTGGTGCAGGTATTTCATTGTTCCAAGCTGGCTAAGCATGTCTTGGACTTCTCCAAAAAATGGCTTGTATGTGGACTGCTACCACATGTGATCTCTTTTTGTGTGATCTTTATCATCAATTTGCTACAACATAAGTTTATAATAAAAAAATATTTCTTCATGACTCTAATACCTAAAAATTTGATTAATGTTTTCATCATCTAGGCTATCTTTAAGATTCATTTTTCCAGCTTGTATGTAGACTTTATCAAGGCATGGTGTTGCAGGCTGCACTTCAAGGAACTTTAACTCTTCTTCATAATCATCTTGTTAACCTACACATTGGAAATCAATGGTAAGTGTAAAAACGTCTACATAACCACATTGGTTTTGTTCCTTTTTTCACTGCAATGGGAGCTTTCTCATGTTGCATTTTTTTCTCTGCCTCTGCTTTTGTCTCTAGTTTCTCTTTGTGGGCTTCCTTCTTTGCCTCTTCCTCTATCTCTGTCTCACTCTTTGTCTCTTCAAGTTCTTTACTAACCTGTGTTGCTGCAAACATGTTGTCTTCCACTTGGTTTTCAAACTCCAGTGGGATTTTCTCACTAAATAACATCATGTCGATAAGATGTTTCTGTTGTGTCTTCTGCAACCATTTATTTTTAACCAATAATTCTTTATCAAAATCTACATCAACAATATTAATTGCTAGATTCACCATAGCATTGACTGATCCAATGACAACTTCATTGTCATCAGCAAACTTTGTTGTTGGATTCACCGAATCTTCGTCCACTTGTGGTTGTGCATAGTGGGAATCAGGAGCATCTACATGCTCCTTCTCTATTGCTTCTCCATTTTTTTCACAATCATCATCCACTCGTGGTTGATCACAGTGGGATTCACAAATCTCTTCCTCTTCAACTGAATTACTCCCCCTTACACCAAAATTCCTCTCAAGGGTATCTAAAGACTCCTCGGCTTTCTTGGCATCTGAAATTAGGGTAAGAATATTGTCATCTACAAAAAAAATTATGCATTTCAATGCAAAGACGTTATTTTGCCTCTTCACTTCTAATTCTTTCGAAAAAGCTTCATACATTTGTACTTGTTGCTTCGACTTTCTTAGCTTCTTGACTTTTCTTATTTCTTGCGTGTTAACTCACTATGACTCAACGAACCAATCAAACTTCAAACCTAGTGGCTTCTCTACCACTGAGCTTCTACAAAATAAACAGGTGTACAAAGTTCTTTACAAAAGCGACACTTTCTCCATACTTTCACAAATCCTTTTAAAAAGAAATATTGCAACACGATCTAAAAGACATCTTCTTTTATAAAATATTATTATCATTTTTAAAAGAACCTTCCAATATGAACAATGCCTTTTTGTTAATAGACCCTCTTTTTAAAAAAATGATTTTTTTTATCCTTTTCGAAAAAAATTCGAACAATTAATAAAGCCCTTTAACTAAAATTTACAGAAGCCTTTGCTTCAAAATCACATAAACCCCTTTCAAATAATATCAAAAGACTCAAAAATTACATGTGCCTTTTTTCTTTAACACGCGTATTGTTTATAACATACCATTGGAGTCCCTTTTTAAAAGGAATTCCACAAAAGTTTTAATAATACTTTGACCTTTTCAGCACGCATTCGTATGGTCTTCTCTTTTTAAATGGAGTTTTATAATACCATTGACTGAGGTGCTTTCAAAGTAAGAGGTTCTTCGTAAAAAACCACTGAATTAAAAAGATCCCAACCCTTGAAAACATTTGTTTTGTTCTATTTCCGTGCTTGCGCTTGATTGGAAAAAAATATCGTTTTGTTGTATTTTCGTACTTGCCCTTGTGTGTACTTGCCCAATCAAGGAATTTGACCTCTGTGCCTCGTGCTCTCGATTGACCACCAACTCGTATTACAACGGAAAATTTGACATCGACCTCGATAAGGAGCTTGGTGCTGTGACTTCGAGGAACGAAGGTTGAATTCTAAACAGTTGCATTCAGCGCACTTCGCGATACAGACAAGCCACGCTATAATTTTAAATCGTTAGCAGTTAGCGCACTTCCCAATATAGACAAGCTGTGTTTTATAGCAGTTTTGTAAAGATTTTCTTCCTGGTCAACGCACTTTCTCCTCTGTTCCCAATGCGTTGGACGCTTCAAAATTGTTTGAAAGAATGACAGGACGAATTTCTTTTAAAAACTAATTCTAGCAACCGTGCAATCGTTTCCTCGACTTTCTTGACTTTCACTTGCCCAACTTTCTTGCCCCATAAATGCTCGTTCTTATTTTTGGCTCTTCTTTGAGACTAAAGCTTCTTTGTGACGATGATATGATGTTATTTTTATCATATTATAGAATGCATATTATGGAATGTGTTGGAATATTTAATTTTTATTTGTTTTAGTTGTGATTTTTATTAAGTAAATGAGTCTGTTTTTAGTAGTTAGGATCTATTTTCTAAGTTGGTGTGTGGTTGAGACAATCTCTCAACCAACATGTCTAAAATAACTTACCTATCTTGAGACAACACTTCTTGTATATATGTAATTGCATTTGATTAATAAATTAATTTAGATTCACATATTTTATCTTGGTATCAAAGCCCTAAGGGCCTGCCCCTCGTGGGCTTGGCCCCTCTTGGGGTGAGAAAGCTTGGCTCGTCCTAAGGAAATAAAAAAATATATTTAATTATTTTAATTTTCGGCTTGTCCATTTATTTGCTCCTCATGGGCTTGGCCCCTCCTGGGGTGAGAAAGCTTGGCTCGTCCTAAGGAAATAAAAAAATATATTTAATTTTTTTAATTTTCGACTTGTCCATTTATTTAGGGCTGCCGGAGGAGCGATTCAAGTCTGCGTGTTAGAGTTGCATGCTGGAGCTGCGTGTTTGAGCTCAGAGGTGAAGTTGCATGCTAGTGTGTTGCGTGGAGCATTGGGTCTGCGGTGTGCGGAGGTTTTTGGACAAGTCGTGACACAGTGGAGGCATGGTGAGGCTGTGGCGGATCAATCGCAGTTGCAATGGCGCAGAAGCATAGTGCTCTGTAATTGCCACAAGAAAATCGTCACGCTCCAATTATAGTGCAGGGGCTTTGGAACTCTCTGAATTCGCAGGCTGTTGCAAAACGATGAGATGCATTGCTAGGGCTGCAAAATTGATGTGAATATGAGTTGGCAAACATCTTCAGATTTCGTGTTTTGAGCGTTGGAGGAGCGGGGTTCTGGGAGCTTCAAGGTGTGGAAGATCCCAGGTGGATGCCATTTCAGTGCATTTTTGGTTACCTCAATCGCCGCATTGGACGAGCGGTGGTGTTGTACCAAAGATCTAGAAGTGTGTAGTGGTTAATCATGGTGGATCTGTCTCGCTTCAAGGCCGGAGTGGTGACGCCAAAAGCCGGGGGCCGAACTAATTGAGCAGGAAGGGGTTGTCTCGATTGCATATGAATCCATCTATATATGCGAATTGCGAAACTGGTGAATTTACAGTCTAGGTCCAAGGCCAGAGTCATCCACTTAGACGACTCTTCGCTGGAGTGCTTCACCATGAAGGTGTAGTGTAGATCGTATTCCCTCATCATTTTGTTCGACTCCATGCAGCATCAGGAGAAGCGAGAGGTCTGCCTCGATCTACTTCGTGCCGAGTTCGAACTGGTAGCCTCATCTTTCCTAAAGAACAACTAGGGCCAACCCTCGGCCACTAAGGTCTTCTTTTGTGACATGGAATTTGGAGAACCTCGAGCGAGTTTCGGGAAATTAAGAGTGAATACACTACCCCACATCTGCCACGTCGGCCCCGGAAGCACCAAACTGAAGGACGAGGAGTCAATGAAGCAGAACGAGATTGCGGGATCGACAGAGGGCATTGTTGCATTTGTGGAATCAAAAACTAAGTACCGCGTGGGGCGGATCGTGCGACCACCATCAATTTCAAAGAAGCAGATGATCTTTGTGGGAGGGGGGTTGGTCTAGGCCACCTCCTTCATTGTCAAGAGGATCTTGACCCAGGACACACCCTTGCAAACCCCAAGGTTTGGCTGGCCTCAACAGTTTTCATCTATTTCCTCAGCGTCTTCAATGATATGCACAACATTATTCGGAAAATGTCGCTTTTCATGATGGACAGGAACAATCCCAACAAATTGGTGTTCTTTATCCAGGGCTCTGACATCCAACTAGGCGTCGAGGGTTTTGCTGTAGGTTTTTTGTACATGCTGATAGGGTTGTTGCTAGTCTTTGTCATGCATTTTCTGGTTTATGTGAAAAGCGAGAACGCTCGAAGGTTTCTCATGCTGATCACAATGGTTGTGTCGTTCTGGGTGGTGAAAAAGGTCTTAAACACATAATTTATTGGTTGAGATATTATCTCAACCACACATCAATCTAGTAAATAGATCCTAACTATTAGGAATAGACTCCTTTACTTAGTAAGAATCACAACTGAGACAAGTAGGAATTAGATATTCCAACACTCCCCCTTAATGAGTACTTGTCTCCATATCAATATGTAAAATCTAATTGTGGACAAATAAGCTAAAAATAATATGTTGATGTCCATATAAAGGAGCAACCATCCACTAGAATGCATGGGTACTAACCGCTGCAACTGCAAGTCTTGTAGGATGTCCTTTGCATACATGGTTCTTCCAACCATTATAACTGCACACCTATACCTATACCTATACCTATAAATATCCCTCCAATATCATCATGGGTTTTATCGGATTACCCGTAACCATGCTCTGGGTTTTGTCAAATCACCCTCAACCATGCCACCAAGGGCTCTCAGCCACCAAGACTCAACTCAGCTACGAAAGCTCAACATAGCCACAAAGGCTCAACTCAGCCATAAAGGCACTCCAACCACTATGGGCCACAAACTTTCCACTAGCGCAGTCCAAACACCCTACTCAACTAGGTCGAGGTTTTTCTCGGCTAACCCTAAACCATGCCAACAGGAATCTCTGTCCCACTTCACTGTTACACGTGGTTTCTAGCTTACCACAAACCCACAATGCAAATACAAATTGGTTTTTAGATTACCACAAACTGTATGGGGATACACGTCTTACAAGGCTTACATTTCACACCACAACTCTAGAGTTATGAGGTACACAGTTTACAAAGACCACTACAAAACACCCTAGACTTGATTAAAATGTGACTCAAAAAATAACATGCTAGTGAGTCTATTCCACAAACTCACACTAACTCACACAAACTTTCACCTAGTTGTCCATCATCTTCAAATCTCTGATGCAGCTCCTCTAATGCCATCTTCACTATCATGTCTTCACTATCATGTCTTCATGATATCTGGTAGTTAATCATTCTTGCAGTTAAATTTGTCTATTGTTGGAATGGCCAATTCAAGCAAATACACAATCTCGTGAAAAATAGTTGGCCACACTAAATGTCACGACAATACAACATCCAATTCTTTTAACCAGATTTATATGAATGACATTTTTACCTGAAATGCATGTATCAAGATTCTAGTGTGTGTAGCAAACAAGATTCTGTGAAGCAGAAGAAAACCTGTGAGCAATGAGGAGCTCCGTTCATTACTAGGCAGAAGGCCAGAAACAGTGAATCCTGTAGTGAGTGTTCCAGTTACATTTGATTAATAAATTAATCTAGATTCACATATTTTATCAAGATGAAGATTCAATATTATAAATCAGTTAAATAAAATTATATTGGAGACATCAATATTAAATAATTAAATTGAGTCTAATTAAATTTAACAAAGTAAAATTACATTAAAACATAAATTTTAGCACCTAACAAATAATTAAAATTAAACTCTCCAACGATAATGATAAGTTACATCTCCCACGATCACAATGAACTCAAATGTGGCTTCAACGCCGTTCGTTCCCCCTCTTTCGTTGCCCTTGTCGCTTCATTGATCCCCTAGGCTCTCGATTTCACGCAGACGTGTTACAAGTGATCTTTGGTTTGTTTTCTATGTTATATTGGAGAATCTAGTGCCGTTTTCTTTCTGGTATGCTTTGTGACCTCTCGTATTCTTTGTATCGATCAATCTTCGGTTTGTTTTCTATGCTATATTGGGATTTGCTTTGTGACCTATCATATTCTTTCTGTGATCAAATTTATTAGCATGGATTTGTGGACTTTGATCTTTTGTGCTCTATAGCCTTTGAATCTTCTATCTGCCACAAGGATTTCTTTATTTATTGTTTTCCATTTAAGAAGAGAGAATCTTCTCATTATCCTTGTTATTGTATATTCTTGGAATTAATAAAATTCTTTTCCAGCATTAAAATTTCTCTTTTTTTCGCTACTTACAAATTTCTTTGAGCAGAATGGAGTAACCTTAAATCAAAATTTATGCAGGTCGCATATCTATCCTATTACGTATACTGGCTGCGTACTTATAGTGGCTGCTTCACACGTGGTGTAACTTTGGAAATCAGAATTTATGTAGCTGACCATTTGTATCTCATTACTTACAGTCCAACATGTGGGGTAAACTTGGAACTTAGAATTTAAATAGGTGGCCATTTGTATCATGTTACTTACAGCGGCTGCTTCACATCTGGATGATTATAGACATTTTCTTTATTTTTATTTGCTTGGCAGTTTACATAGCGTGATTTCAATTCCCTCTCTAAAGAGATCGAAATATTTTTGCAATATTTTCTAACTTGATGATAATTGTTTTTTCAATACAAAAGAAGCCTTAGTAATATATAAAATCTTTTTCCAAAATTATCAACATATTCATAGTATGAAATTTAAATTCGAATAAAAAATTATCACTAAACTTTCCCAACCACCAAAACCATACATCATTGACATCTTAATAATAAATTATTATTTTATTTTCCCTTATTGACTGAACTTGTTCGAAATGGTTTCTCTGCCCTTGCCCTAGTATTTGCCAGAGATCTCGTGATAACTGAAATATACGTGACTGTATAGATAAAAATCAAAATCGTTTCGAATAATAAATTAAATTATATCCACGGCCACGTCAAATCGTAAATTATCATATTTTTTTTAATAAGGGGCATGCCAAAACCTAAATTTTAATACAAAAATTAATAATAAAAATAATCATCTAATATATTTTAAAATTAAAGTTATACTTAAATGAAATATTAAAGTGGTTTATGAAATTAAATTTATATTATTCATGAAGAAATAATTTAATCTATTTTATTAATAATAAAAAATTTATATTATTCAAAAAAAATAATTTAATCTATTTTATTAATAATAAAAATAATCTAATTTATTTTAAAATAATAATTAAAATTTGATATTAATTCTGAATTTATCAAGCTTGTAAAATGATAAATCTCCTCAGTGGTAAAGATTTCTTAATTAAAGTTATAATTTACTTATTTTTTAATGATTTTTTAAAACTTAAGTATAAATGGTGTATGAAATCAAATTTATATTAATAATAAAAATAATCTAATCTATCTTATTAATAATAAAAACAATGTAATATGCTTTAAAGTGATAGTTAAAATCATTTTGATATCAAAGTCACTAGATTTATTTTAATTCTGGATTTATCAAATTCTTAAAGGGATCAAATCTCTTAAGTTGCAAATCTCTTTTGATAAAATATGTGAATATAGATTAATTTATTATTCAAATGCAATTACATATATACAAGAAGTGTTGTCTCAAGATAGGTACGCTATCTTGAACACACAATTTGTTGGTTGAGAGATTATGTCAACCACACACCAATCTAGGAAATAGATCCTAACTACTACGAACAGAATCCTTTACTTAGTATGAATCACAACTGAGACAAGTAGGAATTAGATATTCCAGCACTCCCCCTTAATGAGGACTTGTCTCCATATCAATCTGTAAAACTAGTTGTGGTCAAATATACCAAAAAGACATGTTGATGTCCGTATAAAGGAGCAACCATCCACCGGAATGCACGGGTACTAACCGCTACAACTCTCAGTCTTGTAGGATGTCCTTCACATATATGGTTCTTCCAACCATTATAACTACACACTTGTACCTGTAAATCCCCCTCCAATATCATCATGGGTTTTATTGGATTACCTGTAATCATGCTCTGGGTTTTATCGGATCACCCTCAACCATGCCACCAAGGGCTCTCAGCCACCAAGGCTAAACACAACCACCAAGGCTCAACTTAGCCATGAAGGCTCAACACAGCCATGAAGGCTCAACACAGCCACGAAGGCTCTCCAGCCGCTTTGGGCTACAAATCTGCCACTAAGGCACTCCAGCCACTCTGGGCCACAAACCTGCCACTAGGGCACTCTAGCCACTAAGGCTCACCAAAGGCCCGACTCAACCAAGCTGAACATTTTTTCGGCTAACCCTAAACCATGCCAAGAGGAATGTCTGTCCCACTTCACTGTTACATGTGGTTTTTGGCTTACCACAAACTGACACTGCAAATACAAAGTGGTTTTTAGATTACCACCAACTCACTGTTACACGTGGTTTTTGGCTTACCACAAACTGACACTGCAAATACAAAGTGGTTTTTAGATTACCACCAAATGTATGGGGATACACATGCCTTACAAGGCTTACATTTCACACTCAAAAATTAGAGTTACTAGGTAGACAATTTACGAAGACCACTATAAAACACCCTAGACTTGCTTACTAATAAAATGTGACTCATAAAATAACATGCTAGTGAGTCTATCCCTCAAACTCACAATAACTCACACAAATGTTCAACCAGTTGTCCATCATTATTTAATTTCATGCGTCTTTGTTGCTCAAAATCAATATTTGCTGCACTTCAACCTTGACCACCTAGTGCCTTTAGTCTCTTCTTTCTATTTCTAATTTAATTGTCTTGGATTTACCTACACGATTTGTTAGAATAGCTAATTCTAACAAAAACCACTCCATTGAATTAGCTAATCTCAATAATTCTAATTCCAAAACAATAATAAATACCACACTAATTTATTTCTTATTGGAATTTTTGAAGTATGCAATTCTAACAAATTGCACTTTTAAGTTGATAAGGCTTAATGTGTTCACCTTCCGCAACTCCAATTCTATCAAGTTTACCCGAAAAAAGAAGAAGAAAAAGGCGGTAAACCTCCAGTTGCATGAGCAATACACTATCCATAGTTCTGTGATCTCGACCGAAAATCCGTTGATGAACCGCGGCCTTCTTCAGCGACTTCTCATCGTTCTCAAGCACATCTTTGTACTATGTAGCCATCAATCGTCACCAAATGGGAATTTTTTCTCTGTAAGCATGACAGCTACCATCGTTCGCTGTGTAAGGGTAATCATCCTCACTGTCGAGCCCACCGTTGTCTATAATAAACTGAAAAGCATAATCCATGAGACCGCATCACTTCCCATAATTTAAAGAGGTCGAGTAGCTCCTGAATTAATCAGTCGAATTCCCTACACCATGGCACACTATACATCCAGGGCTCGTGGCTTAGAACACTAAACAAACAACAACCGAAAAAGCCTGCCACTTCATCAATAACTGCGCAGAAACCCTCTCCCTGTTCAGGAAATCCTCGTCCGATTGCGCAACGAAGGGAAGCTCCACAGCAGATCGCAACCGCAACTTGGGTTGCTGCTTCAATCACCACAATGGGATCCACGACCTGTGACGAGCAGCAGATCTGAACTATTACGGAAATCACACGTTGCGCCACCTCAATCTAGCAACAAATCACAATGAATGCCACAAACCCGCAGCGGATCCACCACGGTCTTCAGCGATTTACTAGCAGATCTTCGATGCTGCTCCGATGGCTTATTTGCTCCACAACGTCTGGGCAACTATCCACGATTTCTGCAACTGGAACTCACCTGCCCGGCTTCCACTGCCCACGTATAGAACTCAAAACTACAGAGTGATCGCCGCTGACAATAAAAACAACATTTCCTTCCAAAAACTGCAAAACCCATGACAGGGACAAGGACAGGCCACCCAAAAAAAAATTAAATCTACGGCAACAAGTGATTAAGATTCAGGCATACTATTGAGGGTACCGAATCAGAAAACAATATCGCAAAATCTTGTGGTCTGTTGGAATTCAACAATGAAATTTCATATGAAAATGCAGTAACTGGCTGCAGTAGACATTCCATCAGGGTTGTGGAAGGACAAGCATTGGGATATTAGAAAATGAACACACCAAATAGGACGCTCTGCAGCCAGCATAACCGACACCAGGTGACCCTTTGCAACATAAATGGATCCGAATTCTTTTTCCACATAAATCACGCCTTCCTCTGTTCCTTGAATCCGACCGTAGTTACAGGCTTCATGCCTCTTCAAACTCACAGATGACTGCACCAGTTCAAATACCCACGCAGATCAGTAAGCTCACATCAACGAGCCATAACATAACAGCCACGCTCCAACGACAATCCGATCTCTTACACTACACCACACTCCTGCTGCAACAATTAATTTAGCAATGGAGATTGTATCGACTCTCCTCCATCGTCTCTATTGTTGCCTTCAGGATTTTCGCTCACCTTAATGCACATACAAAACATCCACACCATGGATCCACCACACCGCCATTGCACCACCGAGAGAGCCTCGCGCCAATCATGATGGACAAACCCAAAAAATTACAACAATACAAATACATTCTTTTATTATTTTCCTCAGCCCACGATGGGCCAAGCCCATGAGGGCCTGGACTTCGTGGCGGGCTATTATACCATGTAAATCCAGATTAATTTATTAATCAAAATGCAATTATATATATACAAGAAGTGTTGTCTCAAGATAGGTATACTATCTTGGACACACAATTTGTTGATTGAGAGATTATCTTAACTATACACTATTCTAGGAAATAGATTCTAACTACTAAGAACAGACTCCTTTACATAGTAAGAATCACAAGTGAGACCAGTAAAGATTAGATATTCCAACATCTTTTAGAGTAAAAAGTGACTTTGATCACTCCGAGGGTCGTTTTAAAATAAAATTATATTCTTTAATTAGTTTTTAACAATTTTTTTAATTATAATCACTTGAGATGTATTATAAAAATATTTGATGTATTATAAAATAAATATTTTCATGATTATTATGGATTGATCCAAATTAAAATTTACCAGCTACATAATTTATATCATTACAGCAATATATTATAAATAATATATCATTACAGCAATATATTATAAATAATAACCCGGATGCGGGTGCCACGTAGAAGAAGGACGGCGCGCCACCTGGTCAGCATGGGCGGCCTCAAGCTTGAACGGGACATTAACTGCCCTCCGCCACCCTGGATGGCAAGCGTGAGAGCAAAGGAGCGAGAGGACGGCAATTCATTGCCGTGGCTGTGCGCCATTAACTGTTGCAGAGGGGAGTTATGGCTTACCAGGATCGAGGCAAGCCAGAGCAGCATAGGTATGGCAAGAATTGGGAATGTTATGCATCGGATCAGGTTCGAATTGTGGAATTGGGTTTCTGGGCGTCAGGTCTCAGAGCACAAGCTCGAGAACTCCCTCTGGCATTTGGAGGTGGAGATAGGGCATCAAAAGGGGGTGAAGGCGGTCTCACACCCTCATCGGACTTCAAGGAAATCATGCCGCCGAGACAGAGGCTCATTAGCCGTCGAGGCACGGGACGAGGCGGAACTTCACGCCCCCCGGTTGCCAATCCATCTTCAAATTGCTGCCGTTGTCTGTGCCACCGGGTGGCTGAAGCAAATCCCATTCAGTCGCAGCAATTCATGGACGCCAGGACGCCGGATTCAAGCGCTGCCCCGCTACCTGCGTTTGGTACAGCGGTATTCTCCTTCAGCGGCGCCCAGGGCAATTCTAACATTCAAGCTCACATCTCAGTCCTATTCCTGGAGGAAGCAAAAGAGGAGGTTGGGGAGCAACCCAGCGCCCAAATTCATCTCGCTGAAAGCTCCAGAGCAGCTGAGGAAAAGGCAGAGGCACAACCTGAGCCAGGGGTCGCTCCACCATCATCTCAACCAGCGCCCGCTTCAGGCAAGGCCAAGTATGATTGGGGACCTCCCCCAGAAGGCGAGTACTGGGTTTATCTAGAAGACTCGGATGAATAGACGCCGGCTCAACCAAGCTCCTGCCCTCAGACAATGCTCAGGTTTTTTTGTGAACTGCTACTCTTATCACAATTTCTCAATGTATGTCGTGAATGTCTATGTTTGGCTTGATAATTATGTAGTTCTATGCATGACCATGCCCTCGCGAGGGATTTTGCTGAAAAACTTCCTTTTCTCTCTCTTGCCCCTGCGAGGGATAGATAATTTTGCTTTTTCTGGTCTTCAAAGCTCTACAGCCCCTGCGTGGGTTACCAGTCTCAGTCACGGTGCCCTTGCATGGGTTCTTGGTCTCAATGGTGTTGCCCCTGCGTGGGTGTTCAGTCGCGATGAGGATGCCCCTGCGCGGGTAGTTTTTTGTGAATACCATCCATCCAGAGCGCCACCCATGGCCTCTGGCGACATGTACTCCTGACTGTAATTGTTCTCTACTGTTACTGTAAATAATAGAAATAACATAGTTTTAGCGATAAAAAATATATATATATATTATAAATAATAAACTTTTTGTTGAGTAATTCCAATTAAGTCACTGATTTAAATATTGCGAAAAAGGATGAACGTAAGAGTCACTTTTAAAGTGTACAGACTTCACGCAGCTTTGCACAATCTTAATTACAACATTTTATAAGGGGATAAAACTTTCTTCTATCCCATATTAAAACTGTCCGCGGCCTAAGCTCACGAATGGAAGGCAAAATAACTATGTTCACCATCAGAAGAAAAAACTAAGGCTACCATTTTTTTAAAGTCCAGAGACATCTAGATCCAAATATTGGAAGAAATTTTCGAAATTTTAAAATAATTTAGACTGTGTTTCTATTTTTACAATAAGTTGTATTTAGTAGATTACTGATCATATGTACCAGTACCGAATCAGAGGTGAAACGAAAACTGAAGTGGAGCTGTTAGAAATAATTGACGTAAAGATCCATAGAAGATAGAAGATTATGACAATGTTCTTTAAAGGTACAGCTGCTGCTAACACAAACTATATATATCTATATATATATATATATATATATTCACAATGGTATGTTTCAGTGATTCGTGATGAATTATAACAACCCCTGCTCATAGTGAAAATCATCTTCGAACCTTGAAGTGATCATCAGTTGTGAGCCACATTCATGTGATATGTCCTGTATTTAAGAGGAGTGCCTGTTCGATTCGAAGCATATACAACGCTGTTAACACTAGGGACACGTGGCTGCAGTGATCCTTCAGGTGTTAATCCTTCTCCTCTGTGTAAAATTGCAGGTCCGCCCTGACAAATATTACGCATGAGTACTTGTCTGTTTGGAACAATATTGTAAACTAAGACCGGAACGATGTGCGTGTGATAAGGTTGAATTAGATTGGGAGAGCTGTGGACTCTGTGCAGGTTGATTCCCATCTTGGAAGGCGAATCGAGGAAGGCTCCCACGGAAGGAACCCTCCTCATATTTTGCTCGAAAAGGAATGGCGGATCATCCATCCACGGAGCCGCTGGGGACTGGCACTCTGTTTCCGTTGGTCCAGTGGATTCTTGGTCGGAAAAGTAAACCGGAATTTTCAGTGATGGCGATGGTGGGATGTTTTGCTTCATTAAATTTGGGATTAGTCCATTTATTGCATCTAGGTACCTCTGCTTTGGACTCACCTGGTTTTCTACAGGTGGCATCCGTGGTTTTTGAGGAAACATAAATGCTCTAAAGCGACGATGAATAGAGCTTTCTTTGTCGCTGTCGTGTCTGTCGTATTCTTCCATCATGTTCTGTAAATCCTCGTTGCATGTTACTGATATCAAGATGTCCAGATCCAGTGTTGGCAACTGATATTTTATGAGCAGACCCGTGGTTTCGAAGACATCCTCTAGCTTTTGCATAAAATCTGCATAATAAAACTTAAATTATATAATATGTTTTATGCTATGACACCGATTACACCGAGAGAAATTCCATGGCCGATGAAAAATTAACTTATAAGTTGCCATAAGTTTTGGCCACCTAGGAATCAAAAACCTTGAAAACCAATTGTCCTCTCAATTAACTTAGAAAATAAAAACTGTAACTGTTAAAAGACAAAGGTATAAATACTCATTTTTTTTAAATTTAGGTTATTAATATTGAAACCAAGCAGATGTTATAATTATAAATATTAATAAAAATTTGGTTGAATAATTAATTTATAAAAATAAATATACTAACTTAAATTTGTCTTTAACTTATTTATCTGAGAGCAATTAAATCTTTCGACTCACAAACCTTTTTTACGCATACAAAATTTGAGGAAAGAATTTTGAGGGTTTTTTATATAATTTGAGAAAATCAAAATTATTTTATAACATCACATAACCTTACAAGATCGCTTCCATTTTAGATCAGAGAGTTTCTCTCCACACACAACATATGCACCACCATCAACCTAAAAAAATAATTAAAAACTACACAAACCAACAACAAAACTATGCTCAAAAACAATAATTAAAAACTACACAAACCAACAACAAAACTATGCTCAAAAACACAATGGATAGTTATGTTTCTAAAAAGATACACTGATTTATTCTATATAATCATATTCTCCTTTAAACTAATGCTCTCATGTTTTATTTAGATTAAACACATTAGCGTGAATAAACATACTGTATTATGTAGGTAATTTTTAAGAAAATGATGTTTTTCCTCATTTTTTGTGATATAAAGAAGTGACAATTTCACGCGACTTAAAAATAAAATCGTAAAAGAAATCTCAATATGAAGTCAAAAGTTGCATAGTTTTCCATTGAAAGTGTCAAGATCACAATTGCTCCATGGAATGCTTGTTTGGCTCACTAACAATAATGTGTAAGTGTGGATTCTGTTGTCAACATTCAGAGAACTGTAAAAAGACATAACCTCAAAGAATATAAGCTAACCACAGGGGTGAAGTGGTAAAAACTACTTAGATGTTAGGCATAGCTAAGCATATTTGGTTTGCTTGTCGCTAACATCGTGAGAAAGCACTCGGCTGCGATATAACAGAGTGCTCCCACAACATTGGTGGCATATAAATATTTCTGATAGTGTTCAATTAGTGTGGCAAGGTCGAATTCAGCATGAGGAGCACTATATATATGCAGCTGAGCATGATGTTACTTATTAACCTTCACATCCTAGGTGATCACTTTGTGCATTTTTGGTGGAGGTAGAATAGATTTGATGATAGATTTGAGGATAATGATTTTAATTGGATTATTATGTTGTTTGTCAACTATCTTGATGTTTTTAGAGTGGGAAAAGTGCAAGAATAAACTTATAGGACCATTTTTACCAATTGGACCCAATTTGCCAAATAGAGGTCTGAAATGTTCTCGGAGCATTTTGAGGTATCAGATGACTTTTTTTGGGGTAGAATATTTCCTCCTTGGCATAACCTTTTTTTCATATTCTACACACATGGAACTTTCCAACGGTGCCACATTGTTCGGAGTTCTTATGCAAAAGTAATGTCACTTATAACCTGAGCTTCCCATTTTCAGGTGCATAATTCAAGAGGATGCCACGTTACCCTATTATTCATGGAAGATGGGTTAGCCACATCATTATGATGAAGAAGTCTCTAGAAGAGTCCACATTGTAACTTTAGCTAAGAGTTGAGGTATTCAAACATAATTACTAGTAGGCTATTGGGCTATGTTATAACTGGACCACAAGGGGGAAAAGGGGTTCCATTCTTTCTACTGCATTTCTTCCATAGATGAGAAAAAATAGTCAAAGTGGATAAGGTATAGAGCACATGGAGAGGATTTGTGCACTGTAGTAGCCAACAAAGCATAATCCATACTTCTTTCTACTTGTAGCCATTTTCTATTTAGATAAAGAGAGTAGAGTGGCCTCACCTTCCAGCTAGGTTTTCTCCCAGAAGTGTTTGCCAAGTCATATCTTGTGTCAAATCATAGCTTGTGAGTTTTATTTCATGTTCTATATTTTATGCCTAATTTTAATTTGCATGCATACACAATTAATTGCAATCTACATATCCATAAAAAGGGAAGTGACAACAAAATAGAGTAGATTTTAGGATTTTTAATTATAGTTTAATGAGATATGCAATGACAAACTATGAAGTGTAATATCTATGAAATATTATGGATCATATTGTTATCAAAACAAACTTATTGTGGTATATTGTGGATATTGCAGGGGATCTAGTTCAATTAGACTAAAAGGCATACAACACTAATCATGGTCGAAAAATCTGTAAATGACCCTTATCATCCTGCATAGGAGAGGCTTTCTTGGCTTGAACCACAAGTTGCAGAAATATGATGTAATATGGATCTCCCCATGTTGACCTTGTTGAATTTCTACTACTAATTAGACAAGAACAATTTTTTGCATCTGGTAATTACTTCCAATGATATATGAACAACATTAAGTAAATACACACAAAAAATTCAACTTCTTAAAAGCTTCAACATTTTCCTTATATTACTTCCTATGTAAGAGGAAGAGATAAATATGTGTGTAATGAATTTCTGTATATGAAAATTTTAGGTGAGTTTTTATAGTGATATTAATTTTCCTGAAAGTGGGACATGTCTTTGAAAATTAAATTTTAAATTAAATTAAATTTTCTTTCTTTTAATTTTAACTTAAATGTAATTTAATTTTCATTCTTCTGATTTTTACATCTGTAGGTGGGGAATACCTCCCACAGCTACCCGAAAATCATCAATCCCTCTTAGCTAGATAGGTATTCACCTTAACTTCCTCTGTTGTCCACTTCCCTGCAAATTTGTTGCCACGACGGTTTGTTGGCTTAAGGGGGCTTGACCCAAGCTCAGAGTTATTCGCGCCAACCAACAAAACCCTAACTGCTAACCCTTTCGGTAACAACTTGCATAGTGCAGGTTGCAATCTCACCCGGAGCAGTATTAGGGGATGCTAGAACCAGGTTTTTGTATCCAGAGACCATGTGATATGTAATTTGAAGCCCTTGTAGCTCAGTTCTGCCTTCGCGTAGATCTATACCTTCCTATGGCTCACTGGTGCAACTCTATCAAAATGGCTCTCAGATCTTTGTGAAGGTCTAGGATCAGGATTTTCATATTGAAAAGAAGCATACTCACAACTTTCGCTTAGTAAATAATAACCCTAGATCTGCCTTCACTCAGATCTACCCGATTCGAATGGTTATCATATCAGACTTAGTTACCACCTTTGCAAAAATAGTTCATTACTCATTTCACACATAGATACTAGAGATTTGACAAATTCGGGTAGAGAATACTCTTTACTTCATAGAAAATAGATCATTAAGCAACAATGCATAAAGTTAAACAGAATTAAGAACAAGGCACATATGCAAGAGATTCAGTTAAAAGTAGTCTTTATTTGATTCAATATTCAATTTACAGACTCTTCCACCCTATGCACCCAGCTGGAGTGGCCGACGCACTCAGCTACAGACTTACCAATGTCTCTGCACACTGATCCAGGTGGCTCCAGAGACACACACAAGATAAAGAGGACTCAAGAAAGCTCAAAAATCAAAGTGTTTGGGTTATGCTCGAACTAGGACCAGAGCGTAGATCTTGTCGTCCTGATTGTGGCAGTTCGAATTGTTCGTTAATCCGAGTCTGGATGAAGGAGATAGAGGTAGTCAAAGTTGAGTTGACTTTCCGCTGACTGCCTAGGCTTAAGGAGGCTGCAATTTTGACTTTTCTGGCAGATGGAATCTGGCCAACTATGGCCAGATTCTGAGCAAAATTGTCGCCTAGTTAAAATCACTCCGGTGAAAAATCCAAATTTTCAAAAAAAATGTCATTATGTTATAAACTATACAGATTAAAAAAAAAAATATATAGTGAAGGTGGTTGGCCACCACCCCCACCACCCCACACCTCACCTTAACATGTATGCATATTAAAAAGGCGTCGGCGGGGGTCGAACCCACCCAGCCCATGTGGGTGGCCCCCAAGCAGGCGGCTCCATGTGATGTACCATTAACATGTGATACGGTCCATTAGTATGGTGTACCACCCAAAACAAATGCGACCCATTAATATTCCAACGCCAATCAAACAAACATGGAGATTGTGGGGAGTTACGGGGGCGGGCCGCCCAATGTGGACCTGACCCTCCTTAAATTCATTTTGGTTACAACATTAAACAATAATGTGTAAAAAAAGGAGGGGTGGGATTTGATCCCCCGACCCCTCCTCAAGAACTTCACGATTTTACCACTACACCAAACTAACTCCTTGTTAAATCTGCCCGAGATTTTATAAAAACATTTATTTTCATCAGTGCACAGGGGAGATGGAGGAACAAGGAGTGGGCATGGATTTCAAGACATAGGAGGCAGAATATTCTCTGATTCCCAAAGATTCTCTAGGGAGGTAAAAATTATTTTTGTCGGAATATAGTCAAGTTTATAGTCATTTTTCATGTTTTTCCACAGGGATCACAATGACAAGATCAGATTCACATTTTTAATTGTAGATTTCTAGTCCACTCATGGAGCAGAATCTTTAAAAAATCTAGGGGGAATCTAAAAGATTCCTTGAGCCCCAGATTCTCAATTTCTCAGAATTCAGAAATTTGACAATTGATTTTCAATTATTCGACGTCACAAATTTGATGGTGCATTCAAAATTTTCATTTGCTCATTCCAGCTACTTTTCTATGTGGAGAGCAGGTGTCAGCATTCATGTGCGAGTAGTGATTTCCATGAGATTCGACGCTGTGAGATCGATGGCACGAGAAACATCAGTAGTTTGACATCCGCTTCTTTAGATGGCCCTTGGTTGCGAGGTATATGTAGTGTGTCCATGTAATTCCTTTTCTATGCACTGTGCTACACAAATCCCTGTTGATGCTTGATGTGGGATCTTGTTTATTACTTGTTTTCATGATTCCTGCTTGATGTGATGCAGAATCGTCTATGTGATGTACTTGTTGTCATGATTCATCATGTTGTGTCTTGAGATACCTTTGTTGTATGTTGATGGGATACTCATGTTGTTGTCATGTATGTTTGCATTGAGGTCCTTTTTGTGACATGTTGGTGGGATACTCATCATGCATGAGTTTTGTGTCATACTGATAGGAGTCTTTTGACTGAGAGTTCCTGAAGTGGAAGATCTCTAGGAGCCACTCTTGCGTGAGGGAATTTTCCTTGTATGATAGCGACATCACCTCTTACATACATCATTACTATTGACAGCACTTAATGTAGCGGCCTACACCATCTTGACACCAGTTCCCTGATACGTACTCCCTTCTGGATGAACTCCATTATCAACGACTTATGTTTTCATGTCTTGATGATTTTCATGTTCTTCTTCTTTCAGCATGCACATGTATTCATTTATGTTTCTTTTAAAAAATGCAATTTAACACATCATGAAAGTAAAAGGTCTTGGAAGGGTCCTTCATCACACCTGGACCTGGATCACACACTCATCTCTACGAGCCTTCCCCTTCCACTTAAGTACAAGCAAAAAGAGCCTTCCTACCTTAACACTTGCTCTTACATGTGTTCTTTTCCCCCAAAGTTTGATATCTAGACTTGCTATGACTCAAATATTTATAGCTTTTCTATTACAATACCATGGTCTGTGACCCATGGTTGAGTCACAAAACCATTTGATTTCTTACGCATACAAGGGGCTAAAGCCCCTTTGACTCCTAATTAGTTGTGCACTTTGTGTCCACATTTCACGGAGACTTTACATTATTTACAAAATTATAATAAAATTTTTATTAAACTAACCCAAAATGGATCCCGGGTACCCTTTCCCAACAGGCCCCAAACACCAATATGGTGACTTTCCTTCAAGTCACTCAGCTAGCTTCTCAACTTTGTGGCAGAGCTCACTAAACTGCTCCTTCAATGTGTTCAGCTCCGTGGTACTTTGTATTGCAACCTTCTTCACCTCTTCGACCAACTTTTCTGTAGTTGGTCCCTCTGCCACAAGTTGCATGGTCCTATGAGTCTTTTGTAGAGCTTTCAGCTTCTCTTGAATGGTGTGTGAAATTTGGCTCGCCTCTTCTATCCAAGCTTGAATCTGAGCCTTTAACATTGATTCTTTTTGCTGCAGTTCTTGTACTTGTGCCTGTATCAACTTCCCTTCATGTAGACGTGCGAAGCATTGGACTGGCACCAATGTGCGGGCAACCAACCTCATCTCATCATAATTTTGCTGGTCCTCTTTGATTTATGTGCTCAACCTTTGGAGGTTTGGGTCCTCTTGCAATGTGTCCCATAATTCTAGGGCATGGTTAAAAACAAAGTCAGATCCTTTAAGTGTAACCTCCAGAGTATTCATATGCTCCTTAATGGATGCATCATGCTGCTCTGTGACCTTTGACGAAGTAGTCGGCTGTAGCTTTAGCTATAATTCTGTTATTTCCATCTTGAAGTCAAACGTGACTCTGCCTATCCCATCTTTTGATTTGCACACTGCAGAATCCAATTTCCCGATCTTCATTGTCGCTGGAGCGTCATTCGGAATATGTAACTCTAGGACTGAATTGTATGCCTGTGTTATTATTGTTTCTAGGCTCTGACTTCATGCTTCTATCTCTTCCTTTTCTTGCAAATCCTGAGCCTTTTCAGTGAATATTTTATTTGTTTTTTACCTTAACCTCGTTGATTACTGTAAGTGTGCATTGCTCTATTGTTATAAGCTCATCCGAGACCCCCTGATATAGCGCATGGAGAGTCCGAAGTGGAAACACAACTAAGTTCACCCCTATGTCTTTGATCATTCCTAGCACAGCGCGGTCTTGCTCTGTTTCCACGCAGACTCATCCTTCTGGTAAGGAGATGACTTTGAGGCCAAGATTCCTTTCCATCTCCAATACTTTCTCACTCCCTTATGCCAGGCTCGCTTGCACCCCGCTCGCTTGCCATACACTTGCTTGAATCCTGCCTGTTTGGATCTATAGCTCAGGCAGATCCTTCTGGATGCTC
Organism: Pinus tabuliformis; assembly: GCA_031772625.1. Lineage (NCBI taxonomy): Eukaryota > Viridiplantae > Streptophyta > Pinopsida > Pinales > Pinaceae > Pinus > Pinus tabuliformis. The sequence goes on along the minus strand of CM062811.1, from coordinate 374,778,289 downwards.
CCTAGCATCTACATGTATTGTTGCTCAAATTGCTGTCATAGCTCTGTTGTGGTGTCTTTGACTTTATCCCCAAATTCATCGAGATCCCCTTCTACGAGGATCATTGGGTCAATGCGCGGTTGTTTATTTGATTTGTGCTCCTTTACTGGCCCAACAATTGTCTCCTTACTCTGCTTCTTTAATGTGAAGTGAGTACTCTGCTCCTCCCTTCCATCTCCACATGGCTTGGACAGTTCCATCTCCCGATTATGCTGGGAAGCTGATGATTCAAATTCCTCTATGTTAGTGCGCTCTACCTCAGCATGCTCTTTTGCAGCATGCTCTTTTTCAACAGCTGCCTTAGCAGTAGCTTCTTTCTTCCTCTCCTCGGTCAAAGCTCGCGTCGCTGCCTATGCTACTTCTTTTCATTACTGTGCAGCAGAGCTTTCTCCGCCCTAACTGGTACCTACACCAACATCCATGGGTTTTCGCCACTCTCGTGGCCAACTCTCCATAATTTCCTATACGTCTTTCTTGGAGACCAGGTACAGAAACTTGTGGCAGATATGCTTAGGGTCTAACCTCGCCCGAATTGAGATATTATGGATGTTGGCCTGAAACTCCATGAAGGCCCTCAACTACTCGAACAATTTTAGAGACAACCTTTGTCGCTGACTCATTACTGTGCAGAGGTCCATTTCAACCAATATCCATAAAATCTTGGATTCATTGATCCTCTCCGAATCCTTTTTCATCCATAGCGAAGTGAACATCGCTAACTCTAGTAAATCTTCTTCCTACGGAGGAAACTATCTATCCTCCGGCAGGCGCCATGCTGCTAGTAAAATTAGTTACAGGAGCTATTCATAGTGGAATGCCTTCCCTTCCTCCTATGCTTCACAACAATTCATGATGAATTATTTACATAAATACTACGCCCAATTGTAATGTACTCCCTTCACGCACTGGGCAGCCAACGACACTACTGGCACTGAAACTTTATGCGCATGGCATTTCCTCACAATCTTCCCTGCTAGAATTTGGGCAGCAAACTACACCGCCTAGTCTTGAATGGAGCGGATATAATATACGTGCGACTTCTCGATCAATCTAAAATCAGTTTTCATCCTATATGCTAGCTCCTTTTCTCCTCTTTTTCCTCCAAACTCCTTGACAGGATTTCCCCCTTTATAGGGAAGCTTTGTAATCCTATGGATGAGCATATTGGTTATAGGGATGGGTTTACGAAGCCACAAGCACCCATCATGCACCAACGCTAGTGTTTGGCACACACACACAGTGTTGATAATCGACCGGTGGAAGTGTGGTATGCAAAGCATGTGCAGTAAACCGAACTCCTCGGCGCCATTGATCCATTTAATGGGTTCCAGTTGTGTAACCCTAGTTTCTTTGTAGTAGTTCTTTTTCATATACTTATTAGTTGCTAAGTGATGGAATTTATCGTGGTCAGTGAGATCCCAATCCTCCATCTTCAACACCAGGATGCGCGCTATGAAGGCACCTTCAAAAATGACTTGTTCTAGTAACAGTGGGATAGAGACCATAAATTTAACCAATTCTAGGCCTTTGGTTACTTTCGTTTTCCCTTTCCGCAGAGGGATATACTTAGGGAGCCTAATGATAGGCTCGCCCTCCTTAACATCTAATTCCTCAAGACCATCATGGAGTTCTTCTACCTCCGAGTCTAGCATTTTCTCTGGCTACATTGCCTTATCCTTCTTCTCCTTCAGCTGAACCTTTGGGTTGTTCCTCGGTGAATGCTTCACTGATACATGTTTCTTTTGCTTCTCCTTAGCGGTTGATTACTTTGGCCTAGGTGACCTCGACGTCGTAGGCATGGATAGTGTAACTTCCATGCTTGTTATTTCAGCGCTGCCATGTTGGAGACGACAATGTCAGAACTAATAGCCTCTGTGGGATTTTTTGTAGTCATTCAGTCAAAAATAATTTCATAGTTTGTTGTAGATACATTTACGAATGATGGTCATGAAAAGAGTTCTTCCCATTTTGCATGCTTCATAAACTTAAAATAATACAGCTCACAAACAATTCTTAAAATGCAAAGTGTTTCTCTACAGGTCGACATGCCATATGTAGGTTTTAATCCCATACAAAAATTACCTACATACAATTTCTAAACCACATAAATTAAACAATACGAGAGCATAACACATAAAACACATATACACAGAGATTTTCCTTGGATCCCAAAATCAAGACTACCAGCTTGATTTTTCATTATATTCCTTTCAATGTTACATTACATATCTATACATGTTGAAGCATCCAATACCATGGACCGAAAACCATCGCATCAAAAACCATGGACCGAAAACCACGGCGTCCAAAACCATGTGCGTAAAACATGCATAAAACCATAGGTAGGTCCGCCCAACTTAATATAGGGTTGAAAACCAATATTTTTTGTGGCACTGCCCCAGACCCCATAGAGTGGGGTTACCTGCACCCCTCAAACCCCTTGTGACTCCCCCCCACTATGGAATCGATGAAATAAAGTGGGGGCTCTGCCCCACTTCTAACCCCCCTGTTAACTACGTGTGCTAGTGGTAGAAAGAATATAACACAACCCAACATTCTCCCACTTGTTTTATTCTTTCCATAGCGGGCCACAAGAGAGCTTAGTCATTTATCTAGCCTTGCAATGTCCATTGTTTCTCTACACCAAGAGAACTTCTCAGAGCTCACAGATTTTGTCAATGCATCTGCAGTATTCTTCAAAGTGTCCACCTTTACCAGCAACACCTTTTTGTCTTCTATCATATCCCTCACAAAGTGATACTGAACATCAATGCGCTTTGTCTTTGAATGGTAAGAAGGGTTCTTTGCCAAGAAAATTACACTTTGGCTGTCACAGTCTACCCTTATAGCTTCCTCTGCTAATCGCATACTTGAACACAATCTCTGCAACCAAACTGCTTCCTTGCTTGCATGAGTGGCTGCCATGTGTTTTGCCTCTGTAGTTGATAGTACCACTATAGATTGTCTCTTACTCATCCAACTGACTGCACCTCCAAATAGGTTAAACACATACCCACTTGTAGACCTTCTTTGATCCAGATCTCCAGCCCAATCCACATCCACAAAGCCATAGATATCCAAAACTCTATCCAATCTTGGTCTTCCTTGGTAGGACAAACCATAATCACTAGTGCCACGCAAATACTTGGAAACCCACTTCACTGTTGTCCAATGCTCCTTCCCTGGTTTTGACATAAACCTGCTCAATACTCCCACTAAATGTGCAATGTCTGGTCTAGTATATACCATCACATACATCAGGCTACCGACTGCACTTTCATATGGAACACGAGACATATCCTCTTGCTCTTCTTATGTCTCGGGACACTGTTCAACAGATAACTTTACACCTACAGGAATAGGAACCTTCACCGGTTTACTATCCTGCATATTAAACCTCTGCAATATTGTCTCGACATACTTCCTATAGTTTAAATAGAGCTTCCTCTTTGCCTGATCTCTTTTAATTTCCATGCCCAAAATATAGTTTGTAGCGCCAAGATCTTTCATGTCGAATTTGGAGGACAATTGGGTCTTCAAATCTTGGATAATTTCTTTGTCATTTCCAACCAGCAACATATCATCAACATACAAGACCAGATAAATAACACGGTCACCAATTAATTTAAAATACACACAGTGATCTGCTTTGCTTCTAGTGAAGCCAGGTCCCCATATAAATGTATCAAATTTCTGATACCACATCCTTGGTGACTGTTTTAATCCATACAAAGACTTCTTTAACTTGCATACCAGTTCTTTCTTACCCTTCACAGCAAAGCCTTCAGGTTGCTTCATGTAGATCTCCTCTTTGAGATCCCCGTGAAGAGATTTTGTCTTCACATCCATCCGTTCTACCTCAAAATCAAAAGTAGCAGCAACAGATAAAAGTAGTCTAATAGAAGTTGCCTTGGCAACAAGAGAAAAAATATCACCAAAATCAATTCCCGGCACCTGGGAATAACCTTTTGCTACCAATTGAGCTTTGTATTTCTCCACCTTTCCTTTTGCATTTGTCTTCTTCTTGAACACCCATTTGCTGCCAATTAGTTTCCTTCTAGATGGAAACTCCACCAGATCCCAAGCCTCATTTTTGTGCAATGATTCCATTTCATCAACCATGGCCTCTTTCCACAATTTTCCATTCTCTGAATCTACTGCATCCTTTACAGTTCTGGGATCATCATCAATAATAGATAAAGAAAATTTTGAACAGGAAGCAGATGGACTATACCTTTCTGGCCACCTTCTTTCTTGAACTGATCTTCTCACACCCGGAGTTTGTGGCTCTTCATCTTCTGATTCCTCCTCTGTTGTAGAGTTTGATTCTTCCTCCTTTAGCTCAAAATCTATCTTCTCAGGTTCCTTTGGTTGGACTTCATGTTTAATAACATCTTTTACCTTTTTGAACACCACATCTCGGTTGTACAAAACCTTCCTTGTTACTGGGTTGCAAAGCTTATAACCCTTTAAACCATCCTTATACCCAATAAAGATGAACTTTTCAGATTTACTATCCAACTTGGTTCTTCCTCCTTTGGAACATGTACATATACATCACATCCAAATACCCTCAGATGTGAAAGAGAGGGTTTCTTACCAGTCTATACCTATTGTGGAGTCTTATCCCCCAACGCTGATGAAGGTGATCTATTGACTAGGTAACATGATGTCTCCACCGCCTCTGCCTAGAATTCCTATCCTAACCTGGCACCACTGAGCATGCTTCTTTCCCTTTCCATCAACATCTTGTTCATTCTTTCTGAAACCCCATTTTGCTGAGGTGTATATGGAGTAGTCTTCTGCCATGCTATACCACACTTCTTACAGAATTCTTCAAATTCCTTACTGCAAAACTCTCCACCGTTATCTGTTGTTATCACCTTTATCTTCTTCTCTATTTGGTTTTCCACCAGTGCCTTAAATTCTTTAAACCTGTCAAAGACTTCAGATTTCTTCTTAAGGAAATATATCCATGTATTCCTTGAGAAGTCATCTATAAATGATACATAGTACACAGACTTACCTAGTGATGGAACCTTCACAGGTCCAAACACACCACTATGCAAAAGCTCTAATATCTGTTTCGCCTCTTACCACTAGAGGAGAAACTCACTCGATTCTTCTTCCCATATACACAATTTTCATAGAAATCAAAATCCAGAGAACTATTACTCATACTTTCTACCATAACTTTACCATGAAGTATTTGAAGGCCCTTCTCTCCAATATGTCCAAGCCTTTGATGCCACAACATGTTCTTCTCTCCAGAGACCACTATATTTTATGCTCCGCTTTCAAGAACCACAGAACTGTTGCACCCATCAACAACAGTGCTACCTTGCAGCTTGTAGAGAGTTCCAATCCGAACTCCCTGCTTCAATACCAGTACTCCCAAAACCATCTTGCAGGTATCCTTTTGAAACATTGTTTTGACACCTGCATCATCCATCTTGCTTATAGAAATCAGATTTCTGGCCAATGCAAGAATATGTAGAACACCCGGAAGTGTTCTAACACTTCCACCTTGCGACTTCAACTTTACTTTTCCGCGACCAATGATTTTAGCCTTCCTATCATCCCCTAAGAAGACATCACCACCATCGTATTTCTCATACTCGTATAACCATTCTCTATGGGAAGTGAAGTGAAAGGATGCACCTGAGTCAATCAACCATGCCTCATGATCTACATGCGTACTTGAAGAAGCCAAGTACACATCCCCACCTTCATCTGAGGTGGTTTTCACCTCTGTAGAAGGAGCATAATCAGATCCCTTTCCTTTGTCAGGAGCTTTAGATTTACAGTCACTTTTGTTGTGCTCTTCTTTTCTGCATTTCCAGCACACCACCTTTACAAGTTTTCCTGGAGATTTAGATCTCCCTCTAGATTTAGATCTCCCACTCGATGACTTATTTTTGTTTCTATTCTAGGACCATCCTTGTATAGACAAGGCATCACCATTCTGGCTCTCCATATTTTTCTATCTCATCTCCTCTGTCAGCAAGGATGAGACTATTTCATCAAACTCCAAGGTAGTTGCATTGCTACCTATTGCAATAACTAGACTATCCCACAAATCTGGTAGAGAACACAACAAACTAATGCACTTATCTTCATCTGAAATTTTGATATCAATAGATGATAACTGACTTACCACAGTATTAAACAAATTCAGATGCTTTGTCACCAAGTCTCCATCTTTCATCCTTAGGTTATATAGATTTTTCCGTAGGGAGAGTTTATTCACCAGAGACTTAGATTAGAACAAAGTCCCTAACTTGTCCCACAAAGCCTTCACCGTAACTTCCCCTGATACATTCAGCAAATATTGAATTTGAGACATAAAATCGTATTTTTCTCTTTTCACTCCTATCCAACTTCTTCCATTCTTCATCAGACACTCCCATTTGTTTAGTACCTGGATCTATCACGATCCACTGATCTTTATCCACCAACAAATCCTCCATCTTGAGTTTCCACAACTCAAAACTCTGACCATTAAATTTCTCGATCTCTATATTTCCACTGCTCACCATCTTCTTTCACTACCAGAATCGATCCCACAGATCTGCCACTGAACAATGTCTACCGCAGGCCCGAGAGAAACCCCTTAGCAGCAAAGGTGTCCCCTTGAAGTCTAAACAAATCTGATACCAAATGTAGGTTTTAACCCCGTATAGAAATTACCTTCATTTGATTTCTAAACCACATAAAATAAACAATGTGAGAGCATAACACATAAAACACATATACACAGAGATTTTTCCTGGATTCCAAAACTGATACTACCAGCTTGATTTTCATTATATTCCTTTCAATGTTACAATACATATTTATACATGTCGAAGCATCCAATACCATGGACCAAAAACCATCGCGTCCAAAACCATGTGCGAAAAACATGCACAAAACCTTAGGTAGGTCTGCCGATTCTAATATAGGGTCCAAAACCAAAATTTTCCAAGGCGCTGCCCTAGAATCCATAAAGTGGGGTTACCTACACCCCTCAAACCCCCTGTGACTCCCCACGCTACGCAATCTGTGCAACGAAGGGGGGGCTCCACCCCCCTTCTAACCCCTTGGTTAACTACGTAGGCTAGTCATGGAAATAATATAGCACAACCCAACACCATATTTATAGTGGTTTTCAAATTATATGACCATTCCCTCCATTTTCTGATCATAAATGCATCTTTGGTGATAGATCTCCAAATATTTTAGCCATAAATGGCCCCTACCCACTCCTGTTAACGATAGTTTTTCCTTCAAATTGTGAATAGTGACTCCAACAGCTATTTTTGGAACTGGCTATGTGGTAGCTCCCCCTATGGGGAATCCCATCTAGCGCAGCTTCACCTATCACACTTCTTCCTTCCATCGCACAGCCTCCTTACTATATTTGTCTCCTCTTCCGGTAGCATAGTTTATAGTCCTATAATCCCTTGCAACTGCCTAGATTACTAAGATTGTTTTACTACCATCTAGTCATTGTGTAGGGACAGGATCCCCTGTATACAGCTTCAGCCTACTTCCATTCACTTTCCCAGGGATTGGATTCAAATTCAGCTTCACGAGCTAAACTACGCCACCATCTATGATCTCCTTAACAACATATGGTCCTAATCAATGCATTTGGAATTTTCTTGGAAATTTTGTGAACTTGTTGTCATATAGTAGCACTAAATCATCCACCTTGAATGTGTGCAACTTAATATTCTTATTATGCCATGCTTTCTCGCGTTCCCTTTGTACTTTCTGGTGAAATCCTACAAGAAAGCGGTCCTCTTCTAACTTCATTAGCTGTGAGAATCGTTCCTCCAAGGTCTTACGATCCACCATCTCTGTCAAATATGAAATACATAGACTTGGCACAATATATTCCATAGACATCACTGCTTCAATCCCATACACCAACTGTCAACTTCTTGGAGGTCATCCTATATGGCCATAAAACTGCTGGTACATGCATATCATTCCTCTATGCATTATAGACCTTTGTCAACACATTCTCCAAGATTTTGTTAAATGCTTCCACCATTCCATTCACCTGCAGGTGATGGGGCATGCTCTTTTGGTGGTAAACTGAGAATTCTTCGAGCATTGCGCTGATCGTTTCATTCAAGAAATGTATATCACTATCATTTATCAACACCTTAGGTCATCCAAACTGTGTTAAGATATATTCAAACAAAAACCTCGTAGCGGTGGCAACTGTACAATCTGTCACTCGATGCACTTCTGCCCATCTGGTTAAATACTCTGTGGCAGTAATAATATACTGCATGCCTATCTTCTTTCTTGGTGGTTGTATCGGGCCTATGAAATCAACAGCCCACTTATCAAATACCTGCAATGAAACCTGAGGATTTAAAGGAAATTTGTATCTTCGCAAAGGATTTCCCATCCTTTGGGAAGCATCGCATGCCTTGTAGTATGCCATAGAATCCTTATGTAATGTTAGCCACCAAAACCCAACGCACAAAATCTTCCCCACAATTTCTTTTACTGCATAGTGTCCCCCTTCTGCTTCTCCATGTGGTTCGATGAGGATACTAACACATTCAAATTCTAGAACATACCTTCGCAGTATTTTATCTATTCCCATCCTATATAAGTTACCCAAAATCATTGAAAAATCTATAGAGCAGACTACTAATTCCTTCTTCTATTGAGTGGAATACCCCTCCGGAGTTGTACCTGTGGTTAAAAACTGAATGATATTAGTAGAATGGCCATCCATAATGCACAAAGTAAAGCATATGGTAATCCTTCCTCCAAACTATTTGGTTCTTCGCTCATCTCAATTCTTGATAGATGCTCTGGTCCTGCATTCAACCTTCTAGTCTTCACAATCACTTCATAGTGATATTCTTGAAACAATAATAAGTAGCCACAGATTTCCCCCACATCACAGGCTTATTGACCAGGTACTTCAACGCGGAGTGATCTGTTTACATTTTAAAACGTGTGCCCAACAAATAGTGACGAAAATTTTGTAGCGTGTAGACCATTGCCAGTTCTTCGCGGTCTGTAGTGGAATAATTCTTTTCAGCCTTTGACAAATTTGTGCTCGCGAACGAAATTATATAATCAATTTCTCCTTATCCTGCTCGGGTCAATACCACACCGAGTGCAATGCAAGAAGCATCTACATGCACATGGAATTCTTTCTTCCAGTCCGGAAACACCAAAATAGGTGCAGTCACCATCTTCTCCTTCAATACATCTAGGCTGTGCTGATATTCTTCATCCCTGTAAAGCATCGCATCTTTCTTCAATAATTTTTCCATCAACACAGTAATTTAAGCATACACCTTGATAAACTTTCTATAATACCCAATTTTCCCCAATGTTACGCGCAACTATTTTACATTCCTGGGAGCTTCCAAATTTACAACCATAGTGATCTTTGCAACGTTCACCATCAATCCCTGCTTACATACTACATGGAAGAGCAAAATTCTAAAGGGCACACAACATATGCACTTCTTCAAATCTATTGCGATCTGATACATTCGACATGTATCCAACATAAGGCACAAAATCCCAACACGGTGCTTCACCAACCCAAACATAGTCCAAACGTCAAAATAAATCTCCAAAAATTTATGGATAAATTCTTTGAACACCATGATGACAACCCAGGAGAACATTGAAGGCGCGTTCCTTAATCCAAATGGCATTATTGTATATTGGAAGAAACCCCATTCTTTCGCAAAGGTTGTCTTGCTTCGATCTTCCGACATGATCTTGGTTTGATGGTATCCTGAGAACCCATCAGTAAATGAATAAGCCTCCTTTCCTCCAACATTATCTAATACTTTATCTTTAAATGGCATTGGAAATGGATCATGCATGCATGCATCATCCAAATTTCTTAAATCTATGCATATCCCAATTTCACCTTTCTGTTTCTTCTCTTGGACAACCATTAGGCTTACCCAGTTGGATTCCTCTACTGGTTGAATAACACTGGTATCCAACATCTTGTCAAGATCTTGGTGCAGCTTTTCTTTATACTTCGGATTTAGCCAATAAGATCTATGTTGGACGGGCTTCACATCAGGTTTCAAAGTGATTTTCATTACACCTAAACATCCTATGATCCCCTTCAAATTTTAAAACTTTGTTGGGAATAGATCCTGGTATTCATGTAGAAGTTCAACCACCATATTGACTGTATCTTCGTCCCAATAATCTCCTATCTTTGCAAACTTAGGCTCTACTTCAGATCCAATATTTACTTGTCTAGTTTTCAAAGGCTTCGATATATTTAGGTTTTCTTCTTTCGTTCCTTCAACTTCACGTTGACCTATGTCTCTGGAATGTTAATATTCTGTGGGTTTTCTTCTTCCTCTTCAGTAGTCATAGTGTAACATTCTAGCACATGGTGCAATTGTATACTCCAATCCAGCTGAGCCCATTCGACCGGTTCCTTATGCCTTCTAAATATAGATTCTTTTATCTCCTTGAGTGCTTCATCAATGCATTCAGACCTATCCTCAAAGCTGAAAGTTAATAAGAAACTCCTTCTTAAGATATCCCATTTAGCTATCCCATGGCGAAGCTTCTTTTCCAAGTACTAGTTCATTGGGATTGTATCTAGGGTATGATAGAAAATGTGCACCCATTCTGGTTGTCATTCCATTCCCCAGGCCTTAGTTGATCATGGCAAATGATTGCGCACATCATACTTCCCACTGTAATTTTCTATCATCAGGGTATTAACATACCCAAAACTTAATCTCACCATTCTTCTCTATTCCTTCCATCGAGCAAAGCTCTCCTTGTGCCTACTACACCAACAGGCAGACGTTGTGCACAGTGCCAACTCTAGTGCTTGGAAGCAAGTTTTTTCCAATACTTCCATTTCAAATTCATCTAAAAACAAATCCACATCAGTCAATCCATCATAATGTAGAAGCTTCCTTTCCTTAGTTGAGACACACCGCAGTGATTTGGTCATCATATTGCAATGGAGAGCAGATACTTCATGCAATTGATTATGCCAGTGTTCAAGCTCTTCATTCAAGTATGAGGTGTAGGAGCTATCCCTGTCCCACACAATTCATCCATCATTCGTAGGATTGATCAAATCTTTATTTCACGTTGTGATATTGTATATCTGATCCAGGTGATCATCTTCTTCCACAAAGTTGCGAACAGGTTCAATATAACACGCTCCTTCAGCCGGGTCTAGTGGGAATACAACCCTAAGCTACTTCCTTTCAAACGTCCTCTTCCGCTTCTTGAAGTTGATTACTGTGTCCATATGAAAATCCCAATTAATTCCTTGTAGTACGGGGTATGAGTTACTATCATTCACTATTTCAATGACCTTAAAGTCATCCAGCATGCTAACGCCCTTGATATCTACCATTACACCATATAGGTTCCCCATCGGAATAATCTTTCGTTGACTTTCCATGTGCAACTAAATAGGAGACCACTACAACATAGGTCTCCCCATCCTTTCGCATGTCTTCTTAGGTAGTACATTTGCATCAAATCCCAGATCCAGGATTACCTGGTCCATTTCTGTTCTCTTATTTCTGCGGTGAGCCTCAGCTTGTGCCCTGTTCAATCTTTATGCTTACCAATTTTTCTCACAATGCATTGTTTAGCAAGGGTCATTTCTTTAGTGGCACAACTATTGATTAACTCCTAAAACCATTCTACTACTTCCTTATCGTGCAGTAACTTCATACAGGTCTTGAGAAAGGTAGTTGACACTGAATGATCTACCTCTTTTGTTTTACTAGTTTCACGCATTTTCTCCTGGATTCCTAAGGTGGAGGCCTCAAAAACGTTTTTATTTACTTCCATGAAGGTCTATTTAGCACGATTAAGGTCAAAGTATATTTCCTTGTCAATATCCTTGCACAACCACCCATTAGTCTCACGCTGCTTGCCCTTATCTGCACCAATGGCCATACAACTTCTTGTGACTATATTTATGCTCGGATCTTCTCCGCGAGGCTTTTCCCTCATCATATGGATGTTCTGCGTAGGTTGTTGGGGCTGTGTGTTATTTTGTTGCATCTTACCCATAAGGATCAAACATTCCTCTGTCTACAATACTGACGTGACATATGAGTGGGGTTTGGACAATCTCACATGAAGATTCTTGCTTCACCACTATTATAGAACATTATTTGTGCACATCTTCAGCCAGCTTCGTCCCCTCTTCCTAGTCCTCAGCCTTGGAATCTTCTACGCATTGCTCCTGCGCCCTGATCTTGAGGTCAAATTTCTGCTTGCATTTGGTAGGTAGGGCTTCTATCCATGATCGGCAGATAAACCCTACAATGGCATTCATAATGACTTACATATTTCTAGAAATGGCAAAACAACTTATGAGGGGTCTGTACAAACTTTTGTAGTAAATGGAAACTATCAGTCGCATGCAGTCTTTTAGCCTGAAAGATAGCGAACCATGGTGTAGCTCCCATGCTTGGCCCAACGTTGTTCTCTAGTTTTAGGGGAACATGCCCTACCCCAATAAGATAGTTCTTATAAATCAAGAAATGGTCCTTATCATGCCCATGTGCCTTCCATTTTAAGCTCCAAACTTCAACGCTCACCTCCAGCTGGGCTTCCTTTCCTTTCTTCAGGATCTGCAACTCCAAGTGCAGGCTTTCTAGCTGTGAGTGAATTTGTTGTACCCCAAGGTTTGTATCCCGTATGGGTGAGGCGCCTAGCCTCACTGCAATTTCTGAGGCTTCTGTTAATGTTTCTATCTTTTGTTCTGACATCAACAGTCTTAACTGCGGCAAGAGTAATGTTATGTACCAGTTGCGGTGTTGCGAACTTGTAATCAACATATTGGCTTTCTTGATCAGGAATTTCAACCTTTGATCGAAATCCCAAGGTTCCTCGTGTATCTTTTGTTGAATTTCTTTAAACTCAGTCACCAACTGCGCCTCTAACTTAGGCTTTCTAAATTCCTTGTCGAAATCTTGTTGGGTTTCTTCCAACATCGTGATGGGGTTGTCAGCACAATAATTGATGTACCATGTCAATGCTCGACCTTGTAAGGTTGTGACCAACTTCACTTTCTTGATGTTATCATCCATAATCTGCTATGTCGTCGATACAACTCCTACAACAAATTAGAACTGTTTGGGGTCTTCGCTCCCTACCCCTTTAAAAACTGGCATCTTCATCACTTTTTCCATGTTGAAAAGTGGAAATGGAGGTGAAGCTGTAGGTGTATGAGATGGAGGTAGAGATGAAGGTGGAGTGCACAGATGAGGTATCCTCAGGATACCCTAGTTAATTAACTATACTGCACTTCATGGTGTAGTCAGCAGCATCCCTTCATCGTCACTTGAAGGGGGTTCAACGAGTGGATTGTACTTTGAACTAGATCCTTTGTTTCTTCTAGAGAATCTCCTACTTCGTGTCGCCCCAAACATCAAGGTAACTACATAACCCTCTTTTCACATAAGAACATTTTAATCCAAGTCTTTAATAATTTCAAATACTTAACTCGCAATCTCTTAAAGAGCCTATGTTCCACTTCTCTATAGCTAATATTTCTATCAATCCCGAACTCAGTCAAAAAACTTCCAGGTGTGCGATCAATCCAATGATCCACGACCCGCATGATATTTATTCTTGATAATTCCAAATGTCGCACCAGTTTTGGAGTCCACACTCTATGTATGTCAAGCCTCCATGTCCCTTGACTATCTCCTAATTTAGACAACCATTTGTGTAGTTTGCTAGGGAATAAACATAAGAATGCCTCAATCTCATATGTCTATAAATATCTCTATAACCAATGAACTTTGGGTAATTTAGGGCTCCTATTCTCTTAAGCTGCAAATGCATGCACTTTTCAGTCAATCCACTTCTCAATATATTTCTTTGTAGGAAACCATTTATCACACATCTCTTAGATAGATCCCAGTCCTGGAAACAGAACCATTTGTTGTCTTAAGAAGGACAAACCCAAGTTTATAGTTATTCACGCCAACCAAAAAATCCTAACTGTTGGCCCTTTCAGCAACAACCTGCATAGCGTAGGCTGAAGTCTCACCCAAAGCAATATTGAGGGATGCGAGAACCATTTTTCTGCATCCAGAGACCGTGTGATACGTAATCTGAAGCCCTTGTAGCTTAGATCTTCCTCTATGCAGATCTATACCTTCCTATGGCTCACTTCTGCAACTTTATCAAAATGGCTCTCAGACCTTCATGAAGGTCTATGATCAGGATTTTAAGACCTAAAAGAAGCAGACTCACAAAGTTCTCTTAGTGAATAATAACCCTAGATCTTACTTCACGTAGCTCTACCTGATTCGGACAGTTATCATATCAAACTTAGTTACCACCTTCACGAAAATATCTCATTACTCATTTCACTCGTAGATATTAGAGATTCGAGAAATACGTGCAGAGAATACTCTTTACTTCATAGAAAATAGATCATTAAGAAACAATGCATAAACTTAAACAGAATTAAGAAAAAGGCACGGATGCAAGAGATTTGGTTCAAAACAGTCTGTTGGCTTGAGGCTAGCTGACCTAGGTTCGGATTTATCTAGCCAAACAAATCCATACACTACTGGCCCTTTCGGCATCGGCCCACAGAGCGCGGACTGAAGTCTCACCCGAAGCAGTATGGGGGGATACTGGAACCAATTTTCCACACCCTTGAGATGTCTGTGGTGTCGATTTAGTCCAACCATGCCTAACTTTACTTCGTGCACTATTCTAACTTTCTATACCTTCGCGATCTGTTATAACCATCTTTTTTGCAGCCCTAACCAAGGGTTGAGATGCTTCCACGCTGATATGGTAATGACCTGCGATATTTCCCCAAATTACACCATGAATCTTACTTATCTTCTTACAGATGTTAGTTAACTTTGTGTAAACAGATACTCTATATTGCATTCACTTAATCAATAGAGTCATATATATTTGTGCATCATATAAATAGTAGAAGTGCAATTTATACCCAATATATTCAATGCATAAAATAGGAAATAAATACACATAGTTGATGTGAAACTTCTCTTTATTAATACTTCCAACTGTTACAGACTCGACTTGTCCTACACACTCAACTACATGGGTCCACGCACTTAGCTGCGAACTACTAGGCCTCTACGCAATTAGCTGCAGAGCCTTCTCCTACTCTTCGACACAAAACTAGACTTTACTCCATAGATATGACTCAACTCTTCATCCTTCTCGTGATGTCTTAACTACTTAGAGCCTCACTCTATTTATACAATCCCATGGTCCGCAGACCATGGGTAGATCTCTACAGCTGACATTATATTAACAAAGTTGAGGTTGGACAACCCTATGACTCTTTTACAAGCTACAACCTCCGCACCCACAAAATGCGAAGTCTTTAAATTGCAGTTACAATTTTTGACTAAAATCTGGGCTCTAAGCCCCAAAACGTCCCTTGGGGGATCTCGCACCCAACACAGTATTTATTAGATTCAACATTCAAATTACAAACCCTTCCACCCTACGCACCCAACTCCAGGGGCCCGCACACTTAGCTGTGGACTTGCTAAGGTCTCAGCACACTCAACTGCAGGAGCCTTCCCCTTTCGCCTAAGTATAGGAAATTAGATCTTTCCCACCTTAGAACTTGCTCTTACACTTGTTACATTTTCCCCAAAGTTCGATACCTTGATGCGTTATGACTCAAATATTTATAGCTTTTCTATTACAATACCATGGCCCACGGCCCATGGGTGAGTCTCAAAACCATGCTATCACTTACCCATACAAGGGGCTAAAGTCCCTTTGACTCCTACTGCACACTGTGCGTCCACATTTCGTAGAGACTTTACATTCTTTACAAAATTCTACTCAAAAATTAATTAAACTAACACAAAATGTACCCTACGGACCCTTTCCCAATAGAGTTTCCATGGAATGGATATCTATTATCCAAACCTCTAAATGATCGTAATAATAGGCTTCCTTGACTAAGGAATATCTCTCATGGATTTTATCACACTCCTAGTCCCAAGAAGTAATGTATCCAATAAATATCCTTCATCACGAGCTCAGAGGTCAACTCCCTTTAACATTGAAGTAGGGTTAGACTACTCCCTCTATGACAGAAGAAGGTAATCCTACCATTGTTTATCCTTTTGTCACATGATTCCTTCTAGTCCCAATGTAAATAAGTTTCATAATAACAATATCAACCAAGACTCATCAAATATCTATCAATCAAAGAATACCAAGCCCAAATGTCTACGTGTGATTGTACTTATGTATCTAGGGAATACCTCCTACAACTACCCAAAAATCAATAGAACCTGAGTAATATGCTTGGGATATTTGGGGAAGATGGGGGTTCTAAGGGAAAGGATACATTAGAGGGGATATCAAGAGATCAGAAAGAAACAAAGAACTAGCAGGAGAAAGGACCTGAAAAACATCAACCAATTCAAGTGGTGTAACCATCCATAATCCCTATTAAAAAATGAAAGTGACGGTCGATATTAAGATGTACCAAGGTATGGTCAATTATTTAAAGTCGAATCACTATTTGTAGCAATTAGAAGATTAATTTAGGGTCCATCATGTAGAGGAAGAACAAAATATTTGAGTCGTGTAGTTGAGATTAGAGGGCCATGCCCTCACATGGTGGGAAGCCCATAAAAATACTCTAAGGTCGGAGGGAGAAACTCTAGTTACCAAGTGGGAGGATTTAAAAACCCTCATATATTCATAATTTTACATTGTTGAGTATGTAGGACTAGTGGATCCAGTTGCACTATTTCATGCAAAATCCAGGGTAGAGTGTATAGGAGTACACCACATAGTGAAAAATGATGGCCATAATGTTTGGTATATAGCCAAAGAACCCATATGTACTCCTCAAGTATTTCTGGGTTATACACAACCATTTTTCTAAGCAAGTCATGCTATTCAATCACAAATTAGTAGATGATGATTGTATATAGGAATAGTACCTGGAGAACATATGAATAAAGAATGAAATCAAGTGGATCGAAGAAAAAGATAAATATGATTCTTCTAAAGAAGTGGAAAGTGGGTAAGTATCAAAAGATCACAACCACAACACATTAGTCAAAAGATCCTAACAACCACTACAATCACTATAAAATTGACAACCACACTAAGGAGAAGTGATAGAAGTTGCATCCATAGCTTAACTCAAAGAAAAATAAGAAAGACAATATGAAGAATAAGCTCATGGCCATCGATTTGAGTAACTGAGTTGAAAGTAGCCTAGATGTTGATGAGAAGATTGCTTATATATCAGTGTAGAAGAAAGTGATTATGAGTATCCTTCATAATCTGGAGGACATAAAAATTACCAAACTCTTCCACATAAAGATATAGGTCAAGAAGACAAATATTTATGCTTTATTTGATTCAGGATCAGGGGAAAATCTCATTGGAGAAGAATTGGTCAAAAAATTACGATAATAAGTTCATGATCATTTGAGACCATATACATTGGGATGGATAAATAAGCATCCATAGATAAGGGTAACAAAATATTACAAAATAAGATTTTCTATTAGTGCTGATTTTATTAATGAAGTAGAACTAGATGTAGTTCCCCTTGATGCATGTGGAGTCGTGTTTGTAAGTCCCTACATGTGCAAGTGAGATTTTATATTCATCAGAGATCCAACTAGTACTGTCCATCAAGGATGGAAAACCATTCACCATTACCGCACATAAAGTAAATTAAACAATTTCGCTAGTAAGTGTCAACCAAGCCAAGAAATTGATCAGTTCTAGCGAGAATTATGTTTTACTTTTTCTAAGAGCAAATCAGTCTATAGAAGAGTCTGTAATAGGCAAGGCATCGCTAGAGAGATGTACTACAAAAAAGAAATAATATCTAGGAGAATTTCTATAGACATATATGCATTTGTTTTGAGAGCCTAAACGGTTTCCACATACGAAGGAATTGAAGCAAAAAATATAGCTATTGTCAGACTCCCCTTTTCCAAACATTGGTTTGCATTGGAAATCTGTTATAGAAACAAGTGAGGTGAAGAAAAAATCGAAGTAGTGACTACAACAGGTTCTCATTTGACTAAGTACATGACCTTGTAGGTCATCATTCTTCTAAAGAAGGATAGGACTTCGTAGACATGGATTGATTACAAGGAATTGAACAAAATCATGCTCAAGAATAGGTAACCCCTACTTAGGATAGTTTGATCTGTTCGATCAATTGTAACAAGTGAGGTACTTCACGAAGATGGGCTTAATGTTTGTATATCACCATGTTTGACGTAAATAAGAATATAACTAGAAGATTACTTTCAAAATAAAGCAAGGTTTCTATGAGTGGTTAGTCATGTCATTCGACTTAATGCACCAACGACATTTATGAGGTTAAGGAATGATATAATGTTCCATTTTGTAGATTCATTTGTTATTATATATTTGTATGAGATACTAGTATACAATCCTATATGGGAGGAGAACATTTTACATTTACCACATGCATTGGAGATATTAAGAAACCACCAACTATTAGAAAATATGAAGAAGTGTGAGTTTGCTCAACAATCTTTGGTGTATTTTGGGTATGTGATTAGTTGAGGATAGATGAAGATATATATTTCCAAAATATAGGCCGTCATGAAATTGATAATGCATACTAATTTTTTTGAGGTGAAGTGTTTCACTGGGGAATCATAATACATGTGGAAATTCAAAGCCTCATTTTCAGTGGTAGAAGATCCACTCCACACCATAAGAGAAATTGGCAAGAGTTTCTAGTGTGGAAAGTGTCAAGAAAGGGCCCTTGAGTAGCTAAGGGAGAAGAACAATCAAGGACTAATTTTGGAATTAGCAAGCTTGTAGAAACCCTTAGAAGTGGAGACAGGGATGAGTGGTTTTGTTATGGCAGTTGTCTTGATGCAAGGAGGAAGGCCTGTATTCTACCATTTTGAAGTATTTCATAGAGAAATTCTTAACTACCCTTCCTACAATAAGGAGATCTATTCCTTGGTAAAAGCTATGAAGAAGTGGAAGCACTATCTAATGGGAAAGGAGATATGAATCCACATATATCACTAACCACTAAAGTACAAAGTAAGCTACAATAAACCAGACATTACAAGTGAATGGGGTTTATACAACATTATCATTTAGTGATCAAGTACATAAAGGGAATCATAAACAAGTTTGATGAAATGCTTTCAAGGCCACCCACATCCAAGATCATTAGTTTGGGAAATCTGATTCACATGGAGCCATTCACCCATGATGCATATTTAGAGGTATACTGAGGCGATGAGGACATGAAGGAGGTGTTTCATTAGTTGCATAATTAGACTAATGTGCACAATGGTGACATCACCATTGATTACCATTTCCAGAATAGATTACCCTTCAGGTTGGATAAGTTATGCATTCCTAAAGGTGAGCCATTACATTTGATTAGGTAGGCTCACACCTCCAAGGTTGTAGGGAACTTTGGTGTAGGAAAGATAGTGGCAAACTTGCAGAGGTTTATATGTTACTTGAGGAAGTAAGAACATTTAGTTAGGTTCATAATAGGATGCATGCTTTGTTGTACTGCAAATCCAAATAACAGAAAACAAGGTCTATATCATTCCTCACCTACAACAACACATCCTTCACAAAGAATTTCCATGGACTTTTCGGGAGGATTAGCAACAACCAAGAAGGGATATGAATACATGTTCATGGTATTTGACAAGTTTATTAAGATGTGCATTCTAATTCCATGTAGAAACACTGTTGGTGGGAAAGAATGAACAAACTTGTTCTTTAGACATGTCTTGATGCAATTTCAAATATAAACAAGCATCATTTGAGACAAGGACATGGTATTTATTAATGCATTATGTACGACAATTTTGGAGAAGATGGAAATGAATTTGAAGAGGTATACAATGCTCCATCCTTAGATAGATGGGAAAACATAAGCAATCAACATGAATTTGGTGCAACTTTTGAGTAATTTAGTTAGAAGAAATTGAAGCCTTGGGATGAAAATGGGGTATATATACAACACTCTTATAACATAGCAGTCTCAACTTCTATGGTAAGACCCCATTTAAAACTTATTTCGGATATTTCTTGCATTCACCTTTGGATATTGCATTGGGATAACACAAAGGAGTAATGAAGGATCTTATACGATATTATTTGAGGGTCAAAAAAATTATTGAGAAGATTAAGTGGACCCATATACAGGTAGAAGACACTATATAAGTTATAGGAAAAATTGAAGGAAAGCCATGATCAACACATAATAGAGAATTTGTTTAACGCGTGAGACAGAGTATGGCTATAGTTGAACAAGGAGACACTATATTGTCCTTGTAAGAAAATCAAGGCTTTGCGATATGCTCCCTTTGAGATACTAGAAAAATTGGTGATAATTGCTATTGACTCAATCTATCAGCATTCGAAATATAAATAATTTGAAACTCTATCAATGTTCCATGCCAGGTTATGGAGAAGAATAGGTCCTACCTTCTATGGAGGGTCTGACACCAGATGCTCAGGAAGAGTTCAAAAAAGACACATTTTTGCAGAATAGGTCCAAAACTATAATAGAAGGGTAGCATGACTTTTGGATGGTTGGGTTGAAAGGACAACTCCTAGAAAAATTTAAATGGTACACTTGATAGAAGGAGGAAAATTTTCCTCACCTCATTCAATAGAAGCTTTTGGGAGAAAAATCCTCCCAAAATGCGAATGTTTGATCTAGATTGAATTATTATATTATTTATCATCCATCTTGATGCTTTTACAGTCGAAAAAGTGAAGGAGTTAGCACACAGGATTATTTTTACCTATAGGACCATTTTTCTTCCATCTATCATGACACTTTTAGAGTGTAAAGAGTGAAGGAGTTAGCACACAGGATCATTGTTACCTACAACACCCAATTTAGAAAATTGAGCTCTACAATATTTTGCGAGAATTTTGAGGCATAAAATGATGTTTTGTAGGGGTAAAAGTTTTTTTCTTTAGAATCACACTATTTTTTCATATTCTACACACAAATAAATATCCAATGGTGCAAGGATCACATCAATAGGAATTTGTGTATAAAATTTATGCCAATCTGAATATGAACTTCATATTTTCACCACCATAATTGGAGAGGATGTTTTGTCAGCCCCATTATTCATAGAAAATTATCTAGCCATGTGATTAATATGAAGAAAAATCTAGAAGAGTCCATATTGTAACTCTAGTTGAGAGTTGAGGTAGTAAAACCTAACCACTACTAGGTTATTAGGTTGTGTTCTAATCAGATCACTAGGAAGAAAATGGGTGTCATTCTTTTGAGTGTGTTTTTGACATGGATGAGAAAAAATAACCAAGAGGGATAAGAGATAGAGAACTCATAGACAATTAGTGAATTGTAGTAACTAATGGACCACATTCCACACTCTTTTGTACTTGTTGGAATTTCCTATTCAGAGAAAGAGAGGAGAGCATGTTGGGAAAAATACTTGGGGGGGGGGGGGTGGGTGCATAAGTAAGTCACTTAAAATTTTTCATTTCGTAATCTGATTTTCGTACATTGCTGTCATTCATGTAACCCACATATGTATGTGACTATAGTAAAGGAAAATAATGTATAAATAATGAACTAACTTTTCATATATATCATTATGAGTTCATCTTAACTAGTCCATCGTTACTTCATTATTCATTAATTAAATAGTAACCAAACGTAGTAAGAAGAAGATAGATCATTAACACACAAGAAAACCATGATTTTAGGTGGAAAACCAATGTGGGAGAAAACCACTGTTGTCCTCATCTCTTTCTTCTCTTTATTATAAAGAAAAAAATTACAATCTTGTACTAGCACAAACTCATACGAATATGATTGAACCCACGTGGAGAAGGCTACAACCTTCTCTCATTCTCTAGCACCCACTAGAAGGGAGCTCTAACCCCCTTATCTTGTTTATCGGCTCCTACCAAAGGGAGCACTTACCCCCTCCACAAATTCACCAACTACTACTAGAAGGAAGCTTTGACTTCCTCACAGGAGGCTCTAACCCTCAACGCCTTTGTGGACCAAGCTTCATAATTTTTCATACTAGATCCACCTGACTCAAAAACATCAAACTTGTAGGCCACCTTTCATCATACTTTCAGACTGGACCCACTTCCATCATTAAGCCCAAACAAAGTAACAATACTAAAAATAAATACTAAATCAAATCATCTAATCACTACAACATCAACAAACCAAACAATGAATCTTATCCATTGTAACTATTCCATATCAAATATAAATCATCAAATCATATCAATGCACAACAACCAAACCATGCAATGTTCATCATCATAGAAATGAAGTTTTGCCACTGCAAACCCTGATCAACCATACATTAGAATGTACATGCTATTATTCTAAATCATACCCATGTAATTACACACTTCCCTTAAAGAATATCTTTGTACATATCTCAAATCACTGATTAGTGCGATTTTTTTCAAGTTGAATCACTGGTTTAGTCACTAAACACTGAATCATAACAAATACATCAATACTAACTTACTTAAAACCAAATCATAATGTTGCACTATCACTTATTAATATACCAAGTATTATTCAACCCAATCAACATTTTCAAACACAGATTATCATGATAGAGACATCATCGACAAATAGTAGCAAACATAAAAAAACTGATCAAATATCATCAACAAGTCATACTACAAAACCCTAGCATATGTACCTGACTTTCACAAAGCGTATTAGTGTATGTACATGGTTTCCATTCACAACACCCACGTACATATATGCACAAAGTGAAAAACACTTTGCAAAATATATACAGGACTACCCATAAGAAAATCCATAGATGTATGTGACTAACTTGAGTAAAACTAGCATACAGATCTTAAATCACTAAATTATACTTTCCTTGCATAACACCTCATCTATTAAACCCAAATCTTGGCATACATAGTTTTTCAGTCATACATCATTATACCATCATCATATATCTATCAAATGATAAACATATTAAGCAATATGTATTCATTTTAGATCTATCATATCTAATCCATCTCCATGTTCCCCAGTGCACACCTATTTTAGATCAAATTATTCATAAACAATACATGACTTGCAAACCTAAAACTTTGATCTTGTTATGAAACCAGCTCAAGAAAATATAGAAAAGATAGATCAACGCCTTAGAATTCAGCCTCTTCGAGGGGGCAACCTCCTTTACATTACATAAATGAAAAATTCTTCGATGATTCAAATGACAAAACCTCCTTTCTATATATAGGAGTCTAAGGAGTCACAATATAACCCAACCGACCTAACAATAATAATATAAAGCCACAAAAATAACAATAGAGGGATTCTATGGGGCACAGTAATAACAATATGGTGATAATAGGGGCACAACTATATTAATAAGGGATGCAACTACAATATTAATGGGGTAATTACTAGTATTATAGGGACCCAACATGCCCCTCTCCTTCAAAAAAAGTGTTGTCCTCAACACTTGAGTAGTTCTAGATGCTTCTGTATAAAATTCTCATCCTCCCATGTGGAATCTTCGGCAGATATGTTCTTCCACTTGATAATATACTCTGAAATTAATCGATTTCGTAGCTGTCGATTTCTTGTTTCAGTGACTGCTTCCGGTTCCAATATAATTTTTCCTTCCTCGTCAAGTTCTGGTAATATTGTTTGAACTGGGAGCTTGTCACCTATAACCTTCTTTAAACATGAAACATGGAAAACTAGGTGCAATCAAGAAGTTGCAGGAAGCTCCAATTTGTATGCCATAGTAACAATCTTTTGCAACACCTTGTACGGACCATAATACTTTGGTGATAATTTATTATCCTTCTTAGCTTGCTTGAGGGACATTTGCTTATATGGTTGTATCCGTAGGAATACCCAATCACCTACATCAAAACATCTTTCGCTGTGATGTTGATCTGCCTGTTGTTTCATTCTATTCTGTGCCAACACGAGGTTATCCTTTAAGAGTTGGAGGACTTGTTGTTGATGTCCGATGTGATGTTCCACTGCTTGAACCTTATGATTTTCTCTTAAATATGATGTGATGGATGGTGGTTGATATCCATAAACTGCCATAAATGGGGTCATTTTTGTTGCTGTATGGAAGGAAGTGTTATACCACCATTCAGCCAGAGGCAACCATTTGACCCATTGTGTCTGTTTATCACATACAAAGCAACGAAGATATCCTTCCAAACATTTGTTTACTATCTCAGTTTTGCCATCAGATTGATGATGATAAGATGAGCTATGAGCTAACTAAGTACCAAGACAAGAAACTAATTCTGTCCAAAAATGTCGAGTGTAAACGGGATCTCTGTCACTTACAATAATCTTTGGGTTTCCATGTAGCTTTTGAAATGTTTCCATAAATGCAGTAGAAACCATACTGGCTTTAAATGGATGTGATAATGCACAAAAGTGTGCATACTTGGTAAGTCTGTCAACTACCACCATGATGACACTCTTCCCCTCAGACTTGGGTAAACCCGTGATAAAATCCATTGAAACCTCCTCCCAACGTTGGCTTGGAATGGATAGAGGTTGTAATAGACCCGGTGTCTTAACTGTTTCAACTTTATTTTGTTGGCAAACCAAACATTCCGCCACAAATTTTTGAATATCCAATTTAAGGCCATCCCAAAAAAATTCCTTCTTAACCCTGTGGTAAGTTTTTAAAAATCCTGAGTGCCCTCCTAAGGGAGAAGTGTGAAATTCCATAAGAATCTTTTGTTTTAGTTGGTAATTCTTACAGAGGTATAAGCGATCTTTGTACCATAAAGAATCATTTTGCCAGCTAAATGTATCAGACGTACTGGAATCTTGTTGTAACTTTCATACTTCCCATCATAAGTGCCCATACTTCTTCATCATTCTTCCATTCCTCCCTTGCTTCATTTATCTAATCTTGTTGGATAATAGAAATGGCACACAACAATGCTTCCACATACTCATCCTTTCTTGAGAGTGCATCTGCCACCACATTTTGCTTCCCTTTTTTGTAGATGATTTCAAAGTCATAACCCAACATCTTTGTGACCCACTTTTGTTGCTCTTCAGAGGATAGTCTTTTTTCTAAAAAGTATTTAAGGCTATCATGATCCGTTTTTACCTTGAAGTGTCTTCCCATTAGGTAGGGTCTCCTTTTCTTAAGTGCATGGAGTATTGCCAACATTTCCTTCTCATAAATAGCTTTGTGTAAAAACTTTCCCTTGATTAGACGACTTTCAAAAGCAATGGGTCTTTCATCTTGCATTAAAACAACACCAATTCCATTTCCTGAAGCATCACATTCCACAATAGAGGTTTTTGTGAAGTTCGATGTAGCTAAGACCGGTGCTTGGCACATTGCCTCTTTAAGATGTTCGAAGGCCTTTGTTTCTTCTGGAGTCCATGAAAATGCATCTTTCTTCAATAATGTTGTTAGAGGTGCTGCTATTCTCCCATAATTCTTAACAAACTTGTGATAATACCCTGTCAACCCGAGAAATCCTAGCAGATTCTTTATGGATGTGGGGATTTTCCATTCCTTAACGGCTTTAATTTTGCTAGGGTCTACCTTAACTCCTTTATGAGATACAATATGACCCAGATATTCCACCTCTTACACTCCAAAGAAACATTTGGATCTTTTTGCATATAATTGTTTCTCCTCCAATAGTTGTAGTGCCCTATCAACATGTTCAACATGATCCTTCGAAGACTTGGAATTCATCAAATCCTGAAATGTTGAAGGTGAATTGGTAAGGCCAAAAGGCATGACCAAGAATTAATAATGACCCTCATGAGTTCTAAATGATGTTTTCGGAATGTCTTCAGTCTTCATTCTGATTTAATGATATCCTAAATGAAGATCCAACTTGGTGAAGTAAATTGATCCATGCAATTCATCCAGTAATTCATCAATGACGGGAACAGGAAACTTATCTTTATTAGTGAGCTTGTTGAGCTCCATACAATCTGGACACATGCGCCATGATCCATCCTTCTTGTGCACTAATACTACTGGAGCAGAGAAAGAACTTTGACTCGGTTGAATTATACCAGCCTCTAGCATTTCTGCAACCATACGTTCAATTTCACTCTTTTGGGCATAGGGATATCTGTACGGCCTGATGTTTGGAGGAACACTTCGTGGAATCAAATGAATAGCATGATCATGATCAAGAATAGGTGGGAGACCTTTGGGAGTCTCAAATACCTTGGAATGATTGTCCAAGACTTTTTGGAGATCTGGAGAAATAGATGATTTCAATGTGGAAACATCTAGCGAACATAATTGTGCAATTACACCCCTTTGTTCCTTTTTTAGAAGCTTTGTCATACCATTAGAGATAATTATCTTTCCTAGTTTCCCTTTAATACCCCTTAATTCAACTTCCTTTCCTTCCACGGAAAATTTCATGAAATGTTCTTGAAAATTGAAAGCTATTGTACCCAAGGATTGTAGCAATTGTACTCCTAGTACAACATCAGCACCTCCCATTGGAATGGAAATCATTGTGCTAGTCAATACATATTCTCCCATTGATAGCTTGATATTATGGCACTTTCCAGAGCAATTTATTGTTCCTCCATTTTCAACCATCACTTGACACTCTAGTGCTAGGTAAAAGAAGCAATTCAATTCTTTTGCTACCTTACAATGAATAAAATTGTGGGTACTTCCTAAATCAATCAACACTAGTACCTTTTTCTTCTTGATTTGTCCTTCTATCTTGATGGTTTGAGGAGTGGTAATTCCCACCAATGCATTACAAGATATGGTCAGATTCATTTCTTCTTTATCTAGGCTTTGTTCCTCGAGTATATCCTCTTCTTTTGACCTTTCTTGCTCCTTTTCTTCTTCCTCTTCACAATCTATGTAGAATAATTTCTTCTTAGCACACTTATGACCTTTAGTGTATTTGCTATCACAACTGTAACAAAGCCCTTTTGCTCTTTTTTCTTCCAATTCTTGTGGTGTCAACCTTATAGGATTTGGAAGACTAGGAGCAACCACACTTCCATCTTTATAGTTGAGAGTGGTATGCTTCTTGGTTGCCATAATTTTGCTTTCCATTTTTCTTGCTAACCTGAATGCCTTCTCTAATGAATCAGGTTCCCAAAGGCGAACATCATGTTGGATATTATCCTTTAAATACCCTATGAACACATCAATCCTATGCTCCTCTAGAATATCTTTTACCCTACGTTCAATTTTTGGAACTCCTCAATGTGCTCCATTATTGAACCCTTCTGTTTGAGACTTATCAATTGGCTAAAAAAAGTGTTGCTTTTTGTATCCTCATAATGTGCTATCAATTCTTCCATAAAAATTGCCCAAGTGATAATTTTTTTACAAGAGCAAAGCCATTGATACCATACAAACTGATTTGGTTCCAAATATAAAGTTGCCATACGTACCTTTTGTGTGTTTTTCACATTATTGAGATCGAAAAATTGCTCCATTTGTAATATCCATGTTGCGGGATCCTTGCCATCAAACTTCCTCATATCAATTTTTGAAATATGGTGGGTTTTCCATCCCAAATTAGAGTCTAAGAGATCATGATTAACATTTCTTTTGTTCGCATCATGAGTTTCCTTTACTACCTTTTCACCATTGGTAAGTATGTCCTGTAGAAAATTTGTCAAATCTGTCTTCAAATCTGCCATGCCTGTCTTCAAATTTGTGTTCAAATCTATCTTCAAGTTGTCCATCTTAGCTTCCATGCCATTTATCTTAGCTTCTGTTAGCTTTTGTGACAGTGACATTTGTTGCACTTGTTCTTGTAATTTTGATATATCATGTAGCATTTCTTCCTCTTCTTCATGAGTCATGCTAGAGCTTTCAGGTTCCTTACTAGGTGTTTGAATTTTCTTTTCTCGGGGCATCAGTTACTGATAATAATGCTCTACTATGCCCTTTAAATTCCTTCAAAATAAATTTTCAAACCAAGCTTAAGCAAAAATTTAAGAAAATCTACACACCTTTTTTCACTTTGTGGGAGCTCGATATTGCCTCTGATGTATCTTTGAACTTTCCTATCATCTAGTTCTGAATTTGTGACCTGAAATAGCCCTTTATGTCCTCTTTCCAATTCCACAAGTCTGACCCAAATTGGATTCTCCAAGGAAGAGTTATGTGAAATATCCCACAGTGACTTTATTATAGACTAGTTCAGTAGAGCGAACTTGTACGACGTGCCACGACTCACTGTTTCAACCTTTGGATCTAAAAAATGCATACAAGAAACTACAGTCCGTCCTATTTCTGTACCTTCTTACAAAATTTCAATTTGATCCCCAGAGAGAAAGTTATGACTATTTTCCCAAGGTCACCTGTTTGGAATGTAATTCAGGAGTCTGCAAAAAGACCAACTTCCTCAGATCATATCTCCGCAAATATAGCGTGAAAAACTATGAAATTCAAACCAGAGATTCAGTGCAATTTCTTTTCAAATGGGTTTTTTTTTTCAACTTCTGAAACATCGCAGAAAACAAGTTATAGCGAAAATTACACAATGACCTGTTTGGAGCAGCAAAACCTTAGAATCCAAAGCTCTGATACCAAATGTTATGAAACCAGCTCAAGAAAATATAGAAAAGATAGATCAACGCCTTAGAATTCAGCCTCTTCGAGGGGGCAACCTCCTTTACATTACATAAATGAACAATTCTTCGATGATTCAAATGACAAAACCTCCTTTCTATATATAGGAGTCTAAGGAGTCACAATATAACCCAACCGACCTAACAATAATAATATAAAGCCACAAAAATAACAATAGAGGGATTCTATGGGGCACAGTAATAACAATATGGTGATAATAGGGGCACAACTATATTAATAAGGGATGCAACTACAATATTAATGGGGTAATTACTAGTATTATAGGGACCCAACAGATCTCCATATCATTATATAGATTTAGCCTTAGCCAATACCTTAGGCCAATCCCTAAGTAATGAAGTTAGTATTCTTTGACATGATCAAATAACCATTGTTGCTCTCATTACTATGGGCAAATAGCATGGTAAAATCCCCTAGTATCTAGATTATCATGTTGCATATTATGTACGAAAATTTGCTTCATAATACCTACGTATGTACACGACCCTTTCAAAAAGGAAACACGTATACTTTCCCAAGCATCACTTTTATTACTCATATGCCTCTGAATTGATTTTCCTTTTACCATCACCTTTGTCACATATGTATTAGCCTGAATAATCATCATGTTACCATATTTTTGACATCTTTATCATGTAGTTTCTCATCAAGGAAAACACATTATACATCATGCCAACAAGCTCCCCCTTTGGACTTGATGGCAACCACTTTGGTGTTTGATGACCAGTTGTAGTTATCTACAAACACATATGCAAACACCAAGACTTATCACTAAGAATTCTTCTACAAACACCACTATTATCTTCCCCTTTGACCTAAAGGGAAAAGGGCTAACCAATGATGAATTAAGACTTTGTTCCCCCTTTGTAGAGAATATCATTTTAGGGATGATCTGCTCAAAACTGCATATTGACCATGCTCCCCCTGAGCATATGCTGGAACCTTTAAAGATATAAAATAAAAGCACAAGTCTTTATGACTCAACCAAATATGACCTATCACCAATGACTCATGCTTACATCGATTACCCAACACAATCGTGTTATATTTCACCCAACATTACCCGAATTTCCAAACATAATGGGATTACATATATGAATGACTTGACCCCAATAGCCCATACATAACCAAATTTTACAATGATCTTACAACATGCATTTTTACATGACCTTTACAACAAGATATAAATATGAAATTTATAACCAAAACTAGGAACATTTATCATGAGTTAGAAATACCATGATAGTCATCAACAACCATGATACACCATATAGGAACATGCAACTTGAACGCTTGATAGCAGAAATATAGATAACCGCATGAACATCCTTATCATCAATATGTAACATACAACAATGTAGCTCCAATATCATCAACCTTTGACCAAATATACAATTCTTCCAAGCATCATCAAGTAATTGTAGTAGAAGCATAAGATAGTGCAGTAAGTCACTATCAACAACTTATCCCCTCAACCTCATATCATCAAGATCAACATGCTCTTTCCATTTATAGGAAGAGCCACAATCTATGAACATCAAAGACATATTAATCTCTTGCATCACAACACCATAAGTAGCATATATTTCCATGCATCAACAACATATGTGACAACCGAGAATATCACATAGAACTATGCAACAACATCATAACAACTTTTCATATGTAGCTCAAGAAACATATAATAATCATCCATAACTTCACCATATGCAACCTATGCATAATTGAAGGCATAGTGACAACAACATATAAGAAGAAAGTGAATCATAAACTCATCATCATCAACCAATGACCATAGCATGCACATCCTCTTCATCAACTTCACTAAGTGCAACATAAGCAATATATAGCCATCATCCAAGGCTTCATCATTACTAGTGACATAATGACAACAACATATGTTTCTTTAACATCAACAACTATACATCACCAATGATATATATACTTATCATGAACATCATCATGAAATAAGGAATTCTCAAGAAACCATAATGCCAAAAATGCATCATTAGAAGCATAGCAGACGCTACCCCTGGACTTGTGCCAACTTATCATTATAAAATATGATTATATCCAACTCATCAATCAACAAATCCATCAAAGAACCAAAGCAGTAATGAAACTTTGCGGTAACTCATGAACCATCATAAACCAACGTCATTTCTAAGTAACATATGAGGACTATCAAAAACTTGTAACCAATCAATGTCAGGGCCAAATAATAACTGATTGAAGCATATCATAAACTCACCCTTGAGTTTGTACCATTATTTATTTATCTTAGATAAACATATGTGACTGTCCTTCATGTGATTTTCAAACATAAATTAAAATTCTAAGATTTCCATAATAGCATCCCCCCTTTAAAATACCATACATTTTCATGTTCACTGTTATCTCATTAATGCTATGTTAGTAGTATCATCACCAAATGAATATCAAACAAAACTAGAGAACATCACCAAGATAATTATGCATAGCTACCCCTAAGATCATATACTACTAATCCTATGGACTTGATAATTATCACCTTCTCTTCATGAGGTCATGTACCTTGCATCACTTTTGCAGTCATTGTTAGAAGTATACTTTTAAACAAAAAGTTTGTAATGGGAACTATCTTCTTTTATTCTGAATCTATGGGAGAAGAGGAAGTATACCTCTTATTTATGCTTGAATTCTTCTTTGCCAACACATTTAATTTGTTTGGATTATTGTATACTCTTATTATAACCTTTCGGTTTCTTCTTCTATAAATTTTCATTTAGTTGATGTAAATATAATTATGTGTCCTTTTTCAGCTATTTCACCTACACTTAGAATATTATTCTTTAGACCTTGAACTAATAATGCATCAACTACTTTTGTATACTTGTCAAGTTTGATTCTACCTTTTCCATTAACTTTTACTGGAGCATTATTTCCAAGAATCACCTTGCCATCTTTTTTTTTCTTGAGGGAATCAAACTTGTCCTTATCTCTAGCCATCTGATGAGAGAATTTGCTATCTATG
This sequence comes from Pinus tabuliformis, assembly GCA_031772625.1. NCBI lineage: Eukaryota > Viridiplantae > Streptophyta > Pinopsida > Pinales > Pinaceae > Pinus > Pinus tabuliformis. Next base: position 374,746,582 of record CM062811.1, on the reverse strand, counting down.
TACCATTCTTCTTCATATTCAAATGAGCATAGAGCAAGACCACACCTAGTATGCTCTTCTTCTTTTTTCTTATTATGATAGGTGTTGGTGGATTCATCCTTCTCAGGTCTTTGGCAAACAATATTCTTATTTGATTTCTTTCTATGTTGTCTATGGATTTCCATTGACTTGTTCCTAGATTATTTTTCTACATGCCCAAACTTGTTACAAGTATAACATCTTATATGACCAGAAAAAGGAGAAGAGGAATTATAATGTTTCTGTTTCATATTCATCATATTGCAATCAATATATTTATGACCAAACATGTTGCAAGCAAATAAATATCCCTTCAAGAATCTTGAGTACCTAGGAACTAGTGACCTTCCTGTGAAGTGGCTATTTGCTTGAGATTGAAACAATCTAATTTTGCAATTGGCTACAACATGTCCATAATTATGACATATAAAGAATTTAACATCATTTATGAGAGGAGAAAATCTATTAATATTTATATTAATAGGAACAAATGATTTTTCTTGAAAATTCATCTTTCTTGGATGTCGATCTGGTTGACTTCTGTTGAGGCCTTGAAAATCGTTGCCTCAACATGGGGGGAAACCACCCAGTCCGGAAAACCACCCAGTCTAGACCTTTGTTAGCAGCTCCTTTTCCGTTTGTAGTGGCTCCGACTAGGGATAATGGGACCAGTTTCCCAATGTATTTAATGCTTGTGCTAATGGGGTGATATGTGTGGTTTTAAAGTAATGTCTAAGCTAAAAGTAATCTAATCTGAACTAACAATCACATGCATTTGATTCTAATTTAAACACTATGTAATTATAAATATACCCAGGATTAAATTGATATATGCGATCTATAATAATATATGAAAGCAATTGGTAATAAAGATCATTTGATTGTGATGAGAAGTGAATCCATTTTAACAATAATCATTTCATATAAAAAGTTAGCCGAAAAGATTGTGAAAGATATATCGCATAAGGAATTATTCATATATTCAGCATAAAATATTGATCATCATCATACAAAAGTGCAATAGTGGTAATCAAGATTCTGACTTTCATACATAAACAATTCGAGAAGAAATCATTTATTAATACATAAGTAAAAAGGATTACGAGATAAAAGTACCATTAATAATATGTCCTACTCATGTGTTTCAGAAATATTGATCTATCTTTAGTCCATTCAACACCATCTAAGAGTACAAAAGTGCAATTTCAGTAGAAGATGCTAAATTAGATAGAAAATAAATCATGTTCCATTAATTTCACCAGAACTTCCTCAAAGGAACAAAAGTGCATGTTTTGAAGACTATTTTTGATAAAATTCTAGACCCGTCTCTAAATGCATGAAAGGGGTTTAAATACTAAAACTATAAAACTAAATATAGATTATTATAAGAATAGTTGAGGAGGTTTGAACAACCTTCCCCAATTTGTGCAAAAATAAAATCAAAATGGAAATAAACAAGGTGACTAACTATCCTCCATTTGATCCTTTAGATCGTAAATATCCATCATGGGCTTGAGTTGTGTTGGTTGGCCGACTTCAGCTTTCAACTATCCAAGGAATATGACATCGGTCAAACTCGGTGCCACTGTAGAAGTGGTTAGGCATCGCAGGGTCATCCATTGGCTGTGAAATTTTACCAAATGTTGCCAATATGCCTCCCAGATTAACCTGGTCATTTTCCTTAACTCTTTTGCTTTTTTTGCCGCTACCTATTTCCATTTCTGTTCAAGCTATTTCGCATTAGGAAGGAAACCTGGAATGGACTATGCCACAAGGTTGGTACTATGTAAATTCTCATTGATGTTTTCTATGACATTGTTTGTTGCTCTCACCGCATCTGTTGTTGCCTTTTCTGCTTCTTTAAGATGAGAATCCTAGCTTGCAAATAGGATTTCCTTATGTGATTCTTCCAGCTTGGGTAGGTGAGCTTTTCTCCCATCTTTTGTATTTGGCTAGGCGATAAAATCAGAGACCTTTTTGAAGATCTCATCGTATTCAAGTCTCATTGTCACGACTTAACTTCTCAGTTTATCACTTGTTTCACAATAAGATTTCCATTGTGAAATCTTCTAGCAGGATAATTCTTTCTGGTGCATCAGTTGGGAGTCAAGAATGTGCTATGAAACTAGCTCACAAAAGATAGAAAAGATAGATCAACGCCTTATAAATAATCCTCTTCAAGGGGGAAACCTCCTTTACATTACACAAATGAACAATTCTTAGATGATACAAATGACAATACCTCCTTTCTATATATAGGAGTCCAAGGGGACATAATATAATCACATCCGACATAACAATAATAATGTAAGGGCACAATAATAACAATAGTGGGCTTCTATGGGGCACAATAATAACAATATGGGGACTACATGGGCACAACAATATAATAAGGGGGTTGTACTAATAATAATAAGGGGTTACACTAGCATTATAGGGACCCAACATGCCCCTCTCCTTCAAAAAGTGTTGTCCTCAACGCTTAAGTAATTTTGATGCTTCTGTATAAAATTATTGTCCTGCCATGTAGAATCTTCAGTGGGTAAGTTCTTCCACTTCATGAGATACTCTTAAATTGATCGATTCCATAGCTGTCAAGTTGTTGTTTCTGTGACTTCTCTCGGCTCCAATATGATTTTTTCTTCTTTGTCAAGTTTTGGCTATATTGTCTGAACTGGGACCTTCTGCAACTTTTGAATGAGTGGCAACACTTCTCCATCCTTCTTTCATTCATCCCTTGCTTTGTTTATCGAATCTGGTTGGATAATAGAAATAACACAAAACAATGCTTCCACATCTTCATCCTTTCTTGATAGTGCATCTGCAACAACATTTTGCTTCCCCTTTTTGTAGATGATTTCAAAGGCATAACCCAACATATTTGTGACCCATTTTTCTGTTCTTCTAAAGATAATCTTTGTTATAAAAAGTATTTAAGACTATCATGATCCATTTTTACCTTGAAGTGTCTTCCCATTAGGTAAGGTCACCATTTCTTAAGTGCATGTAGTATTGCCAACATTTCCTTCTCATAAATAGATTTCTTGAGATGTAGCCGTAAAAATACCCAATCGCCTACATCAAAACTTCTTTCACTGCAATGTTGATCTGCATGATGTTTCATTCTATTCTGCACCAAAGTGGCATTATCATTTAAAAGTTGGAGAAATTTTTGTTGATGCTCGATGTGATCTTTCACTGCTTGAATATTTTTCTTCCTGATATGTCCTTCGATCTTGAGATTTTGAGGAGTCGTAATTTCTTCCAATGCATCACAAGATATGGTTGGATTCATTTCTTGATGCTCAATGTGATCTTTCACTTCTTGAACGTTTTCCTTCTTGATATGTCCTTCTATCTTGATAGTTTGATGAGTGGTAATTCTAGCCAATGCATTACAAGATATGGTCGGATTGATTTCTTCTTTCTCAATGCGATTTTTCACTTCTTGAACCTTTTTCTTCTTCATATGTCCTTATATCTTGCGAGTTTGAGGAGTAGTAATTCTTGCCAATTCTTTACAAGACATGGTCAGATTCATTTCTTCTTTCTCTAGGGTTGGTTCTTGGTGTATATCCTCTTCTTTTGATGTTTATTGATCCTTTTCTTCGTCCTCTTCATAATTTATGTAAAATAATTTCTTCTCAACACACTTATGACCTTTAGCGTATTTTCTATCACAATTGTAACAAAGCCCTTTTTCTCTTTTATCTTCCAATTGTTTTCATGTAAACCTTGTAGGTTGTGGAAGGCTAGGAGAAGAAACAGTTCCATAATTATAGTCATGAGTGGTGGGAATCCTTGTTTCTATAATTTCATTTTCAATTTTTCTTGCCAACTTGAATGCCTTCTCCAATGAATCAGGTTCCCAAAGATAAACCTCATATTGAATGTTATCCTTTAAAGTCCCTATGAAGAGATTAATCCTTTGCTTCTCTAGAATATCGTTTACCCTTATATTCAATCTGTGAAAGTGCTCAATGTGCTTTGCCATTGAACCCTTTTTTTCGAGACTTATTAATTGGCTGAGGAAGATGTTCCTATTTGTATCCTCATAATGTGCTATCATTTCTTCCATTAAAATTGACCAAGTGAGAAGTGCTTTACAAGAAAAAGGCCCTTTATACCATAAAAATTGATTTGGTTCTAAAAATAAAGATGCAATATGTACCTTTTGTAATAGTTGAACCTCATGTAGTTCAAAATATTGCTCCACCTATAGTATCCAATTTATCGGATCCTAGCCATCAAGCTTCCTCATATCGCCTTTTCTTGATTTTAGAAGCTTGACCTTGAAACGATTGTAACTCAATAATTTTAGATCTCCAAGTTCTGAAATTTCATCCTACAGTAGCCCTCTAAGTCTGCTTTCTAACCCCGCAAGTCTAATCAGAATTTGATTCTCAAAGAAAGAGTTATGCCCAATCTCCTAAGATGACTTGATTATATAATGTTTCAGTACAATGAACTTGTACGATGTGCCACGTGTCACTATTTCGACCTTCGGATCTGCAAAATATACACAGAAAACTAATGTATGTCCTCGTTCTGTAATTTCTGATGAAATTTCAATCTGATGCTCAGAGAAAAAGTTATGACGATTTTTTGAAGGTCACCTGTTTAGGGTGTAATTCGATAGTCTGCAAACACCCTAACTTTCTCAGATCATATATTCAACAATACAAGGAGACAAGATATAAATTTTGGACCCGAAGTTTAGACTGATTTATTCTCAAATGGGTTTTTGTTTGAGATTCTAAAACTTTGTAGCGAAAACATTATAGCAACAATTCCATGACGACCTGTTTTAGATGAAATTTTTGAGCTTGTAAAAGCCCTAAATTCCTCAAATCATATCTCCGAAAATATACTGAGACAAGATCGGAAATTCAGACATGACTTTCAACGTGATTTCGCCTCAAATGGGCTTTGTTTTTGGCTTCTGAAACATTGTAGGAAAAACATTATAGAGAAAATTCCACGATGGCCTATTTGGAGCAGTGAAACCCTAGAATCCAAATCTCTAATACCAAATGTTATGAAACCAGCTTACAAAAGATAGAAAAGATAGATCAACACCTTAGGAATAAGCCTCTTTGACGTGCCAACCTCCTTTACATTACATAAATGAACAATTCTTAGGTGATACAAATGACAAGACCTCCTTTCTATATATAGGAGTCTAAGGGGTGATAATATAATCAGAGCCGACATAACAATAATAATGTAAGGGCACAATAATAGCAATATGGGGACTACATGGGCACATCAATATAATAAGGGGGTTGTACTAATACCAATAAGGGGTTACACTAGTAGTATAGGGACCTAACAGACTAAGGCTTCGGTAACAAACTGATCAATTTTTGGATCGTAGTTGTGTAGATCAGTTATTCGCTACATCTGTACTTCCTTCTTGGCTAAGTTGGTTCGATGATTTATATGCATCTATTCAAACACCTTTTGAAGCTTTGCCAATTATATCTCTACTTGCTGGTAAGATTTCACTTGCTGTAGTTGTTGCTCAATTGACGTTATTTTATCTTCCTTCTCTCTAAGCAACATTTGTATTTCTCTTGCTTTGTCCATGGTCACTATAGCATAAGCACTTGCAAACTGTGAGAGTCTAGTAAGGTTGGCAGATAGATCAATGGTTGAGTCTTTCCATAGAACATCCATTGGTTCATTTTAAGGGGCAGTAATAGCTGTAGAGTCCAATTTCCTTTTCTTTCTTTGTCTTTTGACCAGGGCCTTATGTTGTGGGCTATAGAACACATCTAGAGGGGGAATTTATTCAATTCGAAAAATTATTTTGGAAGTGGGGGTGGCACGGATGTGCTCTACCTCTTATGTATTTGCAGTCTCTTCCACTATAATTTCCATAGTTGTTTTCTGTTGTGGAGATTGCAACTCTGGCACGTGTTCCTCTATGTTGAGGCTTTTATTAAAATTGTTCCACTCTTCCTCTAAGTAAATTACCATGGGTTTTTTGGCTATGTGGAGGTAGTATGGATTTCAACCTACTTTCTAGCTGAAGTTGCTTCATCTATCTTCTATGTAGATTGGGCTATATCCTTTACTGACTCCATGATTCTGTGTTTCACATTTTGCGATGATTGTTGTGATTCCCTGATGGATTTCTCTTGAGATTCCTCTCCAAAATTAGCCTTAGAATTTTATTTAGAGTCACATTCTATAGTCACACTGGGAGTAGGCTCCCTTATTGGTTCAATCAATAATTGGTCCAATGGGACATTTGCTAACCTCCTTTCTCTATAACTATAAAAAAAATTCCAGATATTCACGGTCAAAAACTAGTTGTGCCATATGCTTCACCACTGTGAAGGTGTTTTTTTGCAAAAAGATGCCATCAAAGGCATCCACCTCATTGCTAAATACTTTTATTTTCACCAGTGTGGTGAAATCTTCAAGAGTGCCGATTGCCTTGCATGAAATTTAGTTAATCACAGAGATAACATGTTCTCTGCTTCTTTGAATGCATGCCCTAGGTCATGTAATGTGAATGCTCCACACTGTACAAGGATTGTAGGCCAAATGACCTTCTTTGAACCCTTGAATGTCTTTCTCATTCCTCCCTCACTAGCTGTTTGATAGCTTATCTCTCTAGCCATCAATTTATCTGGAACATAGTATGGGAGGACATGGGGGGGTGATGTTACCGAAAACCCTGATATATGTAAATGTTTCCTCTCCGAACCCTCTGGCCACTGGGAGGATGTCAACTTCAGCTTCTTGGGAAAAACAAGAGGTGTCTCGATTATAAAGCTGCTTATAAATAGAGAGCATAACTCCATGGAAAATATTGAAGAAATTTGGTTGAAAATTGGATTCCCACATGTCCTTGTGGTATATGTGAATGGGAAGTGGACTTCGAGCAGTCTATTTCCATACGATGATAGAGAATTTTGAACTAAAACAAATTGCGTCCATGACATAGGTGCTCATAAAAAATGGAGGTTAAACCCTCAAAGCAACACTTCTTTTCCTACTATACTTGATAATTATTTATTGCTAAAATTGTCAGACAATTTTGTGCCCAATTCATTACAGTTGCGTTAACAGCGGCATCTATTAACGACAACCATTCTAGGGAGAACATAGCACTATCGGGTATGCCAAATAGTCTGCATAACATAGTCACTGCAAAACTATGAGGGGGACAAACAGACGAAATAGTGTACATACCATTTTTGTCTTTCTCGATTTTTTCTTCATTATTGGACTAGGTCTAGGTACAGTTTGTTGAGTCATTATTTTCTATGGAAAACTTTTCCAAGAACTGCCTATTGTAGATGACTTGTGGCTCTGATAGGTGGTACATAAGCCATAGGTTGTGTGAGGTAAAAGATCCTATAACCCCTTGGCTTCTTGTCCTGAATTCTCTATCTGAGATGTCCGCTTCATCAATAACCCATTTAACCATGTTGGTATAAGGGATTATCTTCGGCCGCACAGCTATGCGGTGCAAAAATGAGCATGCTATCTCTAGCATGGAAGTGTATGAGGAATCATGTCTGTCAATTGGAAATTGTGTTTCCATAATCCTCGGCTACTCCTCCTCAAGTATGTTATACATAGCCTCCCATGCAGAGGTTCCTCCTTCTCTGTTGCATGTAATATTTGTAAATAGAGGAGTCATTTCTGACTTCTCAGAAGCGACTACCTTGCCTTTCTTTACCATTATTCTCAAGGCTTTTCTTTGCAAACTTTTCATGAATGGAAGAACAAAAGCTATCGGATACACAAAGATGAATGTAAAGAAAAATAATCTAGATAGCTTGTAAAGGTGATAAAAAGGAGTTTTATTTGAATGCAAGTAAGAAGATATCATATCACGTTAAATGGATTTTCATACATAAATGCAAGTATCTCGTACTAAATGCCCACTAATGGTTCGTTATCCCTTAACTTTAATGCTCATAATTCTTTGCATCATAAAATTGGAAGAAAGCTTCTAGGGCAACGAGCCTTTGAACTGTGATGATAGTGATTGTGCGATTTGCAAAGAAATATCATAGATCGCAATATCACAATATCCCTTCCCACCTTTCTTACCTCCTGTTGTGTTTCTGTGAGATGCAAGATGTGAGCCGCTCATTAGTTGTTTTCAAAATGTAGCTAATTTCCATGTTTATACTTTGTAAAATACCATTTTTACTGACTGGCGGACCTAAAACATTTTCTTATGATATTTTAAGGAGTGGGTCCAGGTCTTAATCGAATTTCGAAATATCGGTTGGTGGTAAGTACAGGGTGTTCATTTGAATGCCCGAAATGTGATGGGATAAAAGTTACAATGCCATCGCGGTTTTGCATCTCGCATGTTTCGCAATGGACTTTTTGAAGCAGGCCCTTTATGAATGGTGATATGCGATGTGAGACTTAAGCCTGAAAAGCTTAAGGACTTATTTTATGTTGGATTTTATGATAGTTTTGAGAATAGAGTCCTTAATTAATCACTTTTCTTGATTTTGGAGGGTTAGAAAGGTCTTTTGGTGGGTTTAGATCATGCTATATATGTGAAGGTAAACCTCTAGTAGTTTTTATAATAAAAGGGGTTTTGATTGTTATCTTTTCTTTATTCCAAAAAAAATAAAAGAAATGCCTAAATGCTAAGTTTTGTTTTTTGAATATATTTTTTGAAGGATCCCCATTTATTAACGTAATATTAACTACTATCATCAATAAATGGGGGGTTGTTGATACTAAAACAATTGGAAATTCACTTGGAAGAACTAGTTATCTCTAGGAGTTTTTTGAAATTTCTAAAACTTCCAAAATAAAGATAGTTTTGAAAATATAATCAGTTATATGGAACATAAGGTAAGAAATATTGCTCTTTATTAATAAAACAACATCTACTTAACTACTGTTCTTTTCATTATTCTTTTCTCATAAAAAGTCCCTTTGTCTACATCAATCTTTACTTGGGCTTTAAAGATAAAAGCAAGAAGTCTCTCATCAGATATTTTTTTTGTATACTCAGTTGTTGTGCGTAGAGCCTCTACTACCAGTAGGCATTCATAGCCTCGACAAGGTTACCTTCTAACCAACAATGATCCAATATCCAACTTAAATGAGATTGTAATTCTAAAGATAAGCTCATTAGAGTACTTATTGCTTTGTTTCTTTTCTGAAGTAATTCATTGTTGCTTCAGCTCTTCATATTTTGTTTCTTGAAGGAAAATGTCTTGGTTTGGTGACCAATATTGACAATTCCATTCACTTGATTTGTAACTTAACTGAAAAAACTAGCTCATGATGACACCCCTTGTCTTTTGATTAATATAATCTTAAGCCATTACCCTGTTTTCATATGCAGTGTTGGCAATGTCAGTTAGCCATAATCTTATGATCATGGTAAGCCAACTCTTGAGAAGACCTCTTATCCTTTAAGTTTAAGTATATTTTAAAATTACACTCTAAAAATGAAATTTGATTAAGTGGGGAGAATCATTGGTTCTTTAAGAATTTCTAGACGACGATTGTAGAGTTTTAGAGATGCCTTTCTGGAGAGGGACTTTGCTTTGTTATAGATACTTTTTTGGACTGATGTAAAGGAGAAGTTTCTTTCTTAAAGCTAGGTTTCACCGAAAATTCGATAATTGAGGCAAAAAATAGGGAGTTTAAGAGCAATATAACTTAACTGTATATTTCATATGTGAAGATTACTTTCATAAAAATCTTTACTTATACAAGCGAAAATTCAAAATTAAAAAGAGACTATTCTTTTGTAAAACCAGAAGTGAATGTTTTTCAACTGGTATTATTCTTTCTAAAAGATTTTTTTTAACTAAAGGCAATAATATACAGTGAACAGAAGAGATCATCTTCTATGGAAAGTATTTCTTTAGACCCTGTCCATTAACAGGTACAGATTCTCTATTACTTGATAAATCTTGTAACAGAAAAGTTGATGGGCCTAATTGTTCCATAATCTGAAATGGGCCAAGACACATTTGTTGGAATGTGGAATGCTTACCTTTCTCTTGATGTGATTTATCCCATTTTAGTGGTAGGTCTCTGAGTTGAAAAGACTTTGAGGTTACAAAATTTGAATCGAAGGAGGTTTTGACTAATTGCTGATGATGTGCATGCGTGGTCTTGGCTTTTTTCCTTTCTTCTTCAAGCTTAAGAATTTGTAATTGTCTAACCTGCATAGGTGAGGAAGGAGTTTCTTCAATGAATTGAACTATGGCTAAGGAGGGAATAGCTACGTTTTTTGGTAAGACTACTTCTTTCCCATAGACCAAATTAAAAGGAGAAGTGCTAATGGAGGCTTTTTGAGTTATTCGATTAGCCCATAGAGAAAACACTAAAGATTTATGCTAGTTATTTTGGCCTTGCTAAACAGTTCGTTTAATAATCCTGATGATATTTTTATTTGTGGATTTAGCTAATCCATTTCCTTGCGTATAGTAATTGGACGAACACTTAAGATTAAAACCTCTTTTAATAGCAAATTATTTCATAGCATTGGATGAAAAATAAGATGCATTATCAAACATCAAAGCAGATGGTAAGACAAACCTGGTAATGATAAATTGATCTATAAATTCAATAATATTTTCTGAATTGGATACATTGAGAGGAATTTCTTCTACCCATTTGGTGAAATAACCAGTGGCTGTAAGGATGTATCTATGTTGCTTAGAAGAATGAGAAATGATATCACCTATTACGTCCAATCCCAATTGTTCAAATGGTTGGTCAATGTTGATAGGCTATAATGGTAGTGCGGGTCTTCTCAATCTTCCAGCAGTTGTTTGACAAATCTTGCATCTCCTTACATAACTATGTGCATCTTTGAGCAAAGTTGGCTAGTATTAGACGACATGCAAGATTTTATTTGATGTAGTATCACCTCCAAAGTGACCACCAGTTGGTCCATCTTAAAGTTCCTACAACACCCTCTTTGCCTCGTATTTTTCAAGACATCTCTGCCTCGTATTTTTCAAGACATCTAAGTAAAATAGAATCATAGTTTGTTCTAAACAATATGTCCTTGAAAATTTGATATTACCTAACTTTTAATCTCAAGGCTCTTTTCTTTGTATAATTTAATTCGGTTGGTGCATATCTGTTTCTCAACTAAAATATGATATCATCATACCTTGATTCTGTGTCGTGAGGCTTACCTCATAGATGTGGACATCATCACCTGAATGCTACAATTCTAATAGATTCAATGCTCGTGCTAACATTCTGCAAAAACCTTGACCTTTAATAATTTTCATTGGTTTAATTTCTTTGTCATATTCTTGTAGGGTTGTCACCCAACTTGCTCGCTTTTCTCCTACATCCCTTTGTATTAAAATATTTCTCACTGTTGAGAATGGTACTATGACTTTAGTGTGGGTATTGAGGAGAAAAGGTATGAAGTTTTTTATAGATTTAAAAACAACAAAAGCCTGTTTTTCAACATCTGAGTAATTTAATTCATCTCTTTGTAGATTGGAGCTAAAGAAAGAGATTGGGGCTTCATCTTTATCTTGATTCACTTGTCTCAATATGGTTGCGAATGATTTCTCGGAAGCGAAAGTATATAGAATGAAATGATTGGAAAAATTCAGGGTTGTTAAAGATGGGGTGTTTATAATTGCTTGTTTTATCAAGCTAAAAGCTTCATGTTCCGAATGTCCCCATTTAAACAAAGAATTTTTCTTTATCATGGATTGAAGAGGTAAAACAATTCTCGAGAAGTCAGGGACAAATATTTTGACAAAATTTATTTGACCCAAGAAATATTGCATTGATTTTTTGTTATGGGGTAAAGGTATTTCAGAAATTTCTCTAATTCTATCAGGGTCAATATGAATTCCTGCTTTGGACACAATGAATCCAAGGAGATTTCCTTCACTTAACGCAAAAAAAGACATCTTGGGGTTTAGAGAAATTCCATACCTTTGGCAATGTTCAAAGATTTGTTTTAAATCTCTTAGATGATTACTGCATTTTTTAGAGCATATTGTTATATCATCGAAGTAGATTATGACTTATTTGTTTACTAAACCCTTGAAGGCTATATCCATAACTCTTTGGAAAGTGGCATCGGCATTGATCAATCCAAACAACATCTTCTGATAAGCATAAGTGCCCCGCTTTGTCCTGAATGTGGTTTTCAATTAGTCATCTGGGTGTACTGAGATTTGATTATAATTGAGAATCCATCCAAGAAAGACATTAATTATGAGCCTGCTACTTATCGCAAAATCTGTTCCATAGGGGGTAATGGGAAATTGTCCTTTTGGAAAGATTTATTGAGGTTGTGGAAATCTATACATATCCAAATATCGTCGTTCTTTTTCCTGACTGGGACAGGATTGGAAACCCACCGGGAGTGTCCGACGAGAAAAATAATTTTGGCTTTCATCAGTTTATTCAACTCAGATTTAATTAGACTTTCTAAATTAGGATGTATTTTCCTCAATTTATGTTCAATAGGTATTTTGTCAGATATCATAGGAATAGTATGTTGAATAATAGAGGTATCATATGTCTTGAGATCTTGATAGTTCCATGCAAAGACATTCTTGTATCTTTACAACAAGACTATAAAAGCTGCTTTTTCATCTGATGAAAGACTGAGACCTAAGTTAATATTTTGAGGTTTTAAATCGCTCCCAAGGTTAATCAATTCAAACCTTAGAGTTGAACTATGAATTTTTGAATTGGTGGATCATTTAAATCTATATTTAAGGTCATATAGATCTTCCAACTTAACTACAGATTTTGGTACAACATTAATGACTATTTCTTGTTTGAGTTGGTTATCATGCTGGTCCTTATGAACTCTCTGGTCATCGTAGGAAGCTTATGAGGTCAGAAATATTATGATATCTGGATTGTTATTAAAGACTCTCCAGTTGGTGATATTGTCAGGAATAGAACGCCTAAAAATTAATTCAATGGAAAATCGATCTGGGTTGTAATCTTCTGGTGGGATAAGCTTGGAAGCAGCTTTGGCTAGAAGATCGGCACTACCATTCTGGAGTCTTGGAATAGGGGAAATATTAAACACTATAAAGTGGAGAGTCAACTTTTGGACTAATGAATGATAATGTTTAAAAGGTCCTGACAAATAGCGTATACTATTTCTCACTTTTTTAATGAAAATCTCTGAATCTCCAAATACTTGGAGGTATTTAACGTTAAGGCCGATTTCCTTATATAAACCTTCAACTAGTGCCTCATATTCAATGGCGTTGTTTGTGCAATCAAATTCAAGTATGCATGCTAGCATAGTTTTTTCCCCCTCTGGGCTGACTAAGATGTAACTTGCTCCTGCTCCATCATTAGACTTAGATCCATTAAAAATTAATTTGCAAAATAAATATCTAACTACAGGTTTATCTACAAAACTTACACATTTAGAAGTGTATGTTTGAGAAAAAATTTCAACTTGAGAGAAAACTGAATTTTCTAATAAGGTTGAAGTATGAAGATTGAAATTCCCTAGAAATGATTCTACTAAATAATTTCTGATGATATTGTTACTATACACAACTGGTTCATTTTCTCCTTCTAATTTTGTCACATGAACTTTTAATACTTCTCATGATCAACCCTTATTTGATATGGTTTTCCACTATAAGGAAGCCACATGTGAGACCAGTCAGTTGCAAAATAAACATGAAGTTTTTCTGACCAGTCTCTACTAAGGATTAAGCCATAGAACTTAGGAATGTCAGCTACAAGTACGTCAATGACTTGGAAACTTTATGGTTTGATGAAATTCTGATGGTTACTTGGTTAACTTCCTCAACAACTTCGACTTGAGAGAGATGTAACTGAACTATTTGTACAATATATTTCCGAGGCTGAACATTCAACTTTGCACAAAATTTTCTGGGTAATATGTTAGATGAAGCTCTAGAATCAACTAGCCATTTGTGTACATTTTTGTTAAAGACTTCAAAAGTAAGGAGAAATGGTAGGGTGTGGGATTTTGATGTTCCCCCAATTAAAGCTATATCTGTTGGATCAATTTTATTGAAAGAGGCATTAGGGGGCCTTCGCATTTCTTGGGCGGCTTGTGAGATCATGACAATAGGAAGTGGTGTAGTAGGTATTGGTTTGATTTCTTTGAGAAGTAACTTCTGCTGATGTTTCAGTTTACTAAGCTCATGAAATGTGATATTTTCCCTAGTCTTCTTCATATCATGAATAATGTTATATTCCGTTTCATCAGAAACTATCAAAGTTTTAGATGAGGGGGAAGGATCTAATTGAGTAGGTGTAGTTTGAGTGAATTTTGGTACAGATTTCTTACCTGTTGCTTTATCCCTAGGGGGTGGCATTGAAGTCTTCTGTTTTGGATTTGTTTGTGACAATTCAACATGATTTTTACTTCGAGTAGCTATAGGTAATTCTTCTTGAGTTTCTTCATTGGGAGGTATAAAATCCCACATCCCTTGTAACTCTGCTACTTCCTCATCGTTCGTTTGTTCTTCCTTTGTTGAAACTTTTTCCTCATCTCAATCTGATTCATCATTTGATATGGAATTTGGGGGTTTAGGACTAGTAGGGGAATTCCTATTAAATGGTATAAAAGGTTTCTTCGAGGAAGTCTCTGCTACCTATTTTTTTATATCAACTATTTCGTTAGACATTGTCTTGATGACTTTTTGTGACCCTGTTGGAAGTAATACTGAGAGAGGGGGTGAATCAGTGTTACAATCTATAACATTTTCATTACCATACTCAGATTTATATATCATACTTTAGTGAAGGAAACTCATGTGTTCACGCAATTGTTCTTAAGGCAACCAACGTATATCCAGTGAACTTATGATTTAGTTAATTCATATTATGTTGATCTTTAATCAGTGCATCACTACTTTATTAAACATTAAACAGTAACCATTTGCAGTAATAATAGAATAAACCATCACACATGAGAAACACACATGAACACCAAGATTTAAGGTGGAAACCCAATGTGAGTGAAAACCACCTGCTACTGTCATCTTCGTCTTCTTTTAATAATAAGAAAATCTATTTACAATATTCTACTGGTGTAGACTCATACTAATACGTAGTCTTCTACCCGTAGAAGGTTACAACCTTCTCTCATTCTCTAGCTTCTACTGGAAGGGAGCTACAACCCCCTAGCTCTTGTACTAGTCGATATGTTTACTAGTACGTAGGCATTGACGTACAGAAGGCTACAATGTTCTTTCTTCCTCTGTGGACCATGCTTCATAAATTTTTAGACTGGATGCTCCTAGTACACAACAATACACATGAATGCCTCATTTCATCAAATTTTCATACTAGACCCATCAACAACATTGAAGCTCAGAATCAATCACCATTGCAACACAACCATCAAATACATTTGCATCAACGAATCACTGAAACTCATTCATAACTCTCTGAATCAACCAAACTCAATCAATCATTTACATCCTCTGACACAACTAAATCAACCATTCATTCGTACCTAATCAAATTCAACCAATCAATTGAAATAGATAGATCACTATAACCAGTACACAGATTTGAACTCAGAACACTGCATCATCATTTAGAACTAGCTGTAACCTTAAACAAATGCATCAGAGTGTATACACTACTTGGAAGAGCCGAACCGGAGTGTATACATGACTTCAACAAAGTGAACTAGCGCATAGGTTTGCAAATACTTACTTATAACTTCATTGCATTTCTCGACTTCGGACATACCCAGATTATCACATATAAAGGATAAATCTTGCATTAGCAATTAGATCTAGCCCATCCATTATCAAATCACATAATGATAAGTCATTATGATCCTGATCCATCATTAGATCTCATCCATCATCACTAAAGCAAATCACAATCAATCAATCTGAACATTCAAAATACTGTAACCAAAATGAAGTCACCAGAACATAAATCATAACCAAATACTCTAAATCAACAACTAAACCAACTGCAACTTCAAACATCATAGTTCATAAGGTATACACTACTTTTGTGTGTCGAACCAACGTGTATACATGCTTGTACCAAATCGAAACGCCGTACACATCTGTAAATACTAACTTAAAGCTTCATAGACAATCCAGACTTCAGTCATACCCAGATCATAATATTTACAGAATAAAACATGAGTCAGTATTCAGATCTAGACTATGCATGATCAAACCACATAATGATAATTCATTTTAGGCTTTGTGATCCCGATCCATCAACCATCATCAACCACATAGGTTCATCGTTAGATCAGATCAAGAAAAGCAAAGCTCATAACCTGCATATATGATCTAACACTTCATAAGATATTCAATACTTCCACAACCTGGCCTAATGATCTTCTCCTCCTTATATAGTTTTAGGCCTTTCACAATACCTTGGACCAAATACCTAGGGTCAATACCTCGGACCAGATATCTTGGACCAAATACCCTGGACCAATACCTTGGATCAAATACTTGGTTTTCCAACATCTTCATGATTTTCCTTCAATGAAAGTGTGTGTATACGTTATAGGCTTCTTTTGTTTTGTTAACCCGCATGTATATCCTTATTTTCTACAATGAACCTGTGTATACAACTTAACATACCTGAAAATGTCCTTTTTATTCAACTTACTGATTTTGATCTGTAGTCCTTTGTTCCTTCTTCCTATTATTTTGTACCATTACTTTGTTCCCTTTGAATAGACCTATTATAATGTGATTTTCCATTGTACATTACTTCTAAACTGATTCCTTTGAACTGCTCTGCATTTTCTTGCATCTGTAAATACAACTGCCATGCATTCTGTCATTTCTGAGATCTCTCCTATAGATTCATCTAGTTACCATGTACAAGTGAGTTGTTCTGTTATAAGTGGGTTTCCATCAAGTACAACACATGCATCATAATGCCAACGATCTCCCCCTTTGGACTTGATGGTAACCATGTTGGTGTTGATTACTGCAAGCTGCAGAAACTGTTAGAGATAACAAGAAACACCAAAATACTCTCCCCCTTTGACATCAAGGGCAAAGGGTGGGCTGGGATATTCTCCCCCTTTGATATCAACGGCAAAGGGATGACCAAAATGAAGGCTTTCATATCTGAATAGCTGAATATAATCATTGATCATGCTTCCCCTAGGAACATGATGAATTCTCTGATTGAACTCCCCCTTTGTTCATACTGAGATGCACTATATCATACATGCCCCCCCTATGCAGAGTCTGCAAATATTTTCCAAAATAATAACATGACTCTATAACTCAACTATGTGAGTTTGACCTTCATATCACTAATGACTCATACATTCATCAATCTCCTAGCCAAGTGGGGATATAGCAATTTATACAAGACTAAAATATAGCAATTATTACATCATCCTTCCCATGCATAGTGGGGGTACAAATTACATCATATGACAAAAAACGACCCATCAAAAGACTACGACAGATAGAGACAAATATTACATCATGGGTCTTTATATGACCTTTACATCGAATGATATACATGATATTTATAACAGGGACCAAATATCTAAACAAGACTATGATAGTCATCAACAACTGTCATACACCAAGTATGATCTACACCATAAGCATCTGTCAACAGCATCCAGACCAACAACCTGTATATATCCATCATTAGTTATGACAATGTAAATATCATCAACCTGTGATAAAGTATGCCGCATATAGATATCAACTCATCCTCTTGATGTCATCAACATCAAATTGCTTCGTTTCCTTAGTAAAAAGAGCCTTATCATAACCTTCAATGAATCAACTAAGCATATGTCATATCTCCAAGCAATAAAACAAAATCATTCACATCATATCATATGTATGTGAAAACACCAAAGTCATCATCAATGATCATAACATCATCATCAAGAACTACATGATCTTTCCACAAGAACCTTCAATATATCAACCATGTATCATCACTAGGGACCATCCTAGACCTGATAAGCATCAACCATGATAATCAACATATATGAATATCAACCTATCATCATAAGGTAAGAACTCATCATCATTATGTGACTAATTAAGCCATGTCTCTAAATATCCATGTCTTCAAATACATATGTCTTCATGAGATCTACAATAATACCATTCTCTTAGCCAACCAACGATATTTATTAATATGCAATTTATGTAATCATCCATGTATCCAACACACTATGTATCCATAAACTATGTATCTTACAAACCATGATCTCATGGTCATTTTTCAAGCTCTCTTGATATCATCAACAAAAACAATCCCCAGCCATGTGGGAGTCAAGAACTATAGGAATTTTACATCATAATTGCACCATATGAACTTTATGCATCTTTGGAGGCATGATGACACCAGCATAAAATATATGAGTGGTTCATCATCAAATAATGAAGTTATGTACTCAAGCTTTGTAATTCTCCTTGTCGTTATGAATATCACTATGTAAGAAACATATATGTATTGTATGCATCATCAAAAGTCATCCACAATCATCCATAAATCTGATCTGAACAACAAGTATGTAACCCCAAGCAACACAAGTATAATCTGAGATTTCATCATGAGAAAGTCATAAACGTAACATATCATGATGTATCATTTAAACACTTTAGCCACATAAGCATCATCACCATTTATAAGAATCATTAGGTGCCAAAGGCTTCTAAATATAATGCCAACAATGCATTATTAGAAGCATAACATATTCTCCTGTGAACCTGTGCCACCTATTCACTGTCTAATCTGATCATTGCATATATCATTAAGAAATATCATCATCAATCAGATATACATCAAGTTATCAACAACTTATGAGGATCAAGAGCACTTCTAAATAACATCCACAGACTGTAGTCATCTATCATCAACATAGAAAAGATAATTGATAATTGTCTGAATCATATCAGATCATTTTTTTGAGCATGTCCCACTGCCTCTTCATTAAACCAACATATACGCGACTATGAAGCTTCTAACTCATGTATATACGCAACTTGCCTTTATGAAACTTGTGTACGAGATTTAGAACACTGAACTTTCACACTTTTAGCTCGCCCTGAGTCTGTTATATTTGTACACTATGCCATACCACATTTTTCTAATTGTACTTCCTTCTTCTTCCATATGTTCGAGTGTGATGATGTTTTCTCCTTTTGGTATGATGCCCGAAATTTTCTCCTGCATTCCTTTGCTATATGTCCAAACTTGTTACATGCATAACATCTTACATGTTTCATATTCCTTCTATAGCATTGAATGGCTTTGTGACCAAACATATTGGAAGAAAAAAAATATCCCTTAAGGTACCTAGAAGCTGATGATATTTCTGTGTGACGGTCTTGAACAATTCTGCATCTCACTGCAACATGTCCAAAATTATGACATATAAAACATTCAACATTTTTTGTTTGAGGAACTAACTGACTAACAGTTTCACAGTTAGGAGTAAAAGATTTTCTTTGAAGAATTTATTTCCTTGGTTTTTGATGGGGTTGACCTCTCATCTCCTTGTTGAGCATTTCAGATTTTGCATTAGAGTTCCTTGCCTCACCTTGTGAGCTAGATTCAGTTTCAACATATTCAAGAAAGCCAAGAGCAGATTTGATGGCAGGAGACCTTTGACTACTAAGAATATCATCCAAAATCTTAGTACTATCTTGAAATCGTAAAAGCTTATCCTTTTCTTGTAATTTACATTTTAGTATATTTACCTCAACCTTATATTGCTCTTCCTTTTCAAGACACTGCTTCTTCATGATTTCTTCAGATTTTCTTCCTTCTTCAACTTGTTGCCTTAATTCAAGAACTTCAGTTTCTTGTTCTTCAAGAGCTTGGAGTAGTTCTTCATTCTACTTTTTTGATTTTTCAAGATCTTCTTTTAGAGAGAGGATCTTAGCTTCAAGACTTTCATAGTAACTAGATCTATATTTTACTTTCTTGATTGTTGTGCTCCTTTTATTTACTTCATTTCTTAATGATGTCACTTCATCCTGCAGCTTTTGACATTGACCTTCCTTTTCCTTGTACTGCTTCCTTACTTTGTTTCCTTCCTCAAGTTGAGATTTTAGTTTGGTAGCTTCTTCTTTGAAGGCACACTCCCTTTTGTCCAATACATCTTGTTGATCTCTAATTTTGTCTGTGAGTTTTTTAAATTCTACTTCTATTTGATATCTTTCTCTTTCATCCATAAGAGAAAATTCAGTTGTTTCGCTGTCACTTTGATCATCTTCAAATGAACAAAGAAATGTATCACCAAAGGATAACAAATTCATACCTGATAGTTCTTTTGCTTGTTCATCTTCATTCTGAGGTCATTCTAAATTTGAATAATTGCTTCCACATAATCCCCAATCGTCTCTCCTACTGTCATAGTTCCTTTGAGATGTCTTCTTCTTTTGAGGTGCTTTCTTCTTTCCCATTGTTTCTATGGATCTCCTTCAAGCGATCAAGCTTCTGCCAAAGGACCTGCTCTGATACCAATGGTTAGAAATAATACTGAGAGGGGGGAGGGTGAATCATTGTTACAATCTATAATCTTTTCATTTCCATACTCAGATTTATAAATGGTACTTCAGTGAAGGAAACTCGTGTGTGCACACAACTGTTCTTAAGGAAACAAACGCATATCTACTGAACTTATGATTCAGTTAATTCATCTTATGTTGATCTTTAATCAATGCGTCACTACTTTATTAAACATTAAACAGTAACCATGTGTAGTAATAACATAATAAACCATCACACATAAGAAATGCACATGAACACCAAGATTTAAGGTGGAAACCCAATGTGGGTCAAAACCACATGTTGTTGTTGTCTCCGTCTTCTTTTAATAATAAGAAAATATTTTTACAATTATGTACGAGTGTAGGCTCATACATATACGTAGGCTTCTACCTGCAGAAGGTTACAACCTTCTCTCATTCTCCATCTTCTACTAGAAGGGAGCTACAGCCCCCTAGCTCTTGTACTAGCCGATATGTTTACTATTACATCAGCGTTGATGTAAAGAAGGCTACGGACTTCTTTCTTCCTCCAGGGACCACGTTTCATAAATTTTCAGACTAGATGCTCCTCGTACACAACAATACACATGAAGGCCTCGTTTCATCAAATTTTCATACTGGACCCATCAACAACATTGAAACTTAGAATCAATCACCATTACAATATAGCCATCAAATACATCTGCATCAACCAATCACTAAAACTCAATTGTCACTCTCTGAATCAACCAAACTCAATCAATCATTGACATCCTCTGGCACAACTAAATCAACCATTCATTCATTCTTAATCAACTTCAACCATTCAACTGAAATAGATAGATCACTATAACCAGTACACAGATCTAAACTCAGAACACTACATCATCATTCAGAACTAGTGGTAACCTCAAACGCATGCATCCAAGTGTATACGCTACTTGGAAGAGTCGAACTGGCATGTATACGTGACTTCACCAAAGCGAACCAGTGTATAGGTTTGCAAATACTTACTTATAACTTCGCTACACTTACCGACTTCAGACATACCCAGATCATCACATATAGAGGATAAATCATGTGTTAGCAATCAGATCTAGCCCATCCATTATCATATCACATAATGATAATTCATTATGATCTCGATCCATCATTAGATCTCATCCATCATCACTGAAGCAAATCACAATCAATCAATCTGAATATTTAGAATATTGTCACCAGAATGTAGTCACCAGAACACAAAGCATAACCCAGTACTCTGCATCAACAACCAGAACCAACTGGAACTTGAAACATCATAGTTCATAAGGTATATGCTACTTCAATGTGTCAAACCAGCGTGTATATGGGCTTTTACCAAAGCGAAAAAACGTACAGATATGCAAATACTAACTTAAAACTTCAGAGACATTCCAAACTTCAGTCATACCCAGATCATAATATTTACAGAATAAATCATGAGTTAGTATTTAGATGTAAACTGTCCATGATCAAACCACATAATGATAATTCACTTTAGGCTTTATGATCCCGACCCATCAACCATCATCAACCACATAGGTGCATCGATAGATCAGATCAAGAAAAGCATTAGAAGCTCATAACCTGCATATATGATCTAACACTTCATAAGATATTCAATACTTGCACACCTTGGCCTAATGATCTTCTTTTCCTTATATATTTTTAGGCCTTCCACAATTCCTTGGACCAAAACCACTTAGGACCAATACCTTGGACCAAATACCTAGGGTCAATACCTCAGATCAAATACCTTAGACCAAATACCTCATACCAATACCTTGGATTAAAATACCTTGGATCAAATACCTGGTTTTCCAACATGTATGTGCTTTTCCTCCTGTGGAAGTGTGTGTATATGTTATACGCTTCTTTTGTTCTGTTAACCCATGTGTATACGCTTCTTTTCTACAATGAACCTGCGTATACAACTTAACATACCTGAAAATGTCCTTTTTATTCAATTTCTTGATTCTAATTTGTAGTCCTTTGTTCCTTCATCCTATTAATTTGTACCATTACTTTGTTCCTTTTGAATAGACCTGTTATAATGTGATTTCCCATTGTACATTACTTCTGAACTGATTCCTCTGAACTTCCCCGCATTTTGTCACATCTATAAATACAACTGCCACTCATTCTTTAATATCTGATATCTCCCCTGTAGATTCATCTAGTTACATAGATTCATCAAGTTACCATGTACAAGTGAGTTGTTCTACTATAAGTGGGTTGCCATCAAGTACAACACATGCATCATAATGCCAACAGACCCTTCAAGATAAAAAGGATCTTTTGGTGGTTTCTTCTCAGACTCATCTCTGAAGGTTACTTTCTTAGATTTCTGTTCTTCTAATGCATTTTTCTTTTCCACAACTAGAATGCATTTTTCCACAGCTATTGCCTCTTTCATATTTTTTCCAAAGTTGGTTTGGCAGCTCTATCAATGAAGATAGTTGTGTTTGATGGTATAGAAGAGATGTACCACTCATTTTGGACCTCATTGCTAGGCTTAGGTTTCATTGGTATTTTATTCAATACTTTATTGAAGTGAGAGTTGAAGTCGTTAATGGGCTCTTTTAGTTCAACTTTTAAATTAGAGAGATCATTGATTAGGGTAGCTGTAGATCTATCATCTTCAAATTTAGTCAAAAACTTCTCTTGAAAAGCATCCGAACTGTTAATAGAACCTAATGGTAATGAAAAGTACCATGATCCTGCTACTCCTTGTAACGTATATGGGAATAATCTTACAACTGCATCTTCTTCCTCTACTTCATTCAAGTTATTGGACAATATAAAACTATTTATATGTTCCTCAGCTAATAGGCCATTATCAGTATTGAATTTGGGCAACCATTTCTTTGGGTGTGCTGGTAATTGATGTAAAGGTCCATCCATCCTAACAGCCCCTATATTTGTCCATGGCTTTGGAGGATTTTGTGCTATTGCTAGTATGTGGGTAGGGGAAGGTGTAGTAGTAGTGTTTGAAGGTGATTGGGTAGAAGAACATGTAGCTTTTGTACCTGTGTAAGTCATGATCTGGAGTGGTGACATGGATGATTGATCTTGTGAGGATATAGACATGATGAACGAAGATGATGATAGAACCTCATTGTGAGATTCAGATGGTATTTTCTTAGCTCTCTTTCGACTTGGAAGAGGAAATTCAAATAAAGGAATATTGAACTTTTCGCTCTATGCTCTAGTCAACTATTGAGATGGAGTGAGCTAAGAGGTAAAGCTATCCTGGAATAACTCAAATTCTTCTTGGGATAGTGAAATCCCCTATAATTTATGAATCAAAGATTGAACTTTAGGGGTTTCAGTAAAAGAATAATGATCTGGCTTGTTTGGGATTTTAGCAACAGGTTGTATAATATTTTGTGCAACTTCTCACTTAGGATAATGTGATTTGGAAGTCTTTTGAGAATTTGAACGTGAGGGTGAGGGAGTTTTACTCTTAGAATAGCTTGTTAATTCAGATTTACTTGCCATTCACAGTCAGGCCCTCCTTCTGATGCCAAAACGTTGAGGCCTCGAAAATTGTTGCCTCAATGTGGGGGAAAACCACCCAGTTCAGACCTGGTTGGTAGCACCTTTTCCATTTGGAGTAGTCGTTCCAACTGGGGATAATGGGACCAATTTCCCAATATATTTAATGCTTGTGCTAATGGGGTGATATGTGAGGTTTTAAAGTAATGTCTAAGCTAAAGGTAATCTAATATTAACTAACAATCACATGCATTTTATCCTAATTTAAACACTATCTAATTATAGATATACCTGGGATTAAATTGATATATGCGATTTACAATAATATCTAAAAGCAATTGGTAATAAAGTTCATTCAATTGCCATGAGAAGTGAATTCATTTTAACAATAATTGTTTCATATAAAAAGTTAGCCGAAACTATTGTGAAAGATATATTGCATAAGGAATTATTCATATATTCAACATAAAATATAGATCATCATCATATGGAAGTGAAATAATGGTAATCAAGATTCATAATTTCATACATAAAAAATTCAAGAAGAATTTTTTACTTAATACATAAGTAAAAAGGATTACGAGATAAAAGTACCATTTATAATATGTCCTACTCATGTGCTTCAGCAACACTGATCTATCTTCAGTCCATCCAACACCATCTAAGAGTACAAAAGTGCAATTTTAGTAGAAGATGCTAAATCAGATAGAAAATAAATCATGTTCCATTAATTTAACCAGAACTTCCTCAAAGGTACAAAAGTGCATTTTTGAAGACTTTTTTTGATAAAATTCTGGACCCCTCTCTAAATGCATGAGAGGTGTTTAAATACTAAAACTCTAAAACTAAAAATAGATTATTACAAAAATAGTTGAGGAGGTTTAAATGCCTTGCCTCAATTTGTGAAAAAATAAAATCGAAATGGAAATAAACAAGGTGACTAACTATCCTGCATTTGCTCATTCAGATCGCAAATATCCATCATGGGCTTGAGCTGTGTTGGTTGGCCGACTTCAGATTTCAAGTGTCCAGCGAATATAACATCAGTGAGTACTGGTGCCATTTTCTCCCTAGAAGTGGTTAGGCATCACAACGTCATCCATTAGTTGTGAGGTTTTACCAAATGTTGCCAATATGCCTCCCAGTTTAACATGGTCGTTTTCATTATCTCTTGTACTTTTATTGTCACTACCGGTTTCCATTGTTGTTCAAGCTGTTTCACATTAGCAAGGAAACCTGGAATGGAATCTGCCAAAAGGTTGGCACTATGTAAATTCTCGTTGATGTTTTCTATGACACTGTTTGCTGCTACTACCACGTTTGTTGTTGCCTTTTCCGCTTCTTTAAGCTGAGAATCCCAACTCGCAAATAAGATTTTCTTATGTGATTCTTCTAGCTTGGGTAAGTCGTTGTTTCTCCCATCTTCTGTATTTTGCCAGGTGATAAAATCAGAGACCTTTTTGAAGATCTCATCATATCCAAGTCTCATTTCCACAACTTGACTTGTCATTTTATCGCTTATTTCGCAATAAGATTTCCACTGTGTAATCTTCTGGCGGAATAATTCTTTCTGGTGCATCATCTAGGATTCAAGACCGAGTGCTTCGGTAACAAACTGATGAATTTTTAGGTTGTCTTTGTGTATATTAGTTATTTCCTGCATCTGTGCTTCCTTCTCGGATAAGCTGGTTCGATGTTCTATTTGCAACTATTCAAATACCTTTTGAAGCTTGGCCAACTGTATTTCTACCTAATGGTCAGATTTCACTTGTTGTAGTTGTCGCTCAATCGACGTTATTTTATCTTCCTCTCCTCTAAGCAACATTTGTATTTTTGTTTCTTTGTCCATGGTCGTTATAGTGTAACCACCTTTAAACTGTGAGAGTCTAGTAAGGTTGGCAGATGGATCAACGGGCGAGTCTTTCCGTAGAACGTCCATTGGTTCATTTTGAGGGGCAGTAGCAGCTATAGAGTCCAATTTCCATTTCTTTCTTTGTCTTTTCACCAGGGCCTTATGCTCTGGGCTATAGAACACATCTAGAGGGGTAATTTGTTCAATTCTCAAAATTATTTCGGAAGTGGGGTTGGCAAGGATGTGCTCTACCTCTTGTGTATTTATAGTCTCTTCCACTGTAATTTCCAGAATTTTTTTCTATTGTGGAGTTTTCAACTCTAGCGCCTATTCCTCTGTGTTGAGGCTTTTATTAAACTTGTCCCACTCTTCCTCTGAGTCAATTACCATGGGTTTTATTGGCTGTGCAGAGGTAGTAGGGATTTCAGCCTGCTGCTAGCTGAAGTTTCTTCAACTATCTTCTGTGTAGATTTGGTTGTATCCTTTACTGACTCCATGCTTTTTTTCCCATTTTGTGATGACTATTGCGATTCCCTGGTGGATTTCTCTTGAGATTCCTCTCCAGAATCAGTCTTAGAATTTTCTTTGGAGTCACCTTCTATAGTCACAATGGGAGTAGGCTCCCTTATTGGTTCAATAAATAATTGGTCCCATGGGACCTTTGCTAACCTCCTTTCTCTATAACTATAAAAATTTTCCAGATCTTCACGGTCAAAAAGTAGTTGTGCTATATGCTTCACCTCTATGAAGGTGTTTTTCTACAAAAATATGTCATCAAAGGCATCTACCTCATTGCTGAATACTTTTATTTTCACCAGAATGGTGAAATTTTCAACTGTGCCGAATGGGTCATATTGCCTTCCAGGGAATTTAGGTAATCGCAGAGATAACATTTCTCTGTTTCTTTAAATGCATGCCCTAGGTCATGTGATGCAAATGCTCCACATTATAGAGGGAATGTAGGCTAGATGGCCTTCTTTGAATCCTCCAATGTCTTTCTCATTCCTCCCTCACTAGCTGTTTGATAGGTTATCTCTCTAGCCATCAATTTATCTGGAACATAGTATGGGAGGACATGGGGGGAGGTGATGCTGCCAAAAAGCCTGATATATGTAAATGTTTCCTCCTTGAACCATCTGGCCACTAGGAGGATGTCAACTTCAGCTTCTTGGGATAACCTGTGGGCGTCTCGATTATAAATCTGCTTGTGAATCGGGAGCATAACTCCATAACAAATCTTGAAAAACATGTAGTTGAAAATTGGATTCCCACATGTCCTTGTGGTACATGTGAATGGGAAGTGGATTTCGAACAGTCCATTTTCATCCTATGATAGGGAATTTCGAACTAAAACAAATTGCCTCCATGACATAGACACTCATTAAAAATGTAGGGTAAACCCTCAAAGCAACAATTCTTTTCCTTCTATACTAGATAATTGTTTTTTGCTAAAACTTTTAGACAAAATTTGAGCCCAATTCATTACAATTGCATTAACAGTTGCATCTATTAACAACAACCATTCTGGGGAGAACTTAGCACTTTCGGGTCTACCAAATAGTCTACATAACATAGCCACTGCAAAAATATGAGGGGGACAAAAAAACGAAATAGTGTACATACCGTTTTTATCTTTCTTGATTTTTTCCTAATTATTGGACCAGGTCCGGGTGCAGTTTGCTGGGTCATCTTTTTCTTTGGCAAAATTCTCCATGAACTGCCTGTTGTAGGTGATTTGTGGCTCTAGTTGCTGGTACATAAGGCGTAGATTGTTTGGGGTAAAAGATCTGATAACCCCTTTTCTTCTTGTCCTGAATTCTCTGTCTGAGATGTCAGCTTCATCAATAACCCATTTAACCATTGCGTTTTAAGGGATTAGCTTCGGGTGCACAGCTATGTGGTGAAAAAATGAGCATGTCATCTCTAGCATGGAAGTGTCTGAGGAATCATGTCCGTCAACTATATTTTTTGTTTCCATAATCCTCCGCTGCTCCTCCTCCAGTATGTTATACATAGCCTCCCATGTAGGGGTTCCTCCCTCTCTGTTGCATGTAGTATTCGTAAATAGAGAAGTCATTTTTTGATTTCTCAGAGGTGATTGCCTTGCCTTTCTTCACCATTTTTCTCAACGCTTTTCTCTACAAAATTTTCCTGAAAGTGAAGAGCAACAGCTATCGGATACACAAAGATGAACGTAAAACGAAATAATGCAGATAGCTTGTAAAGGTGATAAAAGGCGTTTTATTTGAGCGAACGTAAGAAGATATCATATCACGCTAAATGGATTTTCACACATAAATGCAGTTATCTCTTACTAAATGCCCACTAATGATGCATTATCCCTTAACTTTAATGCACATAGATGTTTGCATCGTAAAACGGGAAGAAATCTTTTGCGATGACAAGCCTTTAAACTGTGATGATATGGATTGCGCGATTTACGAAGCAATATTGCAATATGCCTTTCCGCCTTTCTTACCTCCCATTGTGTTTCTGTGAGATGCGAGATGCAAGCCGCTCATTAGTTGTTTTCAAAACATAGCTAATTGCTAGGTTTATCCTTTTAAAATGACCTTTTTTACTGAGTGGTAGACCTAAAACATTTGCTTATGATACTTTAAGGAGTGGGTCCAGGTCTTAATCATATTTCGCAATATCGGCTGGTGGTAAGTACACAATGTTCATTTGAACGCCTAAAATGCAATGCAATAAAAGTTACAATGCCATCGCGGTTTCACATCTCACATGTTTCACAATGGCCTTTTTAAAGCGAGCCCTTTTTGAATGGTACTATGTGATGCCAGACTTAAGCCTAAAAAGCTTAAGGACTTAGTTTATGTCATATTTTATGATATTTTTGAGCATAGAGTACTTACTTAATCATTTTTCTTGATTTTGGAGGGTTAGAAAGGTCCTTTGGTGGGTTTAAATCATGTTATATGTGTGAAAGTAAGTTTCTAGTAGTTTTTCTAAAAAGGGGGTTTTGATTGTTATCTTTCCTTTATTTCAAAAAAATAAAAGAAACGCCTAAATGCTAAGTTCTGTTTTTTGGATAGACTTTTTGAAGGGCCCCCATTTATTAACATAATATTAAGTACTATCATCAATAAATGGGGGGTTGTTAAATACCACAACAACTTCTTATATATTTAATAGGAATTTCAAATTTTGTATTGTTATCCTTCAATATCCTTGCAAAAGCATGTGAACTAGATTCTCCTTATACAATTTCATGAAAACCAAGAACAAATTTAATGGAAGGAGACGTTTGAATACTAAGAATGTTATCCAAAATCTTAGTACTATCTTGAAATCTCAAGTGTTTCTCATTTTCTTCTAATTTACCTTTTAGAATTTTTACCTCGGCCTCTATACTTTCGTATTGTTCTTTCTTTTCTAGATATTGCTTCCTCATTTCTTCTTCAACCTTTCTTACTTCTTCCAATTTCTCCTTTAATCTGATAATTTATTGATTCAAACCATTCTCTTTTTCTTCAAATACATGAAAAATCTCCTCATTTCACTTGTTTTACTTTTCAAGGTCTCCTCTTAGAGAGACGATCTCAACTTCAAGTCCTTCACAATCTTGTTTAGATTCTGCTGCAACACCTATTGATTTAACATGATCCATTTCATCACATGAATACAACTTATTCTTAAGATTTTTAATCAAAGAAAAATCAAGTTTTCTTCTAATATTAAGAAATTCCTTTAATCTAACTTCTTCTAAATCAGTAACTATATAAGATATACCAATGGTTGTTTTATCATCCTACTTGTCCTTTTACAGATATTTAGAAATAAGATTACCTAATGGTTCTCTTGATGCACAATATTTCTTTGATTTACCTTCATGAATGACCTACATATTATCCCATACTTCCTTTGAAATTTCATAGTGCATAACCTCTCCTAATGCTGAATCAGGTATGTTACCGATGATTTCATTTAATGCAAAATTATTCTTTTGTAATTCTTCACTCAATGGAGGAGTTTTAGTGCAACCATTGCATATTAAATTCCAAAAATCAGATCCTATATTTTTTAATCGACACTTCATCTTCTCTTTCCATTCTTGATAGTTATCGTCACTCAACATAGATATAACTTTATTGTCTATGGTTTCTAACTTGGTTTGTTCTTATGCCGCAGATTGTTCTTGACCAATGAATGCAGATATTGTTATAGCATCAGAGGCATCACTATCATTGTTCCGTTGAATTGACTTCTTCCTTTGATATTTATTCTTCTTTTGCTTCTTTCCAATTGTTCTTGATCCACTTCAAGTGGTTAAGCTTCAACTAATGTGACCTGCTCCAATACCAATTGTTGGGAAAAATACTTGGGGGCGGGGTGGGGGGGTGAATATCAGTATTTGAAACTGACTTTAAACTTTTCATTTCATATTTTGATTCCCATACGCTAATGTCATTCATGTAACTGGCATATGTACATGACTTTAGTAAAGGAAAACAACGTATATGAAGTCAACTAAGTTTTCATACTTGTACTGGTGCAGACTCATCCCACTATGTAGGAACCCACCTACAGAAGGCTACAACATTCTTTCTTTGTCAAGCACCAACTGGAAGGCAGCCGCAACCCCCTGATCTTGTTTACTGACTCCTACCGAAAGGGAGCAATTACCCCCTACACAAATTCACCAGCTACCACTGGAAGGAAGCTCTTACTCCCTCACTGAAGGCTCCAACTCTGAACACCTTTGTGGACCATGTTTCATAAAGTTTCATACTAGATCACCTAACTCAAAAACATCAAACCTATAGGCCACCTTTCATCATATTTTTAGACTTGACCCACTTACATCATGAAGAGAAAAATAAGTAACAATATCGAAACCTAATATTGAGTCAAATCATCCAACCAGTATAACATCAACAAACCAATCACTAAATCTTATCCATTGTAACTATTCCATATCATATATATATATATATATATATATATATCATATCAATGCACAAAAGCCAAACCATGCATTTTTCATCATCACTCTTGTCACTACAAATGCTTATCAACCATACGTCATAATTTAAATGCTACTATTATAAATCATACCCATGTATATACGTGCTTCCCCTTAAGAAGATATGCATACAATCTTAAATCACTGACTACTGATATTTCTGTCAAGCTGAATCATTGGGTTAGTCACTAAATATTGAATCACAATAGATACATCAATACTAACTTACTAAGAACCCAACCTTAATGCTACAATATCACTGATTAATATACCAAGTCTTACTGAACCCAATCAAAACTATCAAACACAGATTATCATGATGGAGATATCATCAACAAAAAACAACAAATAGAACATAACTTATTGTATAAGATTTTTTCCGAAGAAATCACATTGAAAATTTTGGTCGACACGTTTCGAACCAACGAGTGTGGTTCATCTTCCGGACACGATGAAGAACAGATCTAGGAAGAGGGTTAAATAGATAAACAATTCAACCTAATAGCTAGAACATAATGACTATATTTGACTAGGGGAGATAATGACTATATTTGACTCGGGGAGGGAAAGATGGGATTTTTTTTCTTTTTTCTTAACTCATTTAGATGATAATAAAAGATTAAATTTTTTTTACTAGCCATTATGTTATGTTCAATTAATATGTTATATTTATATTATAAATATTTAAATGTATAAGGTAAAGGTATCTAAATATGTAATATGGTTATCAAAAATATATTTATTCTTGTCTGCTTATATTAGACTTAATTTATATGATAATCAAAGAAAAATAATAACCAATTTATATGTTATATTCAATATATTAATAAATAATATATATTTTATATATATAATATATATATATATATATATATATATATATATATATATATATATATATATATATATATATATATATATATATCTAGTAACTAATATCTATATATGTGTGTGTGTGTAGAATAGTTATTTATGTAGTAATAGAATAATAGATATTATTAAAATTAATTATTTATAACAATCTAAATATATAAAGAAACTAAAGATTAGGGTTTTAGTTCTATTTAACCCATTTTAATTTGTTAAAATGAAATGTATTAGACTACCAAAAGATTAGACTATTAATAATGAATTAGAGGTGAAAAAAAAATGAGGCATAGACAAAGACTAAGACGAGAGGCTGGGCATCCAACAACTACTAATTACCTGGCATCAAATATCATCAACAACTCATATTGCATAACCCTAGCATATGTACGTGGCATTCATAAGACGTATCAGCATATGTACATGCTTTCCATTCATAACACCTGTGTACAAATATGCACAAACTAAAAAACACTTTGCAGAATATATACGCGACTACCCAAAAAAAATACGTGTATGTACATGACTAACCTAAGTAAAACTAGCATATAGATCTGAAATTAGTGAATTATACTTTCATTGCACAACATATCATCTGTAAAACCCAAATCTTGGCATACACACTGTTACAGTCACACACCATTATACCATCATCATAGATCTATCAAACCATAAATAGGTGAAGCAATATGTATTCATTTCATACCTATCATCTCTGATCATCTCCATGTTTCCTGTTGTACACCTATTTCAGATCAAATTATTCATAAACAATCCATCACTCACACACCTAACACTTTGATCTCCATATGATTATATAGCTTTCTCCCTAGTCAATACATTAGGCCAATCCCTTAGTAATGTCTGTTGGGTTGTGTTATATTCTTTCCATGACTAGCCTACGCAGTTAACCAAGGATTAGAGGGGGGAGGTCACAGGGGGTTTGAGGCATACCTGTAACCCCACTTTATGGGGTTCGGGGTAACGCCCCAAAAAATTTTGGTTTTGGAACCTATGTTAGGTTGGGCGGATCCACCTATGGTTTTATGCATGATTTTCACACATGTTTTTTGGACGCGATGGTTTTCGGTCCATGGTATTGGATGCTTCAACATGTATAAATATGTACTATAACTTTGAAAGGAATATGATCAAAAGTCAAGCTGGTATTCCCGGTTTTGGGATCCAGGGGAAATCTTTGTGTATATGTGTTTTATGTGTTATGCTTTCGCATTGTTTATTTTCTGCGTTTTAGAATTTGTATGCAGGTAATTTCTGTACGGGGTTAAAAACTACATTTGGTATCAAAGCAGTTTTGGCTTCAAGGGGATGCCTTTGTTGCTGAGGGGTTTTTCTCGGGCCTATGGTAGACCCTGTTCACTGGGAGATCTACGAGATAGATTATGGTGGTGAAAGCAGATGGTGAGCAGTGGAAAGATAGAGATCGAGAAATTTTATGGACAGAGTTTTGAGTTGTGGAAACTCAAGATGGAGGATTTGTTGGTGGATAAAGATCAGTGGATCGTGGTAGATCTGGGTACTAAACCAATGGGAGTGTACGATGAAGAATGGAAGAAGTTGGATCAGAAGGCAAAGAGCACAATACGATTGTGTGTCTTAGATTTAGTATTGTTGAATGTATCAGGGGAAGCTACGGCGAAGGCTTAGTGGGACAAGTTAGGGACTTTGTACCAATCTAAGTCTCTGGTGAATAAATTTTTCCTGTGGAAAAAGCCGTATAACCTAAGGATAAAAGATGGAGACTTGGTGATAGAGCATATAAACACATTTAATAATGCGGTCAGTGAGTTAGCATTCGTTGATATTAAAATTTCAGATGAAGATAAGTGCATCAGTTTGTTGTGTTCTCTACCAGATTCGTGGGATAGTCTGGTTATTGTAATAGGTAGCAATGCAACTGCCTTGAAATTTGATGAAATAGTCTCAGCCTTGTTGACAGAGGAGATGAGATGGAAAAATATGGAGAGCCAGAATGGTGATGCCATGTTTGTACGAGGACGGTCCCATAACAGAAACAAAAATAAGTCATCAAGTGGGAGATCTAAATCTTGAGGGAGATTTAAATCTCCAGGAAAACCTGTAAAGGTGGTGTGCTGGAAATGCGGAAAGGAAGGCCACTTCGAAAGGGACTGTAAATCTAAAGCTCCTGACAAAGGAAAGGGATCTGATGAGGCTCCTTCTACAGAGGTGAAAATCACCTCAGATGAAGGTGGGGATGTGTACTTGGCTTCTTCAAGTACACATGTATATCATAAGGCATGGTTGATTGACTCAGGTGCATCATTTTGCTTCACTCCCCAGAGAGAGTGGTTCTGCGAGTATGAGAAATATGATGGTGGTGATGTCTTCTTTGGGGATGATAGGAAGGCTAAAATCATTGGTCACGGAAAGGTAAAGTTGAAGTTGCAAGGTGGAAGAGTTATAACACTTCCGGGTGTTCTACATATTCCTACATTGGGCAGAAATCTAAATTCTATAAGCAAGCTGGATGATGTAGGTGTGAAAACAGTGTTCGAGAAGGATACCTGCAAAATGGTTTGGGAAGAATTGGTATTGATGCGGGGAGTTCGAATTGGAACTCTATACAAGCTGCAAGGTAGCACTATTATTGATGGGTGCAATAGTTCTGTGTTTCTTGAAAGTGGAGCAGAAAATCTAGTGGTCTTTGGAGAGAAGACCATGTTGTGGCATTAAAGTCTTGGAAATATTGGAGAGAAGGGCCTTTGAATACTTCATGGTAGAGGTATGGTAAAAGGTATGAGGAATAGCTCTCTTGGTTTTGATTTCTATGAAAATTGTGTATATGGGCAGTAGAATCGGGTGAGTTTCCCCTCTGGTAGTAAGAGGGCGAAACAGATATTAGAACTTGTGCACAGTGATGTGTTTGGACCTTTGAAGGTTCCATCACTGGGTAAGTCTATGTACTATGTATCATTTATATATGACTTCTCAAAGATTACATGGATATATTTCCTTAAGAAGAAATCTGATGTCTTTGATAGGTTTAAAGAATTTAAGGCTCTTGTGGAAAATCAGACAGAGAAGAAGATAAAGGTGCTAAGGATAGATAATGGTGGAGTTTTTTGCAGCAAGGAATTTGAATAATTTTGTAAGAAGTGTGGTATAGCATGGTAGAAGACTACTCCATATACACCTGAGCAAAATGGAGTTGTAGAAAGAATGAACAAGACCTTGATGGAAAGAGCAAGAAGCATGCTTACTGGTACCGGGTTAGGACAAGAATTCTGGGTAGAGGCGGTGGACACTGCATGTTACCTGATCAATAGGTCACCTTCATCAGCATTAGAGGATAAGACTCCACAAGAGGTATGGACTGATAAGAAACCCTCTCTTTCACATTTGAGAGTATTTGGATGTGATGAATATGTACATGTTCCAAAGGAGAAATGAACCAAGTTGGATAATAAATATGAAAAGTGCATCTTTATTGGGTATAAGGATGGTTTAAAGGGTTATAAGCTTTGGAACCCAATAACAAGGAAGGTTGTGTACAACCGATATGTGGTGTTCAGAGAGGTGAAAGATGTTATTAAACATGAATTCCAACCAAAGGAACCTGAGAAGATAGAGTTTGAGCTAAAGGAGGAAGAATCAGACTATACAGTAGAGGAGGAATCAGAAGATGAAGATTCACAAGCTCTAGCTGTGAGAAGATTAGTTCGAGAAAGAAGGCAACCAGAAAGGTATAGTCCATCTGCTTTCTATTCCAATTTTTCTTTATCTATTATGGATGATGACCCCAGAACTGCGAAGGAAGTAGTAGATTCAGAGGATGGAAAACTCTGGAAAGAGGCCATGGCTGATGAAATGGAATCTTTGCACAAAAATGAGGCTTGGGATATGGTGGAGTTGCCAGCTGGAAGGAAAACCATTGGTAGCAAATGGGTGTTCAAGAAGAAGACAAATGCAGAAGGAAAAATGGAGAAATACAAAGCTCGGTTGGTAGCAAAAGGTTATTCCCAGGTGTCGAGAATTGATTTTGGTCATATTTTTTCTCATGTTGCCAAGGTAACTTCTATTGTATTACTTTTATCTATTGTTGTTGCTTTTGATTTTGAGGTAGAACAGATGGATGTGAAGACAAAATTTCTTCACGGGGATTTGGAAGAGGAAATATACATGAAGCAACCTGAAGGCTTTGTGGTGAAGGGTAAGAAAGATCTAGTATGCAAGTTAAAGAAGTCTTTGTATGGGTTAAAACAGTCACAAAGGATGTGGTATCAGAAATTTGATACATTTATATGGGCACTTGGTTTCACCAGAAGCAAAGTAGATCACTGTGTGTATTTTAAATTAATTGGTGACCATGTTATTTATCTAGTCTTGTATGTGGATGATATGTTGTTGGTTGGAAATGACAAAGAAATTATCCAGGATTTGAAGACCGAATTGTCCTCCAAATTCAACATGAAAGAACTTGGTGTTGAAAACTATATTTTGGGCATGGAAATTAAAAGAGATCGGGCAAAGAGGAAGCTTTGGTTAAACCAGAGGAAGTATGTCGAGACAATATTGCAGATGTTTAATACGCAACATAGTAAACTGGTGAAGGTTCCTATTCCTATAGTTGTGAGGTTATCTGCTAAACAGTGTCCCAAGACACAAGAAGAGTAAGAGGACATGTCTCATGTTCCATATGCAAGTGCAGTCGATAGCCTGATGTATGCAATGGTCTGTACTAGACAAGACATTGAACATGCAGTGGGAGTATTGAACAGGTTTATGTCAAAACCAGGGAAGGAGCATTGGACAAGAGTGAAGCGGGTTTTTAGCTATTTGTGTGGCACTAGTGATTATGGTTTGTGCTACCAAGGAAGACCAAGATTGGACAGAGTGTTGGATATTCGTGGCTTTGTTGATGTAGACTGGGCTAGAGATCTGGATCAAAGAAGATCTACAAGTGGGTATGTGTTTAACCTATTTGGAGGTGCAATCAGTTGGATGAGTAAGAAATAATCTGTAGTGGCACTATCAACTACAAAGGCAGAATACATGGCAGCCACTCATGTAAGCGAGGAAGCAGTTTAATTGCAGAGGTTGTGTTCAAGTATGGGGTTAGTACAGGAATCTATAAGGATAGAATGTGATAGCCAAAGTGCAATTTTCTTGGCAAATAACCCTGCATATCATTCAAAGACAAAGAACATTGATGTTCAATATCACTTTGTGAAGGATATGATAGAAGACAAAAAGGTGTTGCTGGTAAAGGTGGACACTTTGAAGAATACTAGAGATGCATTGACAAAATCTGTGAGCTCTGAGAAGTTCTCTTGGTGTAGAGAAACAATGGGCGTTTCAGGGCTGGAAAAATGACTAAGCTCTCTTGTGGCCCCCTATGGAAAGAAAACAACAAGGGGGAGAATGTTGGGTTGTGTTATATTCTTTCCATGACTAGCCCACGTAGTTAACCAGGTGTTAGAGGGGGATAGGTCACAGGGGGTTTGAGGCATACCTGTAACCCAACTTTATGGTGTCCGAGGCAGTGCCCTAGAAAATTTTGGTTTTGGAACCTATGTTAGGTTGAGCGGACCCACCTATGGTTTTGTGCATGATTTTCGCACTTGTTTTTTGGACGCGATGGTTTTCAGTCCATGGTATTGGATGCTTTGGCATGTATAAATATGTATTATAACATTGAAAGGAATATAATGAAAAATCAAGCTGGTGGTCCCGGTTTTTGGATCTAGGGGAAATCTTTGTGTATATGTGTTTTATGTGTTATGCTCTCGCATTTTTTATTTTCTGTGTTTTAGAATTTGTATGCAAGTAATTTCTGTACGAGGTTAAAACCTACAATGTCATAAATATTCTTTGACGGGATCAAATAACCATTGTTGCTATCATTATTAAAGGCCAATATCATGGTAAATTTGCTTGGTACCCAGATTACCATGGTGTAGATTTTGTACGAGGCTTTACTTCACAATATCCACATATGTACATGACCGTTTCAAATAGGAGCCACATATAATTTACCAAACATCACTTTTATTACTCATTTGTCTTTGAACTAATATTCCTTTAACCATAACCTCTACTACATTTGTACTAGCCTACATCATCATCATGTTACCATAATGTTCAAATCTTTATCAAGTAGTTTTCCATCAAGGACATCACATTAGCCATAATTCTAATAAAGCAGCCTTAGATTCGATTTGGGTTTTCTCCCAAAAGTGTTTCCTAGGTCATATCTCATGTCAAGTCAAGGTTTTTGAGTTTTTTGTTTCATTGTTCATTGATTTCTACATAATTTTAATTTGTATGCATATGCAATTAACAGTAGTCTACAAATCCATAAATCAAAAGAGAAATAAAATCCTCATAGTGTAGAGTTCATATGTTTTAAATATAGTTTTGTCAAATCTATTGTGATGAACATTCCAGTAGAATATTCATGGCATTGTACAAACCAGGTAGTGTTGTAACTCCACTCCGAATCTAGATATGCACCTATAGCATCCATATTGAAAATAAGTTTATTGAGGCTATCATTAGGCATGCATTCATGAAGCTCATAAGTTTCTCTTTCTCATGGCACTGCCCTTATAGAGGTACAAGTTTTTGATAGCACAGGTCATTCCCTCATTGTGGAACCACCCTTTTAGATGCACAAATTTTTAATGGTCTATGCCTGTTAGTATTATTACTAGTGCCACTAAACGTTGACATAAAAAAAATTACCAAAATAATAGAATAACTTACAAATTTTGCCAAAACATTACCTTGCAAAGCTTTAAAAAAAAAATGGCGAAGCATGCTACACCTAAAATGTTAACATTCAAGGTTAGGTTGTGATAAAACTTATGAAATTTTTGTGAGGTGGAAGGAGGCACAATCCATAATATTAGAATTTAATGTATGGTCTACCTTGCCCAGACAATAGTAAAATTTTGACCATTTTCTCACAATTTTTAAAGCTTCGACATAAAGATGATAATGTTCTCATGTATTGCATGTGGCTTTCTTGGCATAAGGAATCCGATCCAATGTGCATCATGGCTGATAAATTGCTTGAAATAATTTTCTTGCTATATGGAGTTATGTTTTGTGATAAGAATGACAATAATATGGTAGGGAGGAAAATATGGACCACAAATGTTAAGGATGGTCTTCTGTCTTATATAAAAGACAATAAGGTTCATGAGTCCTAGCCCTTTACTAATTTAAATTGAATAATTGTATTCATTTTAATAAAGAAACAATAATGGATTTGAAGATGAAGAAGAAGAATTGGGATTCAGGAAATCTTGGGAACATTAACATTAATTAACTTACCATTACGAGTGATGCGTTGATGGAAAATCCTACCATACATAAAGTGGATAATCATGTCTTATATTTTTCCACTACGTTCTTGACCTTCATGATTAGTAGTGTTTGTAGTGGTTAATCACATAGATAATAGATCCATATTATAAGCTCCATAAATCCATGAAAAATGGGGAGTGATATAATTATCGCTTTGCTTATTATTGACCATCATAGTTATCTATACAGATCCACAATGGAACCACATTCGAGGAACATTGATTAGATATTAGCTTCATTTAATGGTTAATGATTTTCATCTTTTTTGTTGTACTCTAAAATATCACTTCGAACATGCTTAATTAGAGAAGAATACCATGCAAAAAAACCATGGGTTAAGAATAACATGTGAAAACTTGTTAGTTTTCAAAACATAGAGTTTGAAAAAATATAATGCTTACATAACATAACAAGCTGAGCAATTACAACATATCTTTTATACTGGGTTGGAGAGTTCCTCTTAGCACAATTATATATTATATTTGATATTTAAAAAAATAGAAATATCATAAAGAAAACTTAAAGACAATGTAAAAATTGAAAAAACACACAATTATATTAATCAATTTAAGAATTTATATGTATAATATTAACATAGATCTAAAATTTAAATGGTTAATTGATGCTAAAAGGATTAGTATCTTGATAATCTCTAACAAAGCCCTTTCAAGTTGTGCAAATAGTCATAAAGGGCACTGTCACCTTTAAAAGTCCTTGTGGCAGGAGTCCTCCTATCAAGCTAGGAGTCCTCCTATCAAGCTATTCACCAATATCATTTTGTAAATGGAACCATGTTTTTTGTTGTCAACATGGAAATCTACATTAGTATGCATTTAGATATTGAAAATGAAGAAGAAGTGCTAGAATCAGCCCATATGTATGCGAATGATATCCTTACTTTTCTCATAAGAGAAAAAGTTGTTACAAATCTGATTGTCATTGCATTTTTGCATCATAATTGGAGAAGTCACTATTATTTTTGATATTGCATGAGTTAAGAAATTTGAAGATTAAATTTTCTTTGAACATGGAGAATTTAATTGTTGAAAAATTTAATAACCTTAATTTCCATACTTAGAAGGAAAAAATTCAAATGTAATTGATGCATAAGAATTTATGAAGTATATTAAATGGAACATAATCAACCTACAAATTCAAAGAAATTAATTGAATGGGAGAAAAAATAGGATAAAGATAGGACTATTATTGTGTTATCTCTCTTAGATTATCAACTACATCTTAGAAATTTCAAAATTACATGTACAAAAATATCGGAACAATTGAGTATGTTATTTGGAGAAAGAACTGTAAATGAAAAAAATTTCGTTAAAATTACATTTTTAAAAACTTAAATGCATGATGCGACATCCTTGTCTAGTCACATAAATAATGTAAATTATATTATAAAGAAGTTAATAGAAATGAGCAATAAAGAATATGATGAAGATGCAAAGCAAATTTTATTAAATAATATGTCCTTAAATTATGACAATGCTACTCTTACTTGAATTCATTTTTTGTATCAAACAACAGATTATATGATAGTAACACTTTGACTGTGAGAAATGAGGATGAAAGAAGGAGAAACAAAAGTTCAATCACAAACTGAAATGCATTATTTTCCAAACGAAAAATGAATAAAAATAGGAGTTCTATTGAATGTTTCAATTGCCAAATATTTGGATATGCAACATCGAACTGTGAAATTTATGCCAAATTTCTTTTAAACATAAAAGTAAAATACTTAGCCAATATACATATCTCTAAAGACACACTAGCTGTCACCTTAAAGACTCATAAGATTTTGACAGTGATAATGAGCCTCTAATTATTTTCTAAAATATTGCTACTAGTTAGGTAGGTTATATTTATTTTGTTTTGTAGAATGAATTATGAAGAAAATCTCGTAGTACATAGTAATTTAACTTAAGTTTATGGTTCTTGATGTATCTGGTATCAAAAGAACATGTCACAAGTTTTATTATGTCTGCAACTTGGTACAACTTGTGGTTCTTGGACTATTCGGTAAACCAAGAACAACCACTATTGATTATGTGATCTTTTTGTGTTTGTAAGTTTGTAAAAGGTGACATTATAAGATTAAGTATTGGATATATTTAATAATTAGACTAAATTGTTATATAACAATCAAATAGAGTAGTCTATGTACCCCGACAAATGGAAGTATGTCAATAGAAGGATTTAGTTTCTAGATTGGTTTTCTAGAAAATACAATGAATTATGTACTTTGATAAATATAAGTATGTCAAGAATCACTAGTCAATAAAAATTTGAAATTGAAGTTCAAATGTAAATTGTAATTGTAATGGATCAAGTGGTAGCATAAAATTAATAAATGTGAACGAGCATAGTCTATCAATGCTTAAAATTAGATAGAAATGCTAATGAGGACTATGTTAGACAAATATCAAAGTAAGCATTAATTGAGAGTGTGACAATTAATGCTTACTTTATATTTTTTCATGGTTTGTTGGAGATTGTAGAGATATTCTCTCAACTTCTACCTCCAAGTTTGGAATAGATTAGATCCAACAACACTTATATAAATGTATTGTATGTGGGTAATAATAAATAAGTGTGTTTGCTTTATTCATGAAAAAACACATGCACAAAGAAAACACTTCTCATCATTATTCCTTAGATAAAATATTTTTATATGTGTTGTTGAATCCAACGTATTCCAAACTTGGAGATAAAGGGTGAGAGAATAGCTCAACAATCTCCAACAAATCCCAACGAAATATAAAGTAGCCACTAATTCTAACACTCCCAAAATGATTACATCTCAAAAGATAATATTGAATTCACATAAAAACATTCTACTTTGATATTTGTCTCATCTAGTATTCATGGGAATTTCTATCAACTTTTAAACTCTCATAGACTACACTCCTTCACAATCATTCATTTTAAGATACCACTTGATACATTGAAGTTACAATTTCTTCCAGCCATCACTTTCGTGTTCATAATGACTGACAATTCTTGATGTACTTTAATCAATGAAAGCATATATATCATTTCCTTTCCTAGAAAAGAATTCTAAATATTGAATCATTCTATTGACATACTTTGATCTGTCGAAGTACATAGCTTATTGTATTCGCTAGATGTATAGGATAGAAGTCCAAATATTAAATATATATGTCTGCCAACCCTACAACATGACCTTTTAAAAACTCTTAAACACAAAAACATCAAATAATAATTAGTTGTTGTTCTTGGGTTTCTTAATAGTCCAGGAACCATAGGCTGTAATACACTATAGACATAATCTAGATATTGGCATGTTATTTTGGAGCCACATACATCAAGAACCACTGAATAAATTTATGTTACTCAATTCTATGAGATGTTCTTCATAATTCATTTCAAAAACCAAAATAAATATAACACACATAACTAATAGCTATATTATAGAAAATAATGAAAAGGTCATTATCATTGTTAGAATCTAGTGAGTCTTCAAAGATATCTATATTGCATAATTCCTTTAATTTTCTATTTAAAATATATTTGCCAAGGATTTTTAAATTTAATGTTTTATTTCTAAACAGTCAACATTAGAAACATTAAACTAAACTCCTATTTTTATTCATTATGCCCTTCG
This sequence comes from Pinus tabuliformis, assembly GCA_031772625.1. Taxonomy (NCBI): domain Eukaryota; kingdom Viridiplantae; phylum Streptophyta; class Pinopsida; order Pinales; family Pinaceae; genus Pinus; species Pinus tabuliformis. The sequence continues at coordinate 374,703,896 of CM062811.1, read as the reverse complement.
AAAATAGTCCAATTTTAGTTTGTGAAGTAACTTTGATGTCTCCTTTCATCCTTTTTTTCTTCAAATAATAGTGCTACTATCATATTATCAAATGTTCGAGATGACATCTAAATTAAAGTAAAATGTGACATTTTCATAATTTCATGATAGACTATTTAATAAAATTGCCTTTGTATCTTCATCTTCTACTTTAATGTCAAATTCTAGTGAATGCCTTATAAGAGATTTGTTGAGAAATCTAGCGGAAACTAAATCAGGTGATTTCTATTCATTGATAACTGCTTGTGATGTATTTTTACTTAAATTGATTATATTCTTCTTTCACTTGATTATTATTAGTATTCTCTTCATTAAAAAATCTACCAAATCATAAAGAACAATGAGACAATGGACAAAAGATATAAAAGATATAGGCGATCAACAAGGGCTAAAACTTGTCCAATGGAGAGGAAAAACCATAAGCATTATTTTGTTCTTATAGAATCTTCAATTGAAAAATTCAAAGACCTATGACCCTTAACCAAGACCCTGCAAGAAAAAGTAAAAACATTCTTTCTTAATGAGCCTAACTTCTGCAATTTCGACCTCCCAATAGATTCTTCTACAACTTCATCTTGTCAAGTAGATTCCTATGCACCTTCGACCTACCGAGAAAATTCATCTACAACTTCGACATGCCTAGAAAATTCTTCTGGAACTTTGGCCTCCCTAGAAAATTCTTCTGGGACTACAACCCAATAGTTTCTTCCTAACACTTTGACTTGGCTAACAACACTTCGACTTTCCAATTAGTTGTCCAGTACTTTGACTTTCCCAATAACTTTCTAGCACTTTGATTTTCCTAGAAACTATAGAAACCATAATAAGAGAGAGGGAGAGAGAGGGGGGGAGAGAGAGAGAGAGAGGCCCAAAAATTTGATCTTTCTCTTCTTCTTCTTTTTCATCCCTTTCTAGTGAATTTATTGAGGATATAAAAATTTCTTAAGTGAGTGTGGTAATGAGGTCAAGTTCCTTCTTATTTATAGGCTTTTGAGGGGTATAAATTGATTCCTTTAGGCCGACTTGTCCACTTATTGTTGAGAAATGGTGAAAAGAAATTCAAGTTTAATTTTTCCTTGAATTAAACTGTGAATTAAGATAGAATTCCTTTCTCATAGAAATTTGAAAATAATTAATTAAGTTTAATTAACTTAATTAATTTAGGAATTTGAATTGGAAGTCTTTTAGAAGACATGTATATGTTCTCCCTAACTTATACGAGTTAAGGATGGGTTATGAATGAGTTGTACTTAGTTAACTTAGTTTATTGAGTTAAGTCAATTTAAATTAGTTCCAATCAGTTTCAAGAACCACTAGTGAGTAAACAGTGAGTTGGGACAGTAGTGACCTAATTAGTGCTACTCTAGTTAACTAAAGATTCCAACATGAGAAACTCGTGCATGTTGATTCTGAGAAAGGGACATTTGAGACTAGAGTGTAGGGACACTGTACTATTTGTTTTAGGTTTTTCTGAGTCGCATTGATAGTGCATGCAATCATGAACTGATCCTTGAGGGATTGCACTATTTTTAGAGGCTTTATTTCCCTTTAAATACAAGTTATCCTTCATAGGAATTACACATTGGAATAGATACTTGGAGAGATTTTTAATTGCCTAATATTTGGCCTTGATCTGTTATGAGTTGGGGATTGATTTTACTGAGTGTTGGGATTGTTCTAGACAGAAAAAGCATTGTAATTTCATCTTGATTTTTTGGATTAATACAAAACAGATAATGGGGTTTTGAGCTGTGGCTTTCCCCAGATATTTATTGTGTTATGTGCCTTTGATTCTCTTCCTATATTGATTATTGTTTGCTCAATGTTTATGGGCTTCCGCTGTAAAGAGTAGAAGAATATTCTTGTCTCTTGCTTTAAAAAATTGCATTAGCTTGTGACTCTATAGGTTTTTCTACATGTTATCAGAGCAAGATTATTTTTTGGGCCGAGAGTGTGTAGAGAATTTATGTGGAAAAATTTCCGAAAAAAATTTCAGATTGAATTCCTTGCGAAAATATACCCAAATTAAAAAAAAAAAAATCGTCCAAATCGAAGTTCTGATGAGGGAGATATTGTTGATTTAAAATCAGCTCTCTAGAGGAGATTTTGATGTTTTGAGTTTTTGGGTTATAGGTGAAACAAGAGTTTGCATACATACTTCATGATTGGCAGATGGAATTCCATGGATTGAGACTTGTGTATGCCTTGGAAGGCAGCTCTAATTTTATAGCCTAGAGGGAGAGGATGGAGGTTGTGCTAGAACATAATGTCTTGAAGGAATTCATTGATAAAGAAGTCCCCAACCCAACAACTACAAATGCACAGAACTTGGAAGAATGGAAGAATTGGATGGCGAAAGCAAGGTAGATAATCCTTGATAGAGTTCAACACCACATTTTCTCAGGTCTCCATGGCAAGGAAACTCTGCATGTTATGTGGAAAATATTGACGGACTTGTATCATAATAGAAGTGATGAAAGGAAGTCGGCATTGAAGGATAAACTTCGTAAAATCAAGATGGAGAAATTTTAGACGATTCCAAAGTACTTGACCAAGATCACTCAATGTCAAGATGAACCTGGAAGTGTTGGAATCACATTTTCCAAGGAGGATATGGTGAGCCTTGCTCTTCTTGGACTCCCAAAAATTGGCATATTTATAAGGACTCTATCAATAGTTGGGAGAAGCTGCCAGATTAGGAACGACTATGGTCAGATTAGATGCAAGATGAGATTAGGAGGAAGACCAGGGATGGTTCTTAATCAAATACTGATGATGAAGAGAATTGTGCCTTAGTGATTAAGGAAAGGAAGGGGAAAGGTAAAATTTCTCATTCCAAATTAGATTCTTATCATGGAATTAATACGAAGGACATGATGAAAGTTAAATGATTTCATTGTCACAAGATGGCTCACTTTGCTACAAATTTTCCATTGAAGAAGTCCAATGAGAAGTCCTCAGGAGGAGTGGCGGGTGAGGCTTTGTTCTCCCAATTTGAATTGGAATTTTCCCTCATTGCATGCATGGTGTCTTCAATGATGGGAAGTGTTTGGTACTTAGACATTGGAGCTTCTTTCCACATGACTAGCGACAAAGCATTATTTAGTGAACTAGAGGAGAAAGATCTCAAGATGCATATCGAGATGGCTAATGATGGTAAGTATAGTGTTACTGGTGTGGGCATTATTACTTTGCAGAGGGAGCATGCAACTACACTCACCTTGAAGAGTGTTATGCATGTACCCGGACTAGTGAAGAACTTAGTATCCATTGCCATGATTGAGGATAGAGGCTATCATTTGATCTTTTCGAAAGGAAAGGCGTTCATTCGAGACATAGCCACGGGTCTAGTAAACAAGATAGTGATTCAAGTTCAGAATCTCTATAAGATAGAGGTAGAGGATTGTGCTTCTTTTAGTTCAAAATAGGAAAATATGTTGAGCCAATATGTCGGTGATTTGCAGCATAGGCGATTGGGCCACTTGCATCATGGGGATTTGAGGATATTGCAGCAAATCTCTACAAGTATTCCCAAAGGTGTGCTTAAGTAGGTTAAATATACATGAAAGGGTTTTACTTTGGGAAAATAGACCAAGTCTTACTTTAGAGAAAGAGACATTCAAGCAGAGTCTATTCTGGAGACAGTCAACTCAAATGTGTGTGGACCATTCTCGACAACATCCACCATCAAACACATGTATTATGTTATGTTTGTAGATGACTATTCTCATAAATGCTGGATATTTTTCATGCAGAGAAAGGATCAGACATTCACAAATCTTTGTGAATTCAAAGCATTGGTCAAGAAAGAGTAAGGAAAGAAGGTTAAAGCTCTACAGAGTGAAAATGGTGGAGAATATGCCTCCAATGAGTTTAAGAAATTCTATGTAGCAGAAGGGATTAAATGAGAGTTCATGGCACCTCATAACCCTCCAGAGAATGGGGTTGTCAAGAGGAAGAGTAGGAGCATATTAGGGGTAGAAAGGGTGATGTTGCATGATTAGGGCCTACCACTATACTTGTGGGCTGACGCATGCAACACAGTGGTTTATGTTCAGAATCGTAGTCCACATCAGATACTTGAGATTAAAACACAAGAGGAAGCTTCTTCTGGTAAGAGGCAAAATGTTGGTCACTTCAGGATTTTTGGGTCATCAGTTTATTTCCATGTGACCAAATATGCATGGATGAAGCTTGAGCCAACAACAGAGTTGGGGATTTTTGTGGGGTACACTGATACTCCCCAAAACTATTCGGTGTACATGCAAACTAGTCAGATGATAGTGGTTCGCAAGGATGTAAATTTTGATGAGGAGTCCATGCGAGTATCCCTAGAGAGGGAGCTTGAGCTACATGTGGAGGAGGAAATTTTAGTTTCTAAGTTTGAGGAGCCTTAGATTGATGTGAAGCAGCGCCACGCATAGGTTCTCGTAGTGGAGACACCCACTCAGGTAGAGTTTTCAAGAGTGGCAAGAAAGCATACTAGAGGTTGATAGATTGTTGGATGATGCACATGAGAATGTGGGAGCACCCTCTTCTCAGTGCAAATAGAGGAGGTCACCAGAGAGTTACATTGGATACATGGTACTTATGGGTGCATGTGGGTGCATGTGTTGTGGCAGAGCCATCTTCCTTTCAAGAATAAGTGCAACAACTTGTTTGGTTTGATGCGATGGTGGAGGAGTATGACTCCATAGTTAGAAAGAGTGTTTGGGATGTGATCCTAAGACTAGAGGAAAAGTCATTTGTGAGCTCCCGTTGGCTTTACAAGATAAAGAAACCTGCAGGTGGTAGTGTGGAGAAGCATAAGGCTAGATTTGTGGCCCATGGCTTTTCACAAGTAGAGGGGATGGACTATGATCAACCATTTTCTCCTGTTGCAAGGAACTCATCTATTAGATCTATTTTGCTACTATCTGCACAGATGGGTTGGAGTATCCATCAGATGGATGTGAAGACTACCTTCCTTAATGGCATGATTGAGGAAAAGGTGTACATAGAGCAGCTCAAAGGTTTTGAAACCTTTGATCGTGAGTCACATGTGTGCTGACTCAATAGAGCATTGTATAGGCTGAAGTAAGCACATCGTGGTTAGTACACCTTGATAGATAGCTACTTCACTAGGTTGGGCTTCACAAAGAGTGAAGCGAATGTGAACCTGTATCACATAGTGGTGGAAGGTAAGATTTTGATCATTTTACTTTATGTAGATGATCTCATACTGACAAGTGATGAGAAACTCATCAAATATTGCAAGGAGGATCTTTCAAGAGAGTTTGAGATGAAATACATGGGGCTCATGCATTACTTTCTTTGCATGGAGGTATGGCAGGGATATGGGGAGTTATTTGTTTCTCAAGGAAGTATGCCAATGAGATTCTCATTAGATTTTTCATGGAGAGTAGTAAACCCATGGAGACTCCTCTAGCTGGTAACTAGAGGAAGGATGATGCTACTTTAGGAGAAGTAGTGGAAGCTGCTGTTTATAGGCATCTTGTGGGTTCATTCATGTATTTGGTGAACACAGAGCTAGATATGTGTTATGCAGTTAACCAGCTTAGTCAAGCGATGGTTAGGCTTAATAAGCTGTATTGGAAGGTGACAAAGCATGTATTGAGATACCTCAGAGGTAGTACCCAGATTAGGTTGTGGTACAGATGGAAAAAGGGAGTGAGGATTAAATGCTTCACCAATGTAGATTCGGTGGGGAGTCCATCTGACAGGGAGAACACATGAAGACGGATCTTTAATATTGGGTCAGTTGTAGTTTCTATACAACACAAAACATATATTGATTGCACTTAGTTTTGTAGAGGCAGAGTAAATGACTTCAAGTCAAGCAACATGTGAGGCTATTTATTGTGATAATCAGAGTTGTATCAAACTCTCTCGAAATCTAGTTTTTCATGATCAATACAAACATATAGATATCTGGTATCATCATCTCAGAGATTGTCTATTGAGGAGGATCATGTTGTTAGATTACATTCCCACAAACGAGAAATATGCTGACATCTCAACAAAGACATTGCCAAGATGTAAATTCGAGTTTCATAGAGACAGGATCAGGTAGTGGATAATCCCTTTCTTATTGAAAGGGAGTGTTGAGAAATGGAAACAATAAATTCCAGTTTAGTTTGTCCTTGAATTAAACCGTTAATTAAAATAGAATTCTTATCTCATATAAATTTGAAAGTAATTAATTAAGTTTAATTAACTTAATTAATTTAGGAAATTAGAATTGGAAGTCTTTTAGAAGACATGTATATGTTCTCCTTAATTTATAGGATTTAAGGATGAGTTATGAATGACTTGTAATTAGTTAACTCAGTTTATTGAGTTAAGTCCAGTTAAATTACTTCCAATCAATTTCAGGAACTAATAGTGAATAAACAGTGAGTTGGGACAATAGTTACCTAATTAGTGCTACTCTAGTTAAATAAAGATTCAACCATCATAAAATCATGCATTTGATTATGAGAAAGCCCCACTTGAGACTAGAGTGTAGGGACAATGTACTATTTGTTTTAGATTTTTCTGACTTGCACTGATAGTGCAAGCAATGAGGAACTTATCCTTGAGGGATTGCGCTATTTTTAGAGGCTTTATTTCCATTTCAACGTATCCTTCATAGGAATTACATGTTGGAATAGAGAATTAGAGAGCTTGTGAATTGGCTAAACTTTGGCCTTGAGCTTGCTTATGAGTTGGAGATTGATTTTATTGAGTGCTAGGATTGTTCTAGAGAGAACAAACATTGTAATTTCATCTTGATTTTCTGGATTAATACAAAACAAATAGTGGGGTTTTGAGTTGTGGCTTTCCCTGTGTTACACTAAAATTTGTCACCATGACTATTTGCAGTCAGTGTGGCTCCATCAATAACCATACTGTCCTCCTTGGTAAGTCTTATACCTCTGCTCTTCATGTCAAACTCCAAAAAAGAGAGAAGCCTTTAAAAGTCAATATAACTCTGGTTATGCAGTTTCTCTTACCCTTACCTACGTGTACGCACCTCAAGTTCATAATACATGCGTACTTGTACGCTCTGTCTGTAAGGGGTGGGTGCGTACTCCTATAAAGGTCAAAAGGCGCAAGTTTTACTTCAAAAAACTTACTTGTGGTTGATTCTAGAGCATTCTAGAAGATGGTTTGATGTGGATTGAGTGCCTCCAGATGGTTCATGCATCCCAATGAAAGAGGAACTTATCCCATGAAGAGGGGAGCTATCCCTTTGAAAGAGGGGCTTATCCCATTCATGGTGGACCTGATTAACTTCCTCCAAAGCACTATAAATACAGGCATTGGGCCAGAGGGAGGGGAGGTTGAAAGCTGAACATTCCTAAGGGTAGATGCTGCTGAAATTAGGATTCCTTATAGAGCTTGAGAGGAGAGATTCCAATCCTTTCTTAGCTTCATTTGGAAGTGGGTGAGCTGATCAAAGTAGAGGAGAACTCTTTCTAGACCTTGGGAGGGACCTGCACAACACCAAGGCACTGGTTGTAATGGTTTCTCTTGTTTCCAATTAATACAATTAAGTGGAAACAAAAGAAACCATTATAACCAGTGCCTTGGTGTTGTGCAGGTCCCTCCCAGGGTCTAGCAAGAGTTCTCCTCTACTTTGATCAGCTCACCCACTTCCAAATGAAGCTAAGAAAGGATTGGAATCTCTCATCTCAAGCTCTATAAGGGAGTCCTAATTTCAGTAGCATCTACCCTTAGGAATGTTCAGCTTTCAACCTCCCCTCCCTCTGGCCCAATGCCTGTATTTATAGTGCTTTGGAGGAAGTTAATCAGGTCCACCATCAATGGGATAATCCCCTCTTTCAAAGGGATAGCTCCCCTCTTCATGGGATAAGTTCCTCTTTCATTGGGATGCATGAACCATCTGGAGGCGCTCAATCCACGTCAAACCATCTTCTAGAATGCTCTAGAATCGACCACAAGTAAGTTTTTTGAAGTAAAACTTGCGCCTTTTGACCTTTACAGGAGTACGCACCCACCCCTTTACAGACAGAGCGTACAAGTACACAGGTATTATGAACTTGAGGTGCGTACACGCAGGTAAGGGTAAGAGAAACTGCGTAACCAGAGTTATATTGACTTTTAAAGGCTTCTGTCTTTTTTGGAGTTTGACATGAGGAGCAGAGGTATAAGACTTACCAAGGAGGACAGTATGGTTATTGATGGAGCCATACTGACTGCAAATAGTCATGGTGACAAATTTTAGTGTAACACCCTGTATCTTTATTGTGTTATGTGCCTTTGATTCTCTTCCTCTATTAGTGATTGTTTTCTCGATGTTTATGGGTTTCCGTTGTAAGAGTAGAAGTAGACTCTTGTCTCCTACATTAACGCATTGCATTAGCTTGTGAATCTATAGCTTTTCCTACACTTATGTAGGCCAACTTGATGGCAATTTCTTGGAGGGTATTTTGACTCTATTTTCACTAAAATAAGTTTTTCTTTTCAATATGTAACATGAGAAAAAGGGTATTTCATACATGACATTGACTCATTTGACTTGTAGACTTAATGACAGGCCCTAGAAGCACTCAATGGGTGCTTGACCTAAAAATAAATTTTCCTTGAGCACGAGACCGATGCCTCAAGATTAATAATAAGAAATTCATTTTTCTCATTACATCAAATACATAAAATCATGATTACATATGTAATTATGAAGACCAAACCTAGTTACATATTTCAACATGATTTTAGATTATCTATGTGACTAGGCAATGATTCTCATCAGGCATTTCAAGTTCAAGCAATTGTAAATTTAAAGAAATTTTCATTTACATCTTTTTCACCAAATAACTTAATTTCTCTCATACTTTTGAAGATAATTTATATATTAGATGTAGCCAAAAATATGAGAGAAACAACCCAACAATAGAATTAACTTTATCCTCCTTTTTCTCTCATTTGATTATTTGTTTGGAATTTGCTAGTGTTGATTATGTTCCTTTTGCCATGTTCCATAAATTTCTATTCATCACTTTCATTTTAATCTTTATCATTCAAGTCTGGAAGTTAAGGCCATTAAATTTTTTGACACTTACATACTCCATGTTTAAGAAAATAACTATCTTGAAAATGATTCATGTAGTAACCAGATCAACATTGACTTCTCCCTGATGATGCATTAATGCAAGGGCATGGGGGATTTGTAATGGATTTATCTCTCATGAGAAAACCGAGGATATCATATTTATTCGTTTGGGTGGATTCTCATCTTCAGAGTCTGAAAGTTAACATATAATGCACGTTGATGTAGATGTTTACATTCATGACAAAACATTGTTGCCTCACTTTATGATGTTGATTGGCGATCAAATTTATATGGTGGCTCTTTCTCTAGTGGAAAATAAACCTAGAAATGACCTTAATGGTTGTTTTCATAGCTTCAAAGGCTCGAGGGTGGTTCTCTCCTGAAACACAAAAAAAAAAAACACATACATATTCAAACAATCACTCTACTCTCACACAATTCATTCCCTTACATTACTCCTACAACTACTATGGATTACTAAGGGCTCATCTTCCATCCCTTCACATGATAGTTAATGTTACACACTCTAATACCAAATTGGAAAAAATTCACATACAAATAAAACAGTTTTGAATTATTAATTCCCCAAACACAATGCATTTGTATAAGTGTTTCCAGATCTAACTTGTTCCAAACTTTGAGATAGAGGTTGTGAGATTAACTCAAAACCCTCCAACAAACCCCAACAAACATTAATGTTAACAGTTAGTTATATATATATATATATATATATATATATATATATATATATATATATATATATATATAGATATATAAAGAAATTATTATCTTAGTCTTGAAAGTTAAATGCTTACTTAATTCTAATAAACCTAGTATCATGAATGTTAAACTATATCTTTTTACATGGAAGGAATGTTTCTTTGCACAATTATTACACCGAGAGGTGCATTTTATAGCCCAATACGAGGGAGATGTGGAATTCAGTCTATACTCAACATCAAATTAACATGTGTCCATTTAAAATAAAAATAAATATTCTTTAAATAATAATACAACGTCAAAATGAATATATATGTTTGGTTAGTTTTAATTAAAAACATCATAAAATATCAATAATGTCACTCTCAATGTGGTTTTGTTGTTCGTATTGCATTGTAGTAATGGCATAAATGTTGTAAAAATATTTCACTCTCACTCTCATCCATTAATATTCGATTAAATTAAAAATAAAATATTTTGATTTTCATATAAAGTAATATAATTTTATATCAATTTCTAAAAAGTGATGAAATAATTAGAAGAAAATTAAAAAAAAAAAACACACACTGATGTCTTTTTTTCTTTTGAATATGAGGAAGATGTAGTAACTAATTTATTTCAATATCAATTTCATAAATAGAGAGAGTGTGTAAGAATTTGTATCTGTTTATGTAAGTTGATCATATATAATACTTCAATTCCTAAAACTATTAAGTAATTGAAACAAAAGAAATAAATCACTTTTAATTAAGAATGATAAGAGGGAGATGTGTAATTTATTGAATTATTAATAAAATTAATCTATGAATACATTTAAAAAAATAGTTTATAAATAAAATATTTCAATATACAGGCCTAAATGAATACTGGCATGTACTTAGAAATTTGATCTATGTCTCTACTTGTTAGATCTGTAGTTAAAATTAATCTATATTATATTGATTAATATATATATATATATATATATATATATATATATATATATATGATGATGATGATGATGATGATGATGATGATGATGATGATGATGATGATGATGATGATGATGGTTAACGTCCACTGAGACAAAACTTTGGTCTATCGGACCTAAAGAAACGAATTATTTAGTTTGATTTAAGATTTTATTCCTATGCTCAAAAAGCTTGGAGAGAATCCTCCCAAGCTCACTATAATTTTGACAACTTAAAAGGCTAGGAAGGTCAGTATTGCAACAAAGTTTTGAAACTGAGATCTAATGTGGTTGTACTTGGGGCAATCTAAGAGGAAGTGATTTTCATCCTTGATATTTGTATTCTCATAGAATATACTAGTATCATAAAAGTTAAGTTGTATTACTTTACAATTAGTCAATTTTACTTCTTTTCTTCTTTAGCCATATAGGATTTTCATATTTTTAATTTAATTATTAATAATTATTAAGTGGCTCGTAAGGATTCTCTATGGATTATATACACAATATTTTTAGTAATTGAGAGGGACAAACAATTAAGATTTATCTAAAGTTAATTATTATTTTTTCTTTTCAATTTAATTTAAAAAAAATATTATTTGTAGATATGCAAAAGTTGGCTTCCATATGATTTTTATTTATGGCATTGAAGTCTTATTCCTTATTTTTGTTTTACCATGCATTTCTCATTGATGTTTTTGTTTCTAAGTGTATATATGTTTATTTTCTAAATTAAGTTTTTCCCATCTAAATAATAATAATATATGTCCGCTTGGGGTAGCTTAATTGACAATGGTGGTGGAAATGAAGTCTCACTGCACTGGAAGTCTTCCCTCGATTGTGGTGAGAAGTTGGACATGATGAAGATGTAGTCCTACCAAGTTTACAAAATAAAAAATAATAATCATAATATCTTAAAATAAAATTATAATTTAGATAATTTTCATGATTGTTTTAATCTTGGCAATGTATTATAGAAAAAAGATAAAGAAAAGGAAAATTAGTCAAAGTTGGACATGATGAAGATGTAGCCTTACCACACTGGCAAAATAAAAAAATAAAAAATAAAAAATAATATCTTAAAATAAAATTATAATTTAATTTATCATATACCTTCTGATGTAATACCTTTTATATTAGGTAGACTAGTTGTCTCTTCAAAGTGACACTAACAACCACCTCTGATTATCATAGTCTACCATTGTTGAATACTCTTTTAATTCAAAGCACCTTATTTTGATAAATTTAAAACTCTTTTAATTCAAAACATCTTAATAGTTTTGATAAATTTAAAATTCTTAACCTTGTACTTTTTTACAACTCTCATATTTTGCATAGAAATAATGGATTTAAATTGAACCATTTCTCAAAACTTGTAGTCATCACTTTTACATTAATTTCCTTCACTTATCTATTTTCCAATCTTCCCATCTCTCATTATTTATCTAAACTTTCTTTCTTTTTCCCTATCCCTCATCAACTTTTACATTCATTTCCTTCACTTATTCGATTTCCAATCTTCCTATCTCTCATATCGAGACATTGTTTCTTTTCCAAACCCCTTTCCCTCACCCTTTCCTCATTTTTATTTCTTTTCATTCGTCCCATTCATTTCAAATTTATCCACTTAGTTATACTTTTTGGTCCATTATATTTTAGCTCCTCTAATAATTTCTTTGAATTCCTCATTTATTTTATTCTAATTCTTTCTTAATATCTCATTAATATCTCAATAATTATTTAATCATTTGTCTTGACCTTTCAACAACTACATTAGTTAATTTATTTAATTAATTATAATCTTAATATTTCGTTATATTAGTTTTATAACCGTTTAACTTCGCTTTTAATTTTAAATTAATTACCTCCGTTCCGGTACACATTTTAAAGCTTGCTTAATTAAAGTTATTATTTTTATCTTAATAGCTAATTGAATTCTTATCTTAGCACTGAATTCTTTTCTTACCACTGGTTTATTATTATTACTGTTTTTTATTCTTAATAAAAATAGAGTGTCTACCCGAAACATGGGTTGGATTCCAAATTCTATTCGCAATTTCTCTACCCGAAACATGGGTTGGATTCCAAATTCTATTCACAATTTCCTAAAAAAATTTCTCAAGATTTTTTTTTATTAACTTACTAAAATTCGAAACAAAGTTTATTAATTCATTTATGTAAAAAAACACACATATATATAATCTCTCGCACATATATAATCTCACACATCTACCTAATTTAATTTATTGAAAAAAATCCAACATTCCTATTCCAATTCCAAAATAGTTTTAAGAAATTTCGAATAAAAATAGAAACTACTAAACAAACAAATGATTCACATCACTATAACATAATGTTTAATTACGTCATTATTGCATATTGTTTAATGATTGACATAATTAATAAGATGTCTCTCTATGAATTCATTTAACATTATGTTATACTAGTTATCCTAGGATTTTAGTTTGGCTGGTTTTTAATTCATGATGTATTTTTAATTTAATATTAAAAAATAATAATTTTAATTAAAAATAAATAAATAAAAGTATTTTATAGTTTAATATGAATATAAATTTAATAAAATATTTAAATTTTATAATGGATTTAGTGAAATTTATTTAAAAGTAATTTGATGTTTCTATATTACATGATTTAAAAAAAATAAAAATAAAAACTTTTGTAATGTAAAATAAATTGATGTTTATTATAAATTTGGGTATTTAAACGAAGGATATATTTATATAGATAAGTTAACTATTAATTTAAAATATAAAGGATTTAGATAATATACTTGAAATAATTTGGTGTTTTGTTATTGGATGGTTTAAAAAAAATTACAAAACATTTATATGTAATATAAAATAGTTAACTGGATATTTATTATAAATTTGGTGATTTAAACTAAAGATATAGAGAAAAGTTAACTATTAATTATATTCCGTTGAAATGCATTTCGTTTCCAATTTTGTATCTCAGCATGTACAATCAACATAAAATACAGAGATGATTCAAAAGGAAAGAAAGAAAAGAGTCCTTTCGTCATGGATCTGTCTAAATCTACAAAAGCATGAAAAGCAGTGGAAACACACCGTGGAAAGTGATGCCTCTGTCAACCGTGACAAGTCTGGTTTCTCCTCCAACGTAGCGAAGCTGGGCATCGCATGATCTTGGCAGAATCTTACCCCCATAACTGCACAACAGCTTCATTCTATTGCTTGACAAGTCCTCCAATTTTGGCGAAGCCATCGCTATATCATCACCCACATACTTAGATCCCATATTCTAAACCAGAAATCTTTCAACCGCAGTTGTCACCTCTAATATTTTTCCCACCGCTGTTGCCGCTCCCAGATCTTCAAACTGGATAAAGAAAACCTACGGTTGCAGACGGGCTTGGACTGAAAACCATAGAATAACCCTACGCAGTAATTTTTCTACCTTGAGCAGAGTTATATGAAAATGCTTCATCGAACCATTAAGAAGTTAATGGGAATTTTCTATTAATAGAGCCACAGAAGCTGCATAGAAATGAGCCACAGAATCTGCATCGGAATGAATGAAAGCTACTTTCGCTGGAAAGCACCCGCAAAATTGTTATTCAAATCACTTGGCAACATCTAAGTACACGTATTTCCGGCTCCATCTTTTAATTATTTATAAAATGGATAACGGAGCTTTCCAGACACGTGGTGATTGCGTCATTAACCAAATTCTAGAATCTACTCCCTATCCGCTATAAGGCCGTCTTACAGAGTAGTGGCTAGCTTGCGATATCCCTGAAATCTGTACAAAAAGGAGTGCGTATGCTATTTATGTATTTTAATGCAAATACCTGCCGTGGAAAAATGATTTAGTATTTAAAAAAGTTGATATTTAAATTTTCCCAAAACCAATAATTTAAATTATAACTCTTTAATTATTAATTAAATCTGAAACAAAATTAACCTCCAAAAATAACCTTCTGAAACTCCTTCAAAAGGTTATGTATAGTTTGAGCTGAATTTTGGCTTTTATGAAGTTGTAATATTTAATTATTTGTATTTTAGCCTTTAAAAAAAATTAAAAGATTATTTTGAATTTTTTTAAGTAAATTTTATTAATTATACAAACTCCTTCAAAAGGTTATGTATAGTTTGAGCTGAAATTTGGCTTTTATGAAGTTGTAATATTTAATTATTTGTATTTTAGTATTTAAAAAAATTAAAAGATTATTTTGAATTTTTTTGAAGTAAATTTTATTAATTATAGAAACTGGAGTTTACATAGAGGATTACAAAAGTTTAGTTAGTCTCTCTCATGGATTATTGGACCATAATTAAATATAGACTCTCCTCAAGGTTAGGAGAGACAACTTGGAACTAATGGTAATGCTAAGACTTAAATTAAAGCTAAAATACTAGACCAACTATTCCTATGCATAAGTAAAAAACATAGGTAATAAAAAATTATCTCCATATCATAATTACGTTGAGGGGTTTGAATCTAAGCCTACAATCTGCATATGATCCTTTCGAACCTCTCCTACTTTCCCTATCACTAGAGGAATGTTGAGATGTTGCTCTATCTTCTCCACCCCCTTGTCTAGATCCCTTAGATGGTTTTGCATGTGCTGAAATGAGTAGAGAATGTCTACATGGGCTTCATAATTGTCCAATAAGGTCTGGCACAATAGAAACTCCTTTTGCTAGTACAAATCCATCATTTGCATGTACTATTTGATCTACCCACTACGTGTCACCTATGTCCAGGATTCAATCATCCTATTCAGTTGGAACCTCAAAGTGAGAGAGGGAGGGTCTATGAGAAGAGGCTTCCCCTGTGCCGAGGTGAGTTCTTCCTATATATGGGTTGGAGTGAACTCCCTGTATCGAGAGACAAAGTTCTCTATGAGATGGTCCATGCATGTGTGACCCTAGTAAGCGTGCCATTCATAGTAAGCGCCTCCTCGTCCAACTCAACCATTTTGTCATGGCATGGGTGAAGGAAAAGTAAGAGCAGAAAAGTGTAAGAGGACATCGAGGTCAGCAACTACAACGTATTTTCCTTGCAAGTACCGAGTCGCATGTATGTTTTCCTCACTAGTTTTGGCACGCATGGCATATGAATGTGGTGTGTTGGTTATGATCTGTATTATGCATGGAGGATGGTCACGATTGAGAGTGGATTTGCCTAGCCTAGCCATTCTTAAATAGCCATGGAGATTGTGGAGTTATTTTTTGTTTTGTTTTGGTTGGTTTTCACGTTTCCTTAGTTTGGGTTGAGTTACTAGTTCGTGGAGCCTTAGCTGGACAAACGTTCTGGAGCATTGTAATAGTTTGGGTTCAGTTACTAGTCTTGGAGCCTTGGTTGGACAAACACTCCAGAGCTCTTGGTGGGTTGAGTTACTAGTTCTGGAGCCCTAGTTGGACAAAAAGTTCCCAAGAAAGTTTCATGTATATAATATGTAAAACAATAGAAATCCTTTAAATTTAAAAAGAGGTACATGTAAATATTTGGAAGGAAAATAAAAAATAAAAAACTATTTTTTTAATTGTATTTTTGTCTTATCTCCTTATAGGTTTACTCAAATTTCATGTGTAGACACTTGTTGGATGCAAAATTAACTTTGACATCCAATGAGTATTCATTATGCATACTTTTGAGAACATTAACATTGATAAAAATTGAGGATATATTAAAAAAATATGTTTTTAATGTATCTTCAATTTTTATCAATGTGGGTCTTCTCAAAAGTATGCATAATTGATACTCATTCGATGATGAATTAAATTCTGCATCCAATGACTATCTACACTTGACATATGAGTAAGCCATTAAGGAATTAAGCCAAAAATACAATGAAAAAAATAGTTTTCTTCTTTTCCCTCCAAAATTCATAGCTCTTATTTTATTATTTTCATATTATTTTATTAAATTTCCTTAGGAGGCCACTTTTAGGCTAAACTTTCCTATGATGAAATGATCTGGAGCCCGATATAAGCTGTGCGTTGAGTTACTATTCCTGGAGCCTTGGTTGGGACAAACGCTCTAGAGCCCTGAAAGGCTTGGATAGAAACCGATCTGATGGTGGTTTTGTGATGTTCGACCATGAGGTGGAACCATTGTTTTATGGTTTGACGTGGATGGCTCTCGAAGCCTTAGATGGTTTTGGATTGATGCATTCTATGAGATCCCACATTCATTCTTGGAATATGGCACGGGGGGTGGATGGTTGAAGAAAGGTTTGGCTCAACCATTCTACAGTCCAGTGGAACTTGGAAGTCCAATCTTAGGTTTGGATTTTGTATCATCAATATGAGTTTATTTCTCCTTGTATTTCTATGATTATTATACTGGTTTATATGTGGATCATATGGTTGTGATTTCGTTGGTATTTATATTTCTATTATGCGGGTTATGTATATGATTTATGATAGTAGCTATGTATGACTCTCATCATGTTTTTACTTGTAAATGAATGAACAACGTACCTATTAACTAATGGATGAAATGGAAGTTAGTGTGTTGAGGCATCAATGAGTCTTAGCGATCCTTAGCTAAGTATGAGACCCCTATGCCGAAATATGTCATTTACACCTATAGATTACATATTTGTGATATGTTTGATGAAATATCTATCATGGTGAGTAGGGGTCTAGTTAAGGCCTTATTCATGTAGTTTCATTTGTATTGTCATTTCCTTGTTATCTGACTATTTTGAAGGTTTCATTCAAATCAAGGCAGTGACCTGGGTTTTGGGCCTGTAAAAGTGGCTCACATCTCAGTGATGTTGGCACAACACTAACCAAAATAGTCCATAGGTGTTATCATGCTGTTGGAATTATGAGACAAGTGTTGTCCTTGATGGCAAATCACACTGATGACAAATCATAGTGCAGAAGGATAGCAGCAAGGAATTGATGATCAGTCTACAAGTATGAAGAAAAATATATACACGCTGGTTCACTATATACCAAGTCGCGTATACAAGCAGGTTCACTATATACCAAGTCACGTATACGCAGGTTGGCTATATACCAAGTCGCGTGTACACGCAGGTTGGCTTCAGTAAAAGCGCGTGTATGTGGAAAACTTATCTTTGGTCCATGGCGGTTATTCCTTGGAAGTTGTGCCTATGGTTTTGGACCTTGGTGTCTCGACGGACGTGTTGATCCCTAGTTTTGAAGTTGATGGTATTGGATTTCTATGGTTTTGGCCCTTGGTATTGAACAAGGCCTAAGGCTATATAAGGAGAAGAAGATCATTAGGCAAAGGCATCTGAAAATTCTTGAATATCTGATGAAGTATTAGATCCAGTATGCAGGTTATGGGTTGATGATGCATTGCTTGATCTGAGCTAAGGAGAGATCTCACCGGTTGATAGAGAACAAGATCTAAGGAGAGATCAGGATCAAATGGTTTGAAATGAACTATCCTTATATGGTTGATTATGCGTATTCTAGATCTGCATACTGACGCAAATAATGTTCTATAAGTATTATAGAATGATTGATGTCTGGTACGGCTGCAAAGTTATAAGGAAATATTTTTAGATCTGTACGCGGGTTGACCTTGGAAAAAGAGCGTATACACGCAGGTTGGGTTCATCCAAGTAGCGTGTACATTGTAAAGCTTGATATTTGAAGTTGCAGATGGGTCTGATGGTTATTGCAGAGTTCTGTGTCTACTCTGTGTTCTGGTGACTGTATTGTTGACAAAGTTTCAGTGTTTCAGTGTTTCAGTGATTAATGATGCAGGTTGTACTACATGGTGATTGTCTTATGGATCCAGTATGAAAATGTATGAAACGTGGTCCCGGGTAGATCGTAGGCTGGCACCTACGTACTGGTAAACATATCAGCCAGTACAAGAGCAAAGGAGTTGTAGTTCCCTTCCAGGAGTAGCTGAAGAACGAGTAAAGGTTGGAGCATTTTGTAGGCAGGCACCTACGTACTAGTAAATGGATCGGCTAGTACAAGAGCTAAGAGGGTTGTAGCCCTCTGCAGGTTGTAGCCTGCGTGCTGGTAAAGGACTGCACCAGTACATTGTAAAAGAAGTTTCTTATTAAAGGAAGATAGAAACAAATTGCAGCAGGTGGTTTTCACCCACATTGGGTTTCCACCTTATATCATGGTGTTCATGTGTGTGCCTTATGTGTGATGATCTGTTCTGTTATACTGCACCTGTTTACTGTTAATATGGGTAATAATGTTCTGATGCATTTACTGAAGATAAGCTAACTGAATCATAAGATTACTGCATGTACGCTAGTTGCCCTTAACAAAGTCGCGTGTATACGCTGATATCCTTAACTGAAGCTGCGTGTATGAATCTGAGTATGAAATTGAAAAGTTTTATCTGATCTGATAATACTGATTCACCCCCCCCCTCTCAGTATTATTTCCAACAATTGGTATCAGAGCAGGTCCTTTGGTAGAAGCTTGATCACTTGAAGGAGATCCGTGGAACAATGGGAAAGAAGCTTAAGAAGAAAGCTCATAAGAATAAGAAGACATCTCAGAAGATCTATGACAGTGGGAGAGTCGATTGGGGATTAGGTATAAGAAGTTCTTCAGATTCAGAATCAGATTCAGAATCATTATCAGGTATGAATGTGTTATCCTCTGATGTTCCTGCTATATTTCCTTGTGAAAGTGATGGAAGTGATAGTGAAACTACTGAACATTCTTTTATGGGTGAGCAAGAAAAGTATCAAATAGAGGCAGTATTTAGAAGGCTTACAGACAAAGTTAAAGATCAACAAGATCTATTGAACAAAAGGGAATGTGCTTTCAAAGAAGAAGTTACCAAACTAAAAGCTCAATCAGAGGAAGGAAACAAGGTAAGAAAGTTACTCAAGGACAAGGAAAATCAATGTCAAAAGTTGCAGGGTGAAGTGACATCATTAAGAGATGAAGTCAATGAAAGAAGCACAACCATCAAGAAACTCAGAGATAGATCCAGTTACTATGAAAGTCTTGAAGCCACGATCCGCTCGCTAAAGAAAGATCTTGAAGAATCAAAGAAGCAGAATAAAGATCTACTCCAAGCTATTGAAAAACAGCAGGATCTGAATGAAGAACAAGAAAAGGAGATTCTCAAACTAAGGCATCAGTTGGAAGAAGGAAGGAAAGATGGAGAAGACATGAAGAAGCAATGTCTAGAAAAGGAGGAACAACTTCAAGTTGAGGTAAATATCTTGAAAGGTAAATTAGAAGAAAAGGATAAACTTTTGAGATTTCAAGATAGTACTAAAGCCTTGGATGATATTCTTAGTAGTCAAAGGTCTCCTGCTATCAAGACTGGTATTGGTTTTCATGAATCTATTGAAGGTGAATCTAGTTGACAAGGTGAGGCAAGGAACTCTAAAGAGAAATCTAAAATGATCAACAAGGAGATGAAAGGTCAACCCCATCAACAATCAAGGAAAGAGACTACTCAAAGAAAATCTTTTACTCCTCCTATGAATAATATTGAATGTTATGTATGTCATAATCTTGGACATGTTGCAGCTAGATGTAGAAGAAGAAGGGTTCAAGACCATCATGCAGAAAGATCATCACACTCAAGGTACTTTAATGGATATTGCTTTGCTTGCAATATGTTTGGTCACAAAGCTGCTGATTGCTACAGGAGGAATATGAAACATGTAAGATGTTATGCATGTAACAAGCTTGGACATATAGCAAAGGAATGCAGGAACAAAGGATGGACATCACACCAAAAGGAGAAAACCTCATCATACTTGAAGATATGGAGGAAGAAGGAAGTACAGTCAGCACAATGTACTGAGACACAGCACAGCACAGACATATCAGACTCAGGGGGAGATGAAAGTGTAAAACTTCAGCGTTCTGAATCTCATACGCAAGTTCCTTAAAGGGAAGTCGCGTACATACGCGAGTTAGACACTGCAAAGTCGCGTATATGTCAGTCTGAGGAAAAGCAGTGGGGACAAGATCAGAAAAAGGATCTGATATGATTCAGTCTATTATTTGCTCTATTGGTTACAGTCTGCTGAGGATGTGTGGAAATGCTTTGTTACTTGTATGATGTCTAGAAGTGTTTTGATCCTAACTTGAGGATGATGATGTTTTGATGCTTATTGCTGATATATGCATGATCAGATCTAACAGATGGCACTGGTTGAGGGGGAGCATATGCCTTTAGTAATTCATTGTTGGCATTATGGTTAATAATCCTTGGTGATGATTCTTATATGGCTAAATGATATATCTTGCTATGATATGATGTTGTGAGTTGTCTATGATAAACTCTCATATGATTCTTGAAGCTACATAGTAGATGTTCAGATCAGATTTATGGTTGATCCTTTGATGATGCTTACATGGTGATCTTCATAAGGATAAGGAGAGGTACAAAGCTTGAATACACATCTTCCTCACTTGATGATGAGTCACTCATATACTGCTGTTGTCATATGCATAAAGATCATACAGTTATGATGCAGGCACTCTTGTGGATAAGGATTGTTGCTGTTGATGATATCAAGAAGTTTTGTCAAATGAGCTTGAGCTCAAGATACATAGTGCTGATACATGGATGACTACTCAAAGTTGCTTTGTTGGAGACATGGTGATGAGTTCATATCTATATGATGATAGGTTGATACTTACATATGTTGATTGATGCAGATGTTCCCAAGTAATGATACTTGGATCATGTAGATCTTGACGTTGATGTAATGGCTATGGTGGTTTCACATGTAATGTGAATGATTTCATGATGATGTTTAAAAGGAGGAGTTGACATCTATGTTCAGACATACCTTGCTGCAGGACATTTACAGGTTGCTGATATGAAAATGGTTGTACGCGAGTTTCATAAGGCCTATCCGCGTATATACGCTTGTTTATGTGGATGCAGACGCGTATATGGAGTTTTGAAGGAAATCAGCAGGGACAGATGTTGGTTGCAGAAAGTCTGATATGGGTCCGACAGAGATCATCTGGCACAGGTTCAAGGGGAGCAGATAATCTTCCAATGATGCATTATTGGCATTATCTTAAAGCTTTTGGTTCTAGTTCACATTTGTTGTTGGTTTCAAGTAGAACAAAGGCAAAAGGAGAACAGAAGGATCTCTTGGTTGCTGATCTGAATGGTGATTATCAGATGATGCTGGTGACTTTCATAAGTCTTGGTCTAGTTCTTTCATCTCTATGTCATATATCTCTTTTGTGGTATCTCTTTCATGGTGTCAAGGTCATGTAACGGCCTATTTTGGTTTCCCCACTATGCTTGGGATGATTGATGCAATGTGATTGGTTGTCATATGTAAACTTTTAATGTATCCCCACTTGGTTGGGTGGATGAGTCAATTTTTGTATATCCTCACTTAGTTGAGAGATGGATGAATGTATGAGTCTTTGGTGATAGGAAGGTATTTTATGATGTATAGAGTCATGTTCTTCTTGAAGAACATCTTTTTCAGATCTTGCCTACAGTCAGGAAGAGCATGAACAGCACACTTCAGCAGTACAGAGACTCGGTAGATACTCAGGGGGAGTATGGACAGCGAAATGTTCAACAAAGGAAGAGAACATCTTGGTCCACCCTTTGCCCTTGATGTCAAAGGGGGAGAGTGATTTGGTGTTGTTGCCATCAAGTCCAAAGGGGGAGATTGTTGGCATTATGATGCATGTGTTGTACTTGATGGCAACCCTCTCATAGAAGAATATCTCACTTATGTATAACTGGATGAATCTTCAGAAGAGATGTCAGATGTGACTGATGGAGGACAGCTCAAAGGAATCAGATGATAGTTCTAAGTGTAACAAGTCAGCTTTGCCATCAAGTCCAAAGGGGGAGATTGTTGGCATTATGAGACAAGTGTTGTCCTTGATGGCAAATCACACTGATGACAAATCATAGTGCAGAAGGATAGCAGCAAGGAATTGATGATCAGTCTACAAGTATGAAGAAAAATATATACATGCTGGTTCACTATATACCAAGTCGCGTATACAAGCAGGTTCACTATATACCAAGTCGCGTATACGCAGGTTGGCTATATACCAAGTCGCGTGTACACGCAGGTTGGCTTCAGTAAAAGCGCGTGTATGTGGAAAACTTATCTTTGGTCCATGGCGTTATTCCTTGGAAGTTGTGCCTATGGTTTTGGACCTTGGTGTCTCGACAGACGTGTTGATCCCTAGTTTTGAAGTTGATGGTATTGGATTTCTATGGTTTTGGCCCTTGGTATTGAACAAGGCCTAAGGCTATATAAGGAGAAGAAGATCATTAGGCAAAGGCATCTGAAAATTCTTGAATATCTGATGAAGTATTAGATCCAGTATGTAGGTTATGGGTTGATGATGCATTGCTTGATCTGAGCTAAGGAGAGATCTCACCGGTTGATAGAGAATAAGATCTAAGGAGAGATCGGGATCAAATGGTTTGAAATGAACTATCCTTATATGGTTGATTATGCGTATTCTAGATCTGCACACTAACGCAAATAATGTTCTATAAGTATTATAGAATGATTGATGTCTGGTACGGCTGCAAAGTTATAAGGAAATATTTTTAGATCTGTACGCGGGTTGACCTTGGAAAAAGAGCGTATACACGCAGGTTGGGTTCATCCAAGTAGCGTGTACATTGTAAAGCTTGATATTTGAAGTTGCAGATGGGTCTGATGGTTATTGCAGAGTTCTGTGTCTGCTCTGTGTTCTGGTGACTGTATTGTTGACAGAGTTTCAGTGTTTCAGTGTTTCAGTGATTAATGATGCAGGTTGTACTACATGGTGATTGTCTTATGGATCCAGTATGAAAATGTATGAAACGTGGTCCCGGGTAGATCATAGGCTGGCACCTACGTACTGGTAAACATATCAGCCAGTACAAGAGCAAAGGAGTTGTAGCTCCCTTCCAGGAGCAGCTGAAGAACGAGTAAAGGTTGGAGCATTTTGTAGGCAGGCACCTACGTACTAGTAAATGGATCGGCTAGTACAAGAGCTAAGAGGGTTGTAGCCCTCTGCAGGTTGTAGCCTGCGTGTTGGTAAAGGACTGCACCAGTACATTGTAAAAGAAGTTTCTTATTAAAGGAAGATAGAAACAAATTGCAGCAGGTGGTTTTCACCAACATTGGGTTTCCACCTTATATCATGGTGTTCATGTGTGTGCCTTATGTGTGATGATCTGTTCTGTTATACTGCACCTGTTTACTGTTAATATGGGTAATAATGTTCTGATGCATTTACTGAAGATAAGCTAACGGAATCATAAGATTACTGCATGTACGCTAGTTGCCCTTAACAATGTCGCGTGTATACGCTGATATCCTTAACTGAAGCTGCATGTATGAATCTGAGTATGAAATTGAAAAGTTTTATCTGATCTAATAATACTGATTCACCCCCCCCCCCTCTCAGTATTATTTCCAACACATGCCTATATCATGGTTGTGTCCAGAGCCTCCTTGACACTAGAAGACCTATAGCATGGGAGCGTTCGTTGGTCAAGTGGTCCAAAATCTTAGTAGGACCCAGGGGCTAGTTGGTAGAAAGGTTGGGATGGTTCCTAGGGATCCTATTGCTAATGTTGAAGGTGTATATGGTGTGTTTCCATCGATTCCACTTCCTTAACATGACTTAGGAGGTTGCATCATATCATAGTAACTTCTCATCACATGTTTACTCTAGTTGGCTGGTTTCTTGGGTAGATTAGGGAGGAGGATGCTAAGAGTGGTATCAGAACATGGTTCACCCCTCAAACTAGATGGGCTATGTTTGTTGGCCATGCATGCATGTTTCTGATGCTTGAATTCCATGTGCTTGTTGCATTTGTGTGGTTTTGATCATGGTTGTAGTGATGTCACCATGTGGAAGTTGGTGGTGTTGTTATGGAATGCATCGTTATGAGAGTATGACCGGTTAAATGTTGTTATATGTTGCTTACATGTATCATTCTTCTATGCTTGGTTACCTTCTTGTATGCTTGGTTACATGTATCATTCTTATAGGCTTGGTTACAAGTATTGTTCATTTATGCTTGATTATATGTGTCTATGTGTGCATGTGATAGATTACGCATTGCTTGTGTATGTAAATGTTTGCATGTGGTCAAGTATACAATGATGTATTGGTGGTTTTCATGCATGAGGCCATAGTATGTGTGGTTGACATGGTCATGCATTAGTGACTGAACCCTACCTAGAATGAGGGTTGCATGGTTATATGATTATGTGTTATGTTCTATATGTTGTCATGATTATGTTATACATGTATCACGTTGATTTGTTGATCTTGCAGACAAGGTATCCTTCCTGAGCTATACTAAGGTATGTTGGTTTATTGCGATTTGGTTTAGCTAACATGATATACGTTAGAGGAAGAATATCAAATGGCTAGCAAGATGGTAAACTACAAAGAATCTCCCTAGGAATCAAATGAGCAGTATGGTGTTGGTAATTATTCTAGTTTGGCAGATACACTGAGAAGGTTAAAGGAAAGAATAAGTAGTTGTAAGGTAGATAATAACAGAATCATACAGGCACAAGAGAAGCTAGCAGAGGTAAATGTAGTGATAGCTGCAGTGACATGGACCGCTTCAGATCAACCATGAGCAAGAGGGAAAAACTAATGGGTCGTATGGTAGTAGATCGCATGGTGGTCACAGGTCAGATAAAGATTACACAGTGAGAGATGGTAGATTGTTGGACACTCTAGATAGGAGAGGTGATAGACATAGGTACCATTCTAGTTTTTGTTCTGACAGGCATGATGATTGATATCGTTATAATCTGTACAGGAGGAGTGATAAGGGATACTTTCAAGATCAGTTTAAGAAAGAAAATCCACAAAAATTTGATGGATAGGTGAAGAAATCACAGGATGCAGAGGCATGGTTGCTTGGCATGAGGAAGTTCTTTAGGTTGCATGACTATTCAAAGAACATGAAAGCCATAGTAGCTACATTCAATCTCCAAAGGTAAAGAAGACATTTGGTGGGAAGATGTGAAGAATGTCAGAGGTATACATAAGGAAGACTTCACTTAGAGTGAGTTTGAGCAACTATTCAAGAGGAAGCATCTATCAGAGAGATACTTTGATGACACGACAAAATAATTCTATGAGATAAAGATGGGATCTATGAAAGATGATGAGTACACTAGAAAGTTATTGGATCTACTGAGGTATGTTCTGTAATAAAAGGAGGAGAAGGCCAAGATTAAGATATTCACTAGTGGGTTACTGATGGCATTCAAAGACAAAATTGAGTTCGATAAGCCTATTTCATTGCAGGAGGACATCTGAAAGCTAAATTATTTTTGTGAACAATCGAAGTGCAAGTCTGAGGCTAAAAGAGATTGGAAAGGTAATGCAAAGAACAAGGGAAAATGGGACAAGAAGCGAGTAATACCATAGGATTTAGGTAATAAAGGGAATATAGCACAATCTAATAAGTTTAACTCATCTCACAGAGGACAGGGACATCGGTCTAAGGAGTAGAATAAGGAGCCTATGCAGTGTTGGACTTGTGGAGGACATCATCGCAGGAGAGAGTGTCCACAGTATGAGGGTCATAGGCCTTATATATATAGTGTGTAGAAAGCATAGCCTATTGGCAATATTGGTCAAAGCATTCCTCAAATTTATGCAACATTGGATAACAAATAGGCAGACCATCAAGCATCTATCATTGAGATGGATGGGAAGCTTTGTGATCAAGTTATTCCTATTTTAATTGACCCTAGATCTAATTATATCTATGTTAGTACTAACTTGGTGGATAAATGTGGTTTGACTAAGGAATTGCATGCAAAATCTTGGTTAGAGTAGTTGCCTACATGTACAAAGAAGCAATTTCGTCATTAGGTAAGATCTTGTGCATTTTATTTAAATGGCATGTCTACCATAGCACATTTAAATGTATTACCATTGGGATCATACAATATGTTGTTGGGCATGGATTGGTTGTACCTTCATAAAACCAAGGTGATTATTATGATAAGGCCATTCAGTGCTTGGATGACAATGGAGAACCAAGAGTCTTACGAGGAAAGAAGAAAGACACATCAGCTAGGGTGGGCACTGTTATGCAGGCAAAGTGTAGTCGTAGGAAAGGGTGTGTGTTATTCCCAGTGCACATTTCTAGCGACAAAGGTAAGGAAGTTGAGGATCTAGATGTTTTGAGCAGGTAACTAGTTCTACGATAATTTCATGATGTATTTCTTGAGGACATTACAGAGTTTCCATCGCACAAGGAGGTATACATAGAAAATATTAGGGCGAACCTTAGCCTAAGGGATAAATTTAAGGCTTTTATATTTTGGAGGGGATTTTTTTTTATAATACACCCATTTTCTACGGTTAGCCCAACATTTATTTAAAAACTAAATATCTATTAAATTTTAGCCATAAAAAAAGGCAAATAAACAATGCAAAGTTTCATTCACATGGCTTGGGAGGTTGGATTTGGTTCCAATAAGCCGATTTCCAGATTTTGAGGTTGGATTTGGTTGCAATTGCCCATATTTTCTAGTTTTCAAATCGAGGGCAGGGTTGAATTTGGGGGATTCGCCTGTATAAATTATACAATCTCCAATTCATGAGTTTTACAAGATCATGGCTCATTTTTGAGAAAGAGACTTGAGGGCACAGAAAGGATTAACCAAGTAAGGAAGACCGAAAATTCAAGACTAGGTAAGGTGTTCTGATGGTGCCCAAGATCACACTTCTAATATTTCCTAGGCTAAATCCAATGTAAAGAATATAGCTAGAGAGGAGCTACCCTAGCACCATATTGGAATGGGAATGCTACAAGCCCTATATCTGGATCAGATGTTGAAGAGGCAAAGGTAGGCCATTGGGGAGTTTATTTGAAGTTTAAGGAAAAAAGAGTATTTGTTAGAGATAATAAGTGTAAGCGCAGGTTTGGTTCGATCAAGTTGAGCTCAGCCTAGTCTAGGTGCATACATACATAAATGTATGTCATGTCTGCCCTTCCCCCAAATCCATTTCCACTCAAAATTTGTCCAATTCCTCTGGTGTTTGTTGCCATGCTATTGTGGCCTTTTCAAACCAACCAATGAAAATGCAATGTGTTGATTCTTTAAGCCCCGACGACAAGGTGATTGCATATGGGGCTGGATCCATCATGTCCAGCCCTTTGTCACAATCGATGTTCCTACTATCCATTGTGCCTACTCACCCAAATCTAAATTATGGGCCCAAACTCTTCATTTTCCCTTCTCCAAGGGATGCATTGAGACATTGGTCACTCTTGGCTTCATATTCATCCAAAAATTTTATCATTAGAAGAGATGTAAAGTTTGTTGAAAATATATCGGCCTACAAGCCTAGTTTGGCAGATGTGCCACCTCTCTCTATCCCTTCTACTTCTAAAAATATTTCTTCTTGAGATGATGACTGCGAGGATGAAAATCGTCGCCCACCTTCTCAGGATCCTCCTTCAGCTCCTCAGCTTCAAAAATGGGTTTGTGCTACTCAGGATGTAGTAGGTGCTCTTGTCAGTGATCCTACAGATCAGTGACGTACACGTTCTTAGTTCGATAGAGCCTCTTATTTACTGGCTCAAGCTTCAACGAATTATGATCCTGACACCTTTATAGAAGCTTCAGGCCATCCAGATTGGGACATAGCTATGAATGAAGAATATCATTCATTATTGGCAAATGATACATGGGATCTTGTTCCTCTACCAAAGGGATGAAAACTTGTTAGATGCAAATGGGTTTACAGAACCAAGTATGGACGAGATGGAAAAGTTGATAAACATAAAGCTCGTCTTGTTGTTAAGGGTTTTTCACAAGTAGAAGGCATTGACTATACTGAAACCTTCTCCCCTATTTCCAAAATGAACTCTATCCACCTTGTTCTTTCCCTTGCTGCCTCTTGCAAATGGGAAGTCCATTAGATGGATTTTAAATCTGCCTTCTTGCATGGGGACTTGCATGAAGAAATATATATGGCAACCTACTGAATTTATACAAATAGACTCTAGCCTTGTATGTTGGCTTAAGAAATCCCTTTATGGTCTCAAGCAAGCCCCTTGCTCTTGGTATGCCAAAATGGACAGCTTTCTTTTAGAAACTGACTTTTCTAGGTGTCATTCTGACAATATTGTCTACACCAAGAAAGTGGGCAAGTGTCTTATCATTCTTGCTCTTTATGTTGATGATATTATCCTTACTGGTAGTGATCCCAACATTATAAACCATGTGAAGTCTAGCCTTAAAAAGAAGTTTGAAATGACAGACTTAGGACACTTGCATTATTTTCTTGGTCTTCAAGTCTTACAATCTGAGGAAGGTATATCCCTTTCCTAGTCCAAGTATGCTTGTGATCTTCTATGCCATTTTCACATGGAATACTGTAAGCCAGCCCCTTCTCCCTTTTAGTCTGGAGCCAAAATTTCAGTCATTTGTACTTCCCCTAAAGTTGATGCTACCTTATACTGTCAACTTGTAGGAAAACTTGTGTATCTGACCCATACTCATCCTGGCCTTTCTTTTGTTGTTGGCCTTATTGCTCAGTTTATTAAAAATCCACATGAAAGTCATTGTAAAGCAACTAAAAGAATACTTCATTATGTTCGAGGTACAATTTAGTTTGGGATTCATTAAAGTGCAGAATCATCTCCTCTATTGGCTGGTTTCACTAATTCCAATTGGGCCGGTGACCCTGATGATCGGAAGTCTACTGCAGTTTATGTGTTCACTATTGGTTCAGGACCTATTACATGGGCTTGCAAGAAACAAAGTTCCATTTCTCTTTCTTCAGCAGAAGCAGAGTATCATGGTGTCATAGAAGCTAGTAAGGAAGCCATGTGGCTTTGTCAAATCATGTCAAAGTTTGGATTTCAGTAGCAGCATCCAACTACACTTTGGTGTGATAATCAAAGTGCCATTCAACTATGCAATGATCCGCTCATTCATGACCATGTTCCTAAAGTGCAATATTGTTCAACAGACGATCAGGTTGCAGACATCTTTACAAAGGTTCTCATAGAGGTGAAGTTTACTAAACTTCGATTTATGGTTGGAGTTTAGGAAGTTGTCACTAAGGGGGAATAGGCTCTAATGCATCCTTCCTTCTCCTATTGTGTCATATTTGTACATCCTTCATTCCTATCCCAAGTTTTTCTTTAGGGGGGATGTTAGGATATTCCAACACATAGGAAATAGTTAAGTATAACTTGGTCTATTGTAGAGCTAGGTAAAGTGTGTTTCTTTCCTATGTACTTTTGTAACATACAATCCGACGATCACGATATGTAGCGATCTGACGGTTCATTCTCTCCTCGGTATTACCGACACTTGATCCGTGGCTTAATACCCGATTGGTCCATGATCTCTACTTAAAAAGCATGGAGGGTCATTTGTAGTGTAACCGTTCATGAGAGAAGCTTATGTAAGTTTTCATTCTTTTATTAATAAATTTCCTGAAGTGGCTGTGTTGGCTCAAGCCATGGACTGTTTCCCTCTTTGAAGGTTTTAACCACATCAAGAATACTGGTGTATTGATCTATGATATGTTTGTGAGTAGTGTCCTTTGGTGTTTTGTCTGAGGAACTTACCTTGTAAGTTCTTACAAGCTTGTTAGTGTAATCAATTAGATTTGTGTTTGAGGATTCTGAAATAAATGCTTAGAGGGGAAAATAGAGGGATGAGTTGTAGGAAGCCCATAAATCTAGCAAACAAGAGGGAGGCATGGTTGATGATTTAGAAAAACCAATGGAGGAAAAGCCACAACCAAAACATAGGTGACATGTGGAGAGAAGAACCAGAGGAACTTATGACTCTCAATTACCATAGGTCAAACCATCTTCAATCTTAAAGGTTAGCTAAAGTTGTAGTTAATAATTAAATAACTAGTTATGAAATATATGTATGTGATATATATAGTCATAAGTTTCCGCCAAAAAAAATATGAGGCTAACTTAATTAAGACCTAATTCATATGAGTTGTATAATAAATATATTGAGAAGAAATAATTTGTAATTTATATAATTTAAAGATGTTCATATTAGGATATAAATATGTAAAGATAATAAATTTGATTATATCAAGTAATCATAATTTGTGTGTGTGTGGTTGAAGGGTTAAAAAATGAATAAAAATGATAAATAAATATTTTAAAATCTTGAGAGAGAAAGGGTTAACTAAGAAAAGAGATAGGTGAAAAAGAAAGTGAAGAGTTTCAAAAAGGATGGAAGAAACATAGGAAGAGATATAATAAATAAGAATGAAGAAGTATGTAATGAGAATGAGGAGAGTTTGGTAGAGGAAATTAGAGGTAAGATATAATGAATTGGATGGGGGATGGGGTTTAATGAATAAATTGATATATAGTGGGTTTTCAAGAATGACTAATTCTATAGTCATCTTCCATATCAAAATCTCTAGGATGTTTCTTGTTTTCAAGAGCTTCACAAATGATACAAGAGGAATAATGAGGAGATGCTTAGATTTTGGCTTGGCCAAAAATATAATGTTTTAGAATTGTGGGATTATTTTGCGATTGTTTATTTTGGGATGTGGTTATGGAGTGTGTTCATAATGTTCTCTATAAAGTAGGTTTAATTGATTTATCTATTTGTGTGATATGTGATATGCCATAAATAAAAGGATATTGGTAGACCCCTTTCGTTAATATAGGGTAGTATTTATCCTTATAGAATTTAATTAGATGATTTAGGGTCCTCTGACGCTTATAAAATGTTTTTATATCCTTTCTAGATAGGATTTTAGAAATGTCATTAGTAACCCCATGCACATAAGGAAGAGAAATGGTAATTTTAGGTAGGGTAGTTGGAGGGTTTTTGGCTTTGGAATTAAGGGTTGAGAAAAATGATTTGTGAATTTGGGTTATACAATAGCCATTGGATGGAAGATCCTTACTAAGGTGATTTTTTTATTTTTCGAGGTGATGGGGTAAAGAGATGAAAATGGCATGAGTGATGAGGGTTTCGAGAATGACAAATTGCTAGGTCGGGTGGTGGTGAGATTGGGCATGAAAATAATTATTAGTGCATGTCTCTTTTCTATGGAATTGTTGGGTGAGTCTAACATTAGGTTGGTGAGAGTTAGGAAGATCCAAAAAGGGAATATAATGGTATATTTTAGATTCCATAGGGAATTGAATATGGGGAGAAATGATGTTAAGGTTGTTAGAGAAATAATAAAGAGAAATTTAGCCATGTGGTTATCCAAATTTATGAAGAAACAAAATTAAATATATCTTTAAAAATAAATATAGAGATACAATGAAAATAAACTTCAATTAATAAAATAGGAAAAAAATTACTAGAAAAATGAAAGAAAACTAGCTTAGGCAATGGTAGCTTATCTCTAAGAAGAGATGTAAGGCTACAAGCTTTCTGAACAATGTTACTATGAGGCTTTGAGGAATTTTTTCCATGAAGTAACAATGAAAAGCCCTAAAAAACCACAAATCTAAACCTAGGTGATGAATCACGAAAATATTATTGGCTCTAATAGGATTAGTTGGAACACCAACTTCTCGGGGTTGTAACTTTGGCATACAATCTCTATTTGGCACATAGGATAACCCGTTAAAAACTTATATTTGAAGATACAAAATTTAGAAAAAAAGGATAAGTCTTAGGCCTATGTTTTCGTATTTCCCCCAAAAACACCATTTAGGTCCTAAAAACAATTGTCGAAGTTTAGGATATGAAAACTTCCAAAAATAGAAAACTCTTGAAATAGGAAACTATGCTGAAAAATAGGAAATTGATAGGAAATAATGTTGGGTTGCAAGTGGAATAGGAGGATGGACAACAATATCCACTTGGACTAGTCCTCACCCCTTAGGAACAAATGGTTTTCCATTGCATTGACTACCTCCATGAGATGGGGAAACTTTTGCTGACTTTGGTCCCTCATGAGTCACTTGCCTTGGTGTAGAAGTTGGCTGGTTTCGAAAACTAAATATATCTAGATCCTCGTTCTTAATATGTGCTCCCATGATATTATCACTTGTGGCATGTTCAATGCAATCTAGGTTGAACTCTATTGGTTCCAGTTTCTCAACATTGTCTGATGTGCCCAACAACAGTTGAAATTATGGCCAAATATGGTCCACATTGAATATTGATTGCAGGCCAAGGAATTGGCCGATAATTAGCTCGAAGGTGTTGTCATGCACAACCTCTTTGATTGTGTATTTCCCATATCAAATTGGTTTAAGCTTTTGATGGCCTCCTACAATCCATTCCATCTACAAATGCAACCAAACCTAGTTGCCCAATCAGAAGTTATGTGGCACCCAATGTTGATCATGATGTTTTTTGTACTTAGTACTAGTTGTATCCAAGATATCATGAGCCTTCTAGAAGATGTGTTGAATGTGTTCAATAAACTTGACGAATTTATCAGATTCATATCAAACATGTGTATATTCTACTTGTGCAGTTTCAAGAGCCATTGCAACATTAGTGGGACATAACAGTTGAAATACTAAGCCCACCTGAAAGAGGCTATGGCTAGTTAATTTGTGGAGAGATGTATTGTAGATATGTTGAACATAGGGGAGACTCTCATCCCATTTTATTGGATTTTTAGAGTTGTGTACGTGTAGTATGTGCATTATCATCATGTTGAAAACCTTTGTCTCGCCATTAGTATGGGGGTGGAAGGAAGTCGACTTCATGAGATTGATGTCTAACAATGACCAAAGGCTCAAGAAAAATTCACTTAGTAACCTACTATCTTGATCTAATATCATGGTCTATGAGATCACAAAATGTACCCATACTCATTCTAAGAAGAGCTTGGAAATTTCTTTTGCCACGATACTCTTCTTACAGGAAACCAATATGGCCATCTTAGAAAATCTATCAATGATCACAAATACATAGTCATTACCATGTTTCGAAAAATGAAGGCCATACATATAGTCTATGGATATGGATTCCCAAGGCCAACTAGGAGTAGGTAGAGGGTTGTATAGGCCTTCCTTTTTAATGGTTTTCTTAGTGATGGCACATGTCATGCAAGGTATGATATATTTGCAAACATCTTATGAGAGTTTTAGCAAATAAAAATACATCTACAATACTGCCACCATTTCTCCATGCCAAAGGTCATTGCTACCTAACTGTAATGTGGCACCAAAATTAGCTTGGAACACTTGCTTGAAGGAACAAAAAGGTGTCCCAAGTAGAAAATTAGTGCATCCTAGAGGTGGAAGTTTGGGACTTCCTTGTCGTCTATCAACATCTAGAATGTGGTGGAAAATTCTATATCAATTTTGTATAGTTGCATCCATCTAGAAGTCTCATGCCCATAAGAGTTGAGAAAAATGTTCAATACCACAACGCGAGGTCAAATGAGGCAAAAAGAAACATGATTTGTGCTACCCTTCTTGTAATTTAATGTTAAAATTGATTTTTTCTAGATATGTGGACCATTGATGATGGAAATCGTTATGTATCTTTCCTCGTGTCAACATAAATTGAGGAGGTCAATGGTTTGTGTGGATGATTATCTCCTTCCCTAGAATGTAATGTTTCTGCTATCGATAGGCCTACATGATGGAATACATCTCCTTATAATATGTGGAGCATATTTGTATAGTATCAAAGAGTTCTCACTATGATAGGCCATTGGATGCCCTTGCTGAGTGAGGATTGAACCAATAACATAGTCGGAGGGATTTATCTCAATCTCAAATAGTTGTTGGAGGTCTTGCAATGTGAGAACTAGTGTATAGAAAAGGCAGCGTTTTAGCTCAACAAGTTCGTTTTGTTGTGACTCAAACCAAAAAAAACTTTGCTTTTTCTCCTCCCTTGGTAACTTTACTTAAGGGTTGAGTGATATGAGTAAATCCCAACATGAATCTATGGTAGAAATTAGCAACGCACAAGAAGTTGGGAAGCTCTATGAGACTCATCAGGATCGACCAATCCTGAATAACTTGGGTCTTAGCTAGTTCCATATGTAAACCTTGCTCCTCAGTGATGTAACCCATATATTGGACCTTGTCCATACTAAAGGATCATTTTTCAAGTTCACACAGCTTGTGCTCCCACATAGTATCTAGGACCTACCAGATATGTTGCAAGTGCTCTTCCAAAATCTTTGAAGTTGATAATGGCATTGAGGTATACAACCACAAAATATTTGGTGAAAGGCCGCAATATTTCATACATTAGCCTCATGAAATTTGTGGGGGCATTCCTCAAACCAAATGGCATGACCAACCATTTGAAATGATCTTACTTGGATTTTAAATAAGTCTTCCACATATTTGTGGGTTCTATTGGAAATTGGTGATAACCATACTTCAAATAAATCTTTCTAAAGTTTTTTCCCCCTTTGAGTTGATTAAGAAGGTCATTAATCCCTGGAATCAGGTACTTGTTCCTAACTTTGATTTTGTTCAGGGATCGATAATCAATGTAGAGCCTCTAGGTCTCATCCTTCCTCTGCACGAGTATAATTGGGATGCCACAAGGTGAGGAACTTAGTTAGACATACCCTTTTTGTAGTACTTCTTAGATCTGCCTCTTAATTTCTTTGTTTTCCATAATATAATGGTAGTGGATTAGCCCATTGAGTAGAGGTGCACTAGGGGTCAGATCAATGGAATTCTTGATATGGAAGTGTAAAGGTACACATGTGGGTGAGGACAAGATGTCTTTGTACTCTTAAATGACCTTATCCATTTTCATTTTTCACGTAGAGGATCCATGTGTGTAGACCATGGAAGTGGCCATGATCTTCTTGTTACTTTGATAGTGAATAATGAGGAAGCCAAATTTACTTATCTGGGAGATGATATTACTACATTGCTTGTAGAGATCAAAGAAATAGTAGTAGGTAAGGCTACTTCTAGTATCCTATATAGGTTTCTACCAAAATCAATAATAACAATATGATTTCTGAACTCATACACAACATGATGCTTTCACTTGTATGGTTTCCAAACAAAACATCACAAGATCTAAGGGGAGCAACATCACACAGTACATCATCTGTGAAAGGCTTGATGTTGTAGCCTAGGCGGCACTATTAGTTGACATGAATATCTCACCCTTGGTGGAGCCACTTGATGGTGTATAGTTTTGGGTGTGGTGCTGTCGAAAGGCCCAAACTATTAATGACATCTAGTGATATGAGGTTCTTTTGACTCCTGCTATCAACAATGAAATATAGTAGATCCCCCTTTACCCATATTTGCGAGTGGAGGAGATGCTCACCTTCCTATGGATCTTCAAGATCCTTTTGTTGGACATAGGTGGTAGCAACTGTGGCACTGTGTTCTGCAGCAATGATCTTTTCCCCTTGTTAGGATCTAATTCAGAGTTGGGACCTACATCTAAATTTGAATCTTTCATCTTGTCCACAAGTGACTGCTTCACGTTATAGTCATTTATGTTATGAGTTGGGCTCTTGTGGAATTCACACCACTTTTCTGTGCCTTTCTTCACATTTCCATCGATATTCTTTTCTTTTAGATTCAAGGGGTTTTCTTGGGATGTTCCACCTAAGATATATCCTTTTATTAGTGGTTCAAGGGTGCGCTTGCACCACTTTGTATTCGTAGAACCAATGTATCGCTTCTTCTATTTAAATTTCTTCCTAAGTTAGATAGCATATGTAGGTTTTAACCCTTTATAGAAATTATCTGCATACGAATTCTAAAAACAGAAAATAAACAATGGCGAGAGCATAAAACATAAAATAGATATACACAAATATTTTCCCTTGGATGCCAAAACCAAGACTACGAGATTGATTTTTCAATATATTCCTTTCAGTGATACAATACATGTATATACATGTTGAACCATTCATAAAGCCCAATCCACTAACCCTGGATTAGAACATAATTGTAGTTCCCTTGACTGGATCTCTAGCTACCATGTGAAGAAAACCATCATGCCCAAAATGATGTAAAAAACCCATGCACAAAACAATAGATAGGTTTTGCCACCTGTGGAGTAGGAATATTCTCTCTATGGACAAAGACAATCCCTCTAGCCTAGGGGAGAGGGTCTAGCCACAAACAAGACAATTTGACATAAGTTCCCTTAGATTGAGAATAGATAAGATCCTACCTCTCATATCGCTTATCCTTGTTTGATGAAGTCCTTGTGTCTTCACTCCAACGATCAGCTCCTTAATGTTAATCAAGCACCTGAAACAAATAGACAAGAAACCAAAGCACATATGATAGCATACAATAGATTCAACCTACTTAAGAGGCTAAGGATTCTTAAGCTACCAAATAGCATATGCAATTGATATAGGAAACAAAATATCAATTATATTATTATGACAGAAAGGAAAGTACAACCTTCACCTTAGCATTGCAGGTTTCCTTCGATGTGTCTGGGTTCTAGCACCACTGTTAGCATCTCATGATTCACCCCAAACAATAGAAGTTCAAGGATTCTTTCTCTTTTCTCCAAACCAAACAAACTACAAAATTATTCTCCCTTTACAAGCACAAACTAGAAGGCGAACACTATCAAGAGTTTTTTTGGCTATCAATATTTTGTAGATTATTCCAGCCCTTTCATTAGCTAGCTGCAGTTGGGAAAGGATAAGTTTATATAGCTTGAGAGAGGGAATATGGATCCTCTTATGATTGGAGAGATCTTATCTCTTTTTGTTTGTTCCATTTTAATAGGGGAAAGGAGCCCAAACAGTCTCTCTTGGCTCCATCTCGACTAACCATTTACCAGAATTTCATACACGAAGCTTCTAGACCTAGAAGATTCGACTCCATTTTTAAAAAAATTGCAAAAGAGGATCAACACGGTTAATGGATGGATACCAGCACTAATCAGCACTAGGATTAGTGTTAAACTCTGCAAATCAGTGCTGGGAAGAAATAGAGGGATAGCGTCGGCCTTGAAAATGAGTTTGAAGGAATATTCTTTAGAAATGACGTAAGAGGGAAACGTTCTGCAAATGAAGTGTGATGTAAAGAAATGTTTTTCATGATAGGAAAACACATGACGGTCATTGTAGAGGTCCTGCGGGATTGAGGAATGGGGAGTACAGGGAGAGTGACACAATCTAGTGTAACACCACCTAATATAGGGTTAAAAAAAAATAATTCTTGGGGCCTCTACCCCAGACCCTGTAGAGGGGGGATACCTACCCCCTTAAACCACCTAATAGGGGGGCTTCCACCCCACCTCTAAACCACCCCATCCCCCCCCGTTGTGCCCATCGCAACAAAGGGTTGGCTACTACCCCCCCTCTAACCTACCACTTTGCACATGGGGTTAGTTGTGGAAATAATATAACACACACCCAACGTTCTCCCACTTGTTGTTTTCTTTCCACACAGGGGGTCATAAGAGAGCTTAGTCATCGGTCCACCCCTGCAATGCCCATTGTTTTTATACACCAAGAAAACTTCTCAGTGCTCATAGACTTCATCAATGCATCTGAAACATTCTTCAAAGTGTCCACCTTTACCAGCAACATTTTTTATCCTCAACCACATCCCTCACATAGTGATCTTTAACATCAATGTGTTTTGTCTTTGAATGATAAGCATGGTTCTTTGCCAATAGAAATGAACTTTGGCTATAACATTCTATCCTTATAGCTCATTTTATGAGCCCCATACTTGAACACAATCTCTAGAACCAAACTACTTCCATGATTTCATGAGTGGTTGCCACATATTTTGCCTCTGTAGTTGAAAGTGCCACTACAAACTCTCTATTGCTCATCCAACTGACTACAACTCCAAATAGGTTAAACACATACCCACTTGTAGATCTTCTCTGATCCAAATCTCTAACCCAGTCTACATCAACAAAGCCATGGATGTCCAAAACTCTGACCAATCTTGATCTTCCTTGGTAGCACAAACCATAATCACTAGTGCCATGCAAATACCTGAAAACTCGCTTCACTGTTGTCCAATTCTCTTCCCAGGTTTTGCCATAAACCTGCTCAA
Source organism: Pinus tabuliformis (assembly GCA_031772625.1). Classification (NCBI taxonomy): domain Eukaryota; kingdom Viridiplantae; phylum Streptophyta; class Pinopsida; order Pinales; family Pinaceae; genus Pinus; species Pinus tabuliformis. The sequence goes on along the minus strand of CM062811.1, from coordinate 374,665,215 downwards.
TACTCCCATTGCATTTGCAATGTCTGTTCTAGTACAAACCATTGCATACGTCAGGTTATTGACTGAACTTGTGTATGGAACACAGGATATGTACTCTTCCTCTTCTTATGTCTTGGGACATTGTTCAGCAAATAAATTTACACTTACAAGAATAGGAACCTTCACCGGTCTACTATCCTACATATTAAACTTCTACAGTATTGTCTCGACATGCTTCCTCTGGTTTAACGAGAGCTTCCTTTTTTCTTGATCTCGTTCAATTTCCAGGACCAAAATATAGTTTGTAGCACCAAGATCCTTCATGTCGAATTTGGAGGACAACTGGGTCTTCAAATCCTAGATAATTTCTTTGTCATTTCCAATGAGCAACATATCATCCACATACAAGACCAAACAAATAAGATGGTCACCACCTAATTTAAAATACACACAATGATCCGCTTTGCTTCTGGTGAGGCCAAGTCTCCATATAAATGTATCAAATTTCCAATACCACATCCTTAGTGATTGTTTTAACCCATACAAAGACCTTTTTAACCTTCATAACGGTTCTTTCTTTCCCTTCACCGTAAAGCGTTCAAGTTCCTTCATGTAGATCTCTTCTTCCAGATCTTCGTGAAAACATGATGTCTTCACATCCATCTGTTTTACCTCAAAATCAAAAGCAACACCAACAGATAAAAGTAATCTAATAGAAGCTACATTGGCAATACGAGAAAAAATTTCACCAAAATCAATTCCTGGCTCTTAAGAATAACCTTTTTCTACCAACCTACCATTGTATTTCTCCACCTTATCTTCTACATTCATCTTCTTCTTCTTAAGCACCTATTTTCTTCCAATGGATTTCCTTCAAGCCAGCAACCCCACCAGATCCCAAGCCTCATTTTTTCCAAAGATGCCATTTCATAAACCATGGCCTCTTTCCTGAGTTTTCCATCCTCTAAATATACTTCTTCCTTGACAATTTTGGGATCATCATTAATAATAGCTAACGCAAAATTGGAACAGAAAACAACTATACTATACCTTTCTCGCTACCTTATTTCTCAAATTGATCTTCTCACGACTCGAGTTTGTGGTTATTCATGTTTTTTTTTCCTCTTCTCCTCTAGAGTATAATTCTTCCTCCTTTAGATCAACCTCTATCTTCTTAGGTTCCTTTCATAGGAATTCATGTTTAATAACATCTTTCACCTCTCTAAACACCACATCTCGGTTGTACATAACCTTCCTTATTTATGGGTTCCAAAGCTTTTAACCTTTTAAACCATCCTTATACCCAATAAATATGCACCTTTCAGATTTACTATCCAACTTGGTTCTTTTCTCCTTTGGAAGATGTACATATGAATCCTAGCCAAATACCGTCAGATGTGGAAGAGAGGTTTTCTTACCAGTCCATACCTCATGTGAAAACTTATCCTCCAACGCTGATGAAGGTGATCTATTAACCAGGCAACATGCAGTCTCCATCACCTCTGTGAAAATTATTGTCCTAACCCGACACCACTAAGAATGCTTCTTGCATTTTCCATCAATGTCATGTTCACTCTTTCTGCAACTCCATTTTCCTGAGGTGTGTATGGATTAGTCTTTTGTCATGCTATACCATACATTTTACAAAACTCTTCAAATTCCTTCTTGAAGAACTCTCCCCCATTATTTGTCCTAAACACCTTTATCTTCTTCTCTGTCTGGTTTTCCACGAGAGCCTTAAATTCTTTAAACCTATCAAAGACTTCGTATTTCTTCCTAAGGAAATATATCCATGTATTCCTTGATAAGTCATCTATAAATGATACATAGTACATAGACTTACCCAGTGATGGAACTGACATAGGTCCAAATACATCATTGTTCACTAGCTTTAACATCCCTTTCACCCAAAGGGGAAACTGACCTGATTATGCTTCCCATATACACAATGTTCACATAAATCGAAATCTAGAGAGACATTACACATAGCTTCTACCATACCACTACCATGAAGCATTCAAAGGCCCTTCTCTCCAATATGTCCAAGCCTTTAATGCCATAGCATGGTCTTTTCTCCAAAGAACATAAGGTTTTTTGCGCGACTTTCAGGAACCAAAGAATTGTTGCACCCATCAATAATAGTGCTACCCAGAAGCTTGTACAAAGTTCCAATCTGAACTCCATGCATCAATATCAGTGCTCCTTGAACCATCTTGCAGGTATCTTTCTCGAACATTGTTTTTACACCTGCATCATCCATGTTGCATACCGAAATGAGATTTCTACCCAATGCAGGAATATGCAGGACATCTGGAAGTGTTCTAATCCTTCCACCTTGCAACTTCACCTTGACTTTAGCATTTCTAATGATTCTACCCTTCTTGTCATCCCCTAAGAATATATCACTACCATCATGTTTTCATACTCACAGAACCGCTTCCTATGGGGAGTTAAGTGAAATGATGCACCTTAGTCAATAAACCATGCCTCATGATCTACATGTGTACTTGAAAAAGAAGCCAAGCACAAATCCCCACCTTCATTTGATATGATTTTTTCCTCTACAAAAGGAGCATCATCAGATCCCTTTCCTTTCTTAGGAGCTTTAGATATACAACCCTTTTTGAAGTGCCCTTCCTTTCTGCATTTCCAGAACACATTTACAAGTTTTCCTATAGATTTAGATGTTCCTCTAGATTTAGATCTCCCACTCGAGGACTTATTTTTGTTTATGTTATGGGACTATCCTTGTACATAGAAGGCATCTCCATTATGGCCCCATATTTTTCCATCTCAACTCCTCTGATAGCAAGGATGAGACTATTTCATCAAACTTAAAGGTAGTTGTATTTCTACCTGTTGCAACAATCATACTATCCCACGAATCTAGTAGAGAACACAGAAAATTGATGCCATTATCTTCATCTGAAATTTTAGTACAAATAGATAACACCTGGCTTACCTTAGTATTAAAGGAGTTCAAATGCCCTATTACTGATTCTCCATCCTTCATCCTCATGTTATACACATTTTTCCGTAGGAAGATTTTGTTCGCCAGAGATTTATATTGGTACAAAGTCCATAACTTGTCCCACAAAGCCTTCATCGTAGCTTCCCCTGATACATTCAATAATATGAAATCTAAGATATAGAACTGTATTGTGCTCTTTTCTTTTCGATCCAACTTCCCCTGGTCTTCATCTCACATTGTCGATGGTTTAGTACAAAAATATACTGTGATCCACCTATCTTTATCGACCAGCAGATATTCCATCTTGAGTTTCCACAACTCAAAACTCTCACCCTGAAATTTCTCTATCTCTATCTTTCCACTGCTCGCTATATTCTTTCACCGTAAGAATTGATCCCACAAATCTCCCACCAAACAGGATCTACCATAGGCCTGAGAAAAACCCATCAGCAACAATGGCATCCCCTTGAACCCAAAAAAACTCTGATACCAAATGTAGGCTTTAACCCTATACAAAAATTACCTGCATATAAATTTTAAAAATAGAAAATAAATAATTTCGATGGCATAAAACATAAAACATATATACACAAACATTTTCCTTTGGATCCCAAAACTAAGACTAATAGATTAATTTTTCATCATATTCCTTTCAATGTAACAATACATATATATACATGTCGAAGCATTCAGAAACATCAATCCATTAACCTTTGATCAGAACATAACCATAGTTCCCTTAACCAGATTTACAATATATCATTCACAGAAAACTGTCATGCCCAAAACCATGTGCACAACCCATGCACAAAACTACATGTAGGTCTTCCCACCTGCTATAGGGTCCAAAGAAAAGAAAAATCTCGGGGTGCTGCCTCGAACCCCATCGATGAGGGCTGTCACCCCCCTCAAATCCGCTGACAAGGGGGGCTTCCACCCTATTCAAGAAAGGGGGGACTATTGACCCCCCGCTTCATGTGTGGGGCTAGTTGTGGAAATAATATAACACATACCCAAAAACATATCAGTATGCAGCACTAAGAAAGGAGATGTCAAGGAACTCTATCTCTGTTTAGATGTATTTGTGCAAATAGCCATGATACTTGAGCACCAAATGTCGCTCAGATTCCTTGATACCCAGCTTCATGGGAAAACTATGAAAGATATTCATGAAATCTAGCACCTCTTTGTCCCTTTCCTACCATAGCATGGTCCATTTAATATATTTGTCTTCATAGCTTCTAACATGGTAATGTTGTTCCTTAATAAGATCCTTAGTGAAAATTCACTTGTGGCCCTTTTCTTGCAATAAGTTTTCCACGAGTCCTTGACACAGGGGGGCATCTTTAAGCAGTGAAAAAGTAATCTTCTCTCTATCAGAAAAATCATGGACCAAAAAATATCCTTCCAATATATTTAACCATTTATCTAGAGAATATGCATTTATTTATACCTTGAATGTAGTAATATCAAAGTTAACTTGTACCTTCAAGGTGGTAGTGCCTCCAAAGTGACTATTGGATGAAGATGCTTCAGCTAATGGTAAATGTTGAAGGATCTTGGAAAAGTTGTCCATCATTATGCTCCTCTATCACTCAATGGATTCTTCAATAGACAATTTTGATAGGATCTATTAATCCATCATCCTTTTTTATTGTACCATGAGAGAACATTAGGATCGACAACGTTGGTATTATAAGGATTCAAGTAGTTCGAGTCCCATCTCCTTATACCACGACCTCATGGGGGCATGCAAAGAAACATAGAGAAAGAGAATATTTCTTTGATACCACTGATATTGATTTATGAAGGAATTAAACGAAATACAAATCTAAAAATAATATAGATATATAGTGAAACTGAACTTCAGTTAATAAAATAACAAAATGTTGAAAATTGTTTACATGCAAAAATGAAAGCAAACTAGCTTGAGTGATGGTATCTTATCTCTAAGAAGAGATGTGACAAATACATGCCTTTTGAATTGTGTCACAATGAGGCTCTCATGCCTCTTTATCTTGAAGGAACACTAAGAAACCCTAAAAATCCAAAAAGCTAGCAATAGGAGATGAAGCGCTAAAAGCTTATGAGCCCTCATGGGGTTAGTTGTAATGTCAACTTCCTGGGATTGTAACTTTGGCATATGTTCTTTATTTAGCACACATAATTTCTCATTAGAAAGGAATATCCAAGGAATTTTTTTTTTATTGCAATCCTATGATGTTTTCCCTTTTCCCCAAAATATGCCATTTAGTGCCTCAAAATGGCTCTAAAAATTCACGACTCGTAAACTATCAAAAATAGAAAATGGTCAAAATAGGAAACTATGCTAAAAAGTAGGAAACTAATAGGAAGCAGTGTTAGGGTTCCAAGTGGAATAGGTGGGTGGCCACAACAACACAAAAAATATGTCATAAGCAAACCAATAACAACATTTATGCACTAAATAGAAAACACCTTCTAGATGAGTTTATAACAGAGGGTTTTAGTGTTATTAAATTGAAAAAATTTGTCAAAAAAAAATCTGCCAAAACATTTTTTTTGTGATAGAGGATATTTTAGAGGAGGTTTTAATGGAATTTCATCACAACTGAAAAAATGCGTGTGGCCGAAGGTTTTAGCGAATTATTTTTTTCGGTGCGCTTCATGGAACAAGTAGCACCAATGTGTTTCATATATAAAACCATCGAGTGGCATACATAACTAAATGCATTCAGGCATTGAATGCAAAGAACACCAGTGAATAATACATATCATACCGGTGCTAATATTTATAAAAGCCCCAGGCCGTTCTTGTAAGGAATGATATTGAGGCATGCTAAAAAAATTATTGTACCGATGTTTTTTCTTGAAATTGCAGTTCCAATGCATATAGTTTGTAAAAATTCCTTGGTGCATTCGTTATACAAAACTATCGACGCTGTTAGTTTTCATAATGCACCGGGGTTTTAATTTTATGAAAGAACTACTGCGTTAAGAATTACAATGCACCGACATTAATCTCAAATAATACCAGTGCTTAAAGAAATAAAATCCTGGTGATGTAGTTTTCTAAAAAGGCACGAGTCATGACAAAATATGTTTTCATGGTTCTTTTATATAAAATAATGCACTAGTGCATTAATATGTTATAGGTGCACCCATTTTTTGAATAAGATTTTCTCCTTTTTGAAAACATCGACCTATAATAGTGCAATTATTGTAATTTTTAAAATATGTCATTTATTGAAAAATCAAGATATATCTTATAACAATATTCGTATAAATTAAAACTTGATTAGTGCATTTGTATATGATGTTTGGATTAATTTGTTATATTATCATATTTCACATGTCTTCATTATAATATTTAAGTATCCATATATTTAATGAGTGGTGTAACATTTCACAACGACATTGGATAACACAATAGAATAAATTAAATTGTATTTTATTATATAATAATAAGAGGGTCTTTGTCATAAAAAATGGGATTGTTATAGTAACCCCTTGTCTTTCAATTGGGACACTATGGCCATTACATTAAACAAAATTCTTCGTTTTCACATTCAATTATTTAAAAAATACAACAAGTTGCATTGATATCCAAATAGATCATCATTCTTCAGTCGAGTTGTTGTCATTGCTCTAGATACTTCCATGACTTGGGTTATCTAAAGGATTTTTTTGTTGATTTCATCAATTATTTTCATCTTCTTGATTTTGTTCCATCTACAAACATAAAAATAAAGTGTAATAAGTGTATCTACATTTGTGAGAATAACGAAAATTGAAATAAATAATATACATCAATGTAAATAAAATAGAAATGTACCATAGAAAGGAGTTACTCATAAACTATGCACATTGTTTCAAAACCAAGTCTCATTCATTGTTGCAATAAGTCTTTTGTTGCTGTAGTTCCATACTTTGTTTCTTGCATGTTTTAAACCCCATTATAAATCATAGATTTAATATAAAGGAATTTTTTTGTTCTATTAAATATAAACTCAGAGAAGTAAAACATCATATATACTTACAAATTCGACAATTAATTTTTGATATGCCTACATATACTCATAATCCTTATTTTACTCAATTTCAATCAATTCTTCTAATGGATCTTCTTTGTATGTTAGCAACTATTTGAAGACATTCAAGGATAGTTGTTGTAAAGCAACTTAAAATATACAAAAATGAAACCTCGAGTTGTTATAAGGAAATATTAACAATTACTCACAAACTTTGAGATCAACCATTTTCTTCATTGTCATCCCATTTTATGTGCCGAATGAGTTCCAACTTGTTTTCTTTTCTCCAAGAAAATACTTGAAAATTATTATTTAATGCTAAAATATTTTTTTATATGTACAAAGTCAATCATGATTACATACATTTGAAACATGTTCTTGTTGAGATGGATCCTTTGGTGATGCAATTATGTCCATTTATTTGACCATCTCCTTATACACCTTTTTGGACATTCCTACTACCATGTCTCGCATATCAACGCATTAATCATTTGGGATTTTCATAATCTTGCTCAAAAAAGTAATAAACTATTTTTATAATGATAAACGAAAACTAAATATAACAAAATTAATATTAATAAATGAATGGTTTGCAGTAATATATACATATAAATATAGAAAATCATTTTATATAATTAGTTATATTACCTTTTGAATGATTCTTTTTTGTTGTTGTATTCTTTTTTTATTGCAAATCCAACATGTCTCAGTGACCATTGCTTTGGAAATGCTTCATTTAGTTTAAATATAATTTAGTTCTTAGAATCATTGTATTGATTTTTGTATTGTCAGTGGAAATTACGTCTATACATTTGTTCCACTAGATCATTCATAGTTTTGAAAAAAAAATCCGCCTTTCATTAACCTCCATGGCCACTCTAGATGAGCTAAGGACCAATTCATCGTCATTTACATGTTCTATAATTTTTGCTTTCTTAAAACGACATTTATCTTTTCCTTCGGTGTTGCTCCCTTAGAACATTAAACATATATGAATTAATAGATTGTTTGAAACATATTATGTAATATTCTTAACTATATTATTAATCAAAATAAAAATAAAAAGCTCATATTGAATAGTATTTTTTCATTTACTTGATTCATCATTCTGCAATTTTTCTATCAAGATTTTACGCTCTTTTTAACTCAGATTGGAAATAATATTATTGAGCTTGTTCATTTTGTGGCTCTCCATGACACACACCAACCAATACATATTATTTAAACTTACATATAGTTCAAACATATTAATTCTGTAAAGAATTTAAAAAGAACTTGCATTTTTTACTTTTCTTAACATTCTATCATTGTGTTGATGAATATTATTGTTACTTGAGACCTTCTATGGAATTTGGTTATTAACATACAACTTATAACATTAAATACAGAATCTATTAAATATATTTTACAATTAAATCCAACAATTTTCAGCCAAAAAATGTCTGGTAACCAATGTGTTTATCTGAATCAATGCATTGGTGCATTTAGAACATTTAATGCATCGATCATTTAATTGTTTAGCATTGTCATTGAAAATTAATTTTTCAAAATAAATTTAAATTATTATGGTGCAATTTGTAAGGATAAACACACCACAATGATTTAACAATGTTATTGGGAAGAGGCACGTGAGTGCATTATATTACACTGGGAGCAATGATTAACAGATTGGGCAGAATCAAAATTCTTATAATATAATGTTGCATTGTATTACACAGGGAGCACTCATGTGTTATATTATAGAGGGGACACTGCAGAACATATAGTCATTTTAAAAAATAAAAACTAAAACGGCCGATAGGGTTTCGATCTAATTCAATAAGTACTTGTCTTAGTTTACTTGTCAAACTACCTATATATAATAAATACACAAATCCATTAAATCTAAAATTCCTAAATTAAAAATCCCTAATTGTGAAGTAGTAGAGGAAGTTAAACCCTAAGGTGAAATTTTGCAAGAAGAAGTAAGGCTTTAAGGTAAGTATTGAGTTTCTTTGTTTTGTTTTGGAATTTTAATTAAATTTAAATAGGAAAGCATATCGTAATTATTTTTACTAGTAAATATCTATAGTAATTTTTTTATTATACAGGGTTTTTTTTATTTTTTTTCTAAATTGTGAATAAATCTAACAGAAACTATAAAATATTTTCACAGTAAAATTTTATATTTTTGCTATCTAGGGTTTTGAGTGAATTGCCATACCTTTCAATTTCTGATCTTTCAGTGGATCCAAAATATTTTGTAGCTCCACAATGCTCCCACTATATCTCTCTTACACATGATCTTTCTTTCAATTAAACCCTAACAAAAATTGTAAAATTTTGTATTAGTAAAATAAACAATAAAATTTAAAATATTTACTATGCAGGTTTTTGAGTGAATCACCATACCTTTCAGCCTCTGATCTTCTAAATAATTATGTTGCTCCAAACTATTATGTTGTTAGACAGTTCTCTTGGTATGTCTCTCCTGCAAATCACTAACTTGAAATGTTGGGTAAAATAATGAAATGGTTAATAAATTTTTACTATTTAAAAGAATTTATGAAATTGGATTTCAAAAAATCATTTTCTGCTCATTTTCTAATTTTAAAAAAGGAACAAAAATCAGGCTTTTTTCTTTCAATTTATCTGCACATCCGTGCACTCAATAGTCAAATTCACCAATGCATTTATAAGAAAAGCACATCGACATTTTCGGAATGCCAAATTTTTTCAACGTATCGACATGATACATTTTTTTCTTTGAAATCCCAAAAAAGTGTGATTAATTCTTTTAATGCAACATTGTGGTTTCTCTTTAATAGCGTCGATCCTATGATTATTATAAGAACACCAAGTTGGTTGAATTCATTTTTATTTTTTTGAAATCGGTAAATAAGTGCATAGTGGTGTTGTTTTATTTTTAAATGCATCAGTGCATTTTCATAGAAGAGCATCAATATTGTTAGTGCCTTTCATTCATGTTAGTCACCCGTGATTAAATGTGATCTTACAAAGTTTTTACTAGGGTCTTAGGTCAAATTTTTATGGTTTCAAATAGCTTTTCAATAAAAATTTGGTCACCCGCTAGTGTCTTTAGGGCTATTTCCACTCCTCAAGTATTTCATATGTCGGTCACTTTCATCACTCAAATGAGTCTACCATCATGAAAACATCACTAAAATCACTTCAGTAAAATTATCATTGTCTCCATTCAACTCAGTGTCACCATTAGGTCATTAGGGTTAAGGTCACAAAATCAGTCATTTAATGTATAAATCTAGCAAATGAGGAGTGACAATAGGTAAATTTGTTCAATAACACTTGATTTCAAATGTAATTTATGTTTTTATGTGTAATAATGTTCCTAAGGTTATAAAGTTACAAGAAGAGGTCCTAAGGCTACAAAACTAAAAAAAAAAAGTGAATTGGTGAGGTGGGCCATCCTACTTCATTAATCACTTAGACACTGAAAGCAAATTATTAAAGTACATTGAGGAGCTCATTCACACTCATTCGCACCTATCTACCATCCTAACATCGATCTGCCCCCCACCTTTCCGAAAAATTGTGATTCCATAGCCCACATTGGCAAAAATTGGCCCTCGCTGCACACAAAGAGCCCTCGTTGTGCATCTGGATAGCACGCTACACAAAGGAGGCCTTCACTGCGCACGGGGCATACTTGTCCAAAATTGGTGTTTGATCACCAAAATCCAATTTTTAAAGCTCCTCTTCATTCATTTCATCCTCGAGGCTCTATAACAAACATGTTTAATCATTTTCATGCCCTCCTTTGCCTCATATGTCAAGAAATTGATCAAATACTTCCTCTCCTAGGGTTTACATGATTTTGATGGTTTTGATATTCAAATGATGAATTACTACCCTAAACCCTATATTCCTTGTCCCTATACCTCTATTTGCAATTAATACACCATCTTCATCTGTCACAAAGCCATATCCGCTCATTTTCTATCATTTTCCTCTAAATCCTGGTCTACCCTGTCTCTTTCTAGGGTAGGCCTATATTTTGGCCTCTTCCACCCCATCCCTTCACTTATTTCCCAAATTTCCTTCTTCCCCTAATCACTGACATCATCCCCTATCCTCCTAAATTTCATTAAAATTTAGGAAACTCCTAAGTCCATCATACCACCTCATCCCCTCACAACAACAAATTTCATTGCTTTTGCTTGCCTTTCACCTAGGGTTTGAAGTATGGAGCCTGACTCATCACCATCAGAGAAGAGGAAGTACAAGAAGGGGGGAAAGATACTGAGGTTTGAGCCCTCTAATTGAAATTAAATCACCTCCTCCCCATTTGTCATGAAATTCTTTGAAGATGTCAAATGTTTAGGGTTTTATCAAAGAGTGCAGGAAGTAGGTTATCATGAGCATCTCACAAGTATATTTGCCCTCACCTTGAAGGAATACAAGATCACCATTGGAGGGATTGATTTCATGTTTTCAATGGAGGCCATCACTCAAGCTACAGGCATACCAAACCATGGTGAAAACTGGTTCAAAGGCATGAACCTAGACCTAGAAGAGAACAAAATCCACCAATAGAAGGGTTGGACATTTGAGGAGAGAACTCTTGTAGCTTGTGCTTGAGCATTTTCAAGAAATCAAAGGAGCAGTTGCAGTTATTATCTAGGAATTCATGTGAAGTGAGTTTGTGATATGTATTTTCTCTATTATAGTTTCATATGAAAGATATTCATCTTCTCTTTGCATTCATCATTTCTTCAGTGTCCTTAAGTTTATAAGCAGAATTCTTTTCATAAAGATTTGTTTTGATGAGAATATCATTATGTGTTATTTTCTTTCTTGCTTAATGAATTCATGATATATATGCTCATTAAGACCTATTATTTCTTCTGAACACTACACTACACTGACAAACACTAAACCGTCACAAAACTACTACTACCTTGCTCATTTATATCTTAGTAGTTGTTACCCTTTTGATCCTTTAATCTAGTTACTTGGTTTTGATCCCTTGTCCAACATCAAAACCCTAAATCTTCAAAACCTATTTGAGCCTAGAATATCTAGCCTAAAATCCTTTATATTCTAGTCAATTCTTTGGTTATGATCTCATAAAGAAAGCCCTCTCCCATTTGGTAGGGCTAGCTACCAAGCTAAAAGCTTGGTCTGTGGTTACCTTTGTCGATTCCTCTCAGCCTGGGACATCGTGGAGGATAACATTTTGGCACCATTATCGGGGAAACAAGTGATATATCTTCCATGGGAAGGAATGACAAGGATCATATCTGAATGCTAATGGTGAACAGTGATCAGAGACAAGAAAGGTTGTGCATCTTTCACCTGGTGACTCTAGTATTGAAGAATCCAAAGGTTCAAAATTTTCATGGTGACTCCAGTGTTCAAAAACTGGTAGTTTAAAGAACTTCTTGGTGACTTAACTATTTTCAAGATGGATTCAACTACTTGAAGGTATGCTCATATGAATTGATCTCATATTCTTGGTTTTTCAAATCGAATTCCTTGCATAGATTGGCAAACTAATATGCCCAAATTCATGGATGGAAACAAGAATGAGGCTATTCTGCATCTAATCAAATTTCATTGGCATATAAATAAGCTTGGGATTAGGTTTCATGAGGATTGTTTGATGACGATGTGTATGGCTACCTAGGAAGGGAAAGCAAGGTCATGGTATGAAGGGTGAATCCCATGTAGCTTATGCTCTCTTAAAGAATCCCACACAACATTCTTTGAGTTTTATGGAAAATCTCATCACTCATTCTTGTTGTTCGAATATTGTTGTGAATCTTTTGAAAACTTCATTCAATACCTTGAAGAAATTTTTGTTGATGAAGAATGTTTAGATTATGAGATCATAGAGGCCCTTTATGAATATTCTTCTTGATAGAAAATAACAAATATTATCTTCTTTGATAAAAAGGATCATTGACAGCACACATCAACTTCTTCTTTGCTTGAATATGAAACAGATCTACATCCTAACAGTCAGAAGAAATTGGTCCAAGTCATAATTCTAAAATTTCATGTACATAAAACTTAAGCAGTGAACCATCTTATGACAATGGTCATCTACGTTTGCAAGGAGATAGTGAACAAGGAGTTGTTTTCCTTGATTCTTGTGATAGTCAAATTGATATTCTTCCTGTTGAAGCACATGAGGAATCAAATATAACTGAAGTACTTGTTTCATTTAAAGTTTCCCATGAGCATCCAAAACCCTATTGTTTGGATGAGAGGTATGAAGATAGTCATTCACTTGTTTTTTCATATTGTTCTTTCTCAAAGTTTTTATTTCAATATCAGGTTTGTGAAGATGGAGATGAGGTTTATGATGAGATGTATGAACAAGGATCTCTAGAAATTCACCACTCGTATGTCTCTCTAGCTCATCCAGTTTCTGAAGCAATATTTCAAGGGTAGATTCGTTCAAATCATAATTTTGATTTGGCATGTGTGAAGGTTTCATACAATGTAATTATGGAAGAGAATAATCATCAAACATTGCAAGTAGATTATGAAGAGGAGAGTAGCGATAAAGAAGAGGTTGTTTTATAGCCTCTTGTACACGCTGAGAGCTGGCTAGCTGTAAGAGCTAAGGCTTTGTATAATTTTGATGTATTTCCACCTTGTATGATAATATAGATAGTGGTGTTTTTAGCTGAGGCTTTCCACCGAGTATTTTCATCTGTATTGTGCATTGATTCTTCGTCTTCTAATTATATGTGTTCAGCTTGATCTTGCTAAATCTTTAAGCTTCCACAAATTGATAGTAGAAGTATATTATATTATTTTTCTTTGGTATATTGCATTATCAGGTTAATCTATAGTCAGATTTTCTACAGAGATCTCAGAGGTAGATTTGTAGAGAATTTGCAGAATTTATACATGGTATCAGAGCTAGATCCATAGAAAAATTTCTACAGACTCATCACCATCAGAGAAGAGGAAGTATAGAAAGGGGGGAAATATACTGAGGTTTTAGCCCTCTAATTGAAATGAAATCACCTCCTCCCCATTTTTCATGAAATTCTTTGAAGATATCAACTATTTAGGGTTTTGTCAAAGAGTGTAGGAAGTAGGTTACCATGAGCATCCCACAAGTATATTTTCCCTCACCTTGAAGGAAGACAAGATTACAATTGCAGGGAATGATTTCCTATTTTCAATGGAGGCCATCTCTCAAGCTACAGGCATACCAAACCATGGTGAAAACTGGTTCAAAGGCATGAACCTATACCTAGAAGAGAACAAAAGCCACCAATAGAAGGGTTGGACATTTGAGGAGAGAACTCTTGTAGCTTGTGCTTGAGCATTTTCAGGAAATCAAAGGAACCGTTGCAGCTATTATCTGGGAATTCATGTGAAATGAGTTTTTGATCTTGTATTTCCTGTGTTATAGTTTCATATGAAAGGTATTCATATTCTCTTTCCATTCATCAGTTCTTCAGTGGTTCTTCCTTAAGTTTATAAGAAAAATTCTTTTCATAAAGATCTATTTTGAAGGGAATATCATTATGTCTTATTTCCTTTCTTTCTTAATGAATTCATGATATATATATGCTCATTAATACCTCTTATTTCTTTTGAATAGTATATTGCACTCACAAACCCTAAACGATCACAAAACTATTGCTACCTTGCTCCTTTATATCTTTGTTGTTGTTACCCTTTTGATCCATTGACCTAGTTACCTGGTTTTCATCCCTTGTCCAGCATCAAAACCCTAAATATTCAAAACCTATCTAAGCCTAGCATATCTAGCCTAAAATCCTTTTATATTCTAGTCAATTCTTTGGTTATGATCTAATAGAGAGAGCCCTCTCTGGCTTGATAGGGATAACTACCAAATTGAAAGCTTGATTTGTGGTTACCTCCATTGATTCCTCTCAACCTGGGACATTATGGAGGATAACATATTTTTTTTCCGGGATCTGGGAAACTAGTGCAAGCATTATTTGAATGCCTCGTTTCTGTTAATTTTTTAAACACATCGGTGCACTTTGTTCTGATAAGCGTACCATTAAGCTTAAAAGTTATCTAAAATTTTATTTTCACATAAAATGGCATATTAATCTAAAATTATCCTTTAGGATGCATCCACATTAATTATTTTAGTTCTTAGTATACATTTCCTACTTAAAGTCAATGTATTACTGAAAAATGGTTTGAAAATTATATTGAAATTTAGATTGTGGTTATATGGTCCTCGAGATTTATTTCATATATGTACACAAAATTTTATCTATTATTTTTCTCAAATGCAGGGACAAAATATCTGTTGGCATTAGGATGTTCATGGATCCAACTAGCTAATGTTGGGATTGGTTCATGATGGTAGCTGTCTCATGTTAGCATTGATGTCAACCCCTTGGACACTAGTTGATGTATGGATGTCTTCATTGTAGTATGGTTATTGACAGTGATATGGCTATGTTTGCATTGATGTCAATCTTAGAAGGTCATGCACTTATGTCAACCTCATGATGATCTAGATTGGTGAAGCAGTTGGTGTTTGTCATTGTTTGTTTTCATTGATGTTGATCCTATGATGATGACACACTCATGTTTATAATATGTTGGCATTGGTATGGTTGATGGTTTATGGCACACTAGTTGAGTTGGCAACTAGGTCTTCATGCTTATGCTCATGGAGATGACTTTTTGTAATGTGATGGCCTTATGTTTTATGATAGAGATGTTTTACATTATATTGCAAGATAGTTTAGAGACGTTGCATCTTGTTAAAATTTTGGTTGGAGCGTGGAGGACTTGCTGGCACACTTTCCAACCTTGTTTGTCGGCCTTCTAGGTCAATTTTGCACTGCCACTTGGGATACATGTTTTATCCACTTGCAGATGTGTCAAAGGCTATGTCATAGGTTTGCAGGAATGTACAAGAGCTGGAGAAGAGGATCCAATAGGTGGTAGAGGTTCTGAGCTGAAGGAATGATGTTTTTCTTCATCATTATCCCTAGTCACATGGAGACAAGCCTTTGGGAGCGATTGAAAGGATCCAGTCGTTGGCTGATAGGCATATGGGAGTGATTGAAGGTTCTAGTTGAGTTTAGCCAATGTTATGCATGCAGCTAAGGATTTTTATGAAATTTTCTTGGCATTCTGTTGTTTGGAAGGAAGTTAGCAAGGAAAATCCTATAGGCTTCCAAAATAAGTTGTAATGGTTGGAAGTGTTTTAAAAAGGTCCTCCAATGATGGGAACACATTTAGTGCATAAGTAGTGGTCTTAGAGGATTGGTTTGGGCCAATTTGTGCACCCTTCATCCCAGCCCCAAGCTCAATTTCACCCGTCATGTTTTATATACTTCAATTTGGAGCTGAGTGGTGGTTGATGGGAGTGGTAGTGAGTCAGAGAAGGTTGCATTGTGAGAGTATGGTTCAGATCCATAGTGAGATTGATTGCTTCATTGTATGAGCTGTAATGGAAACAATATGAGAAGATCTATTTTCTAAAGTGTAGTATTGATTCATATCTCCAAATTTCAGATCACTGATGTAGAGATTTGTAGCAGAGCTTGGTATTGATGGAGCTCCATATTGGTGACTCTAACATTTGTTTTTGGAGGAGTTGCTAATGCATTTGGCACATAGTCATAGTGTCTCATGTTGTTCATTGTATTATGCAACAATTATTTTGTAGTGAGGATTGGATGATTGATGTATTATTAAGTTTTTATTAGATAGATTGTGGCCACTATTTTGCCATAGTAGAGAGCATATTTGTGGTGATTATTGATTTGATGATGATTGTCTTACTGCTAGAGGTCGTATTCTACAGTTGAATTATGTTGAGAAAAAGCTCTTGGGATCCAATTTGAAAATAGATGAGAGGAGTTTTGCATGGAGTAGAGGAGTAGTGACTTCATGGATGTGGGCTAGTGATTGCAAAGTTTCACCGAAAGGAATAATTTCTCAATCTAATGGTAGTTGGATAGTGGAATTAGAGTTGGGCGAGGATTGATTAATCGTGGCCCCCTTTTAATGGATGGTAGCTTATAGATCCATGGAGAACATAGTCTTCCAAGTTGATTAGTATAATCGAGTCTTAGGGCTGATCAGAGTTAGCTGATTGTATATGAGGTCGAGTCTCCATGCTAATGGGAGTGAGAAAATCTATGTAAAAGACATATTTTCTTAATAGAAGATCCATAGAAAAGCAACAACAGCAAGGGTAGTTTCTTTCTTGGTGAATGGTTTTCCACCATATATATTGTGTCTTTTGTGTGATGGTTTTTGTGGTTGTATTTGATGGTTTTTCTTCTCTCATTATTGTTTGATTTAGTTACTTACGTTATTATATTAATGTGATGATACAATATGGCATTGGTTATCTACATGATTCAGTAAGTGAAGTAATAATTGCTAAAATTGTTAAAGAAGTCACAATATTGATTCACCACCTTGCTTAGTAGTGCTGAAAGGTTTGCAAAAATTGGTATCAAAGAGGGGCTCTTAGTTGCAGCTTGATTGCTGGAGGGTAGATCTAGGGTTGGTTGGCAAAAATTTAATTTCTTTTTCTTCAAAATGGTTGTCCTCTGCAAATGACAAGGTATTGCAAGAAAATATTAAATATCAATTTTTATCTTGCGGATCTAACATTTGGAGAGTAGTATGCGAAGGTTGTGGAAAGGATACAATTGAAAATAAGGTTTTGCAATAGGATGCATAATATAAAAGAATATTCATGATGATGATATGAACAGATTGGTGGATTTGAAATGTGCCAAAGAAATGTGGGATAAGCTAGAATCCATATTTGGTGATGGTACCAACATCAACAAGGAAACTGAAAAAAGAGCAAGAAGAAGAAGAAGAACAAGGGCCTTAAATAAAAGAATCTCAGAAACAAGAGTTTCATTCTTCTAATGCACATGATTCAGTAGATAATGAGAAGAGATCAGAAAATCATGAACCCAAAGCTATAAATATTAATGATTTTATTTTGAGTTATAACTTTGATGATTCAAATTTAGATCATTCTAAAGCACATAGCAAAGATGACGATAATATTAAGGTTCTTAGAGTTGATATTTCTAGAATAACAACTACATGCAATGTTCAAGAAAAATTGTTGCAGATCTATGATGATAAGGAGGCCAGGCTTAAGGAAGAGATTTTCATATTAAAGATTAAGTTGGAAAAATCAGAAAGTTTGAGGAAGGCGTGATGAAGCAGTACTAAGAAAAGATAAATGAATGTGATATATTAGATGTTGAAGTTATTTCCTTGAGAAAGTAGCGGAAGATGGAGAAGAGAATGGTATCCTTGGCTAATTTTCTTGAGAACCAAAGATCACGATTGGATAAATATGGTCTTGGATTTCAAAAGGGTGAGTTTAGTTTGCATGCAAGAAAGAACACTAAAGTTGAACCAAAAGAACCTATAGCAAATACTACCAAAAGAAAAAGTGAGAACCAGGGAAACAAGAAGCAGATCCAGTAGTCAATTAAGTAACAAAAGCACCAATAGTAGAAAAGCAAGCATAACTAGTAGCAAAGAAGAAAATATCAAGGTGCACCTACATTCAAAAGACCATTTTCTCCTAGAGATGATCGTGGAAGCTCCATTAGATTTCAAAGGAAGAAAAGTCCTTTTATTCCTTTGATGCATGAGATATAATGCTACAACTCTCACAAGTTTGGACATGTTGCAACAAACTATTGGAGTAGAACATATAGATCATACAACAAAGATTGCAGCAATACTAAGAGCTGAGAAGATTGGTCAACAGGTATAATCGTGGTTTTTATCATTATTGTTACTCATGTCATGTTTTTTTCCATAAGGCATCTGATTGCAAATCTAACCAATGGAGGAGAAGAAAATTTCATGCAAGGTTTATATCTAGCATGAGCAGCAAGATATCTAATCCTCTTGCTACATATCTTGGCCATATGGAGTGCTACACACGCCATAACTTTCTCCATATGGCAAGAGATCGTTTGTTGCCCCGTTATACAAGCCAAAATTGAAAAAGGCATGGAATGAAAAGGGGAACTAGAAAAAACCAGTGAAATAAAGAAAGAAACAAGTCAAGGACGAGAAGAAGCAGCCAAAGACCATGTGGAGGGAGAAGGAACAACAACTCTTCAAGTAGTGAAGAACATTCCCTCCTGCATTCCATGATCATTTCATGCATATTTATACAGGACTGCAGAATTCATGAGAGGTGCACAACCTCAGGGGGAGCATTTTGTCACTTGATGAGTACAAGATTATTGTAGCAGTAGTTATGATGACTTCATTTGAGCCTCATGCACCTTCAGGTCCACATAATCATCTTGTCTCTTGGAGGTATATTGAGCTCAGGGAGAGCTATGCATGGTATGATGTTTTCCTAGATTATTTGGATTATTCTTAATTGTTTTTGCTCGGTTATTTGCAGTAGATTTATGTGTGTTCTCATGAGTGAAAAAGAGAACATTTTTCAACCATATATATATGTGTTTGGTTTCAACTAACAGTTGACTGAAAATATGTGCAACCATGCATCGAATGTATTCGTTCCCCCAGCCATGTATAGAGATGACATGTGACATGGACCAACCATGTATGAGCCTATATATAATGATTACTACAACCATGTATTCATTATTGTATCATCCTTATGTATTTGTTGATAGTCTAGTCTTTCGTATGATGTATGATCTTGATGATAGGTTTGTTTTGGAGGAGTATCATGAGTCTATTTTGCAGCCACATGATTGGGCTAATGATGATGTAATAGTCATGATGCATTATGTTTTTAAGTCATTGGTCCATAGGAGATGATCATAGCATTTAAATATTTCATTTAAAATCTATGTATAATTCTCATGAAGCCATGTGCTTGTATTGTACTATCTTTTGGGTCATATAGTCATGAGTCATGAGGTTATGATATTGTCATAAGAGGCTATGTATGATGTTTTGTATCATTTCTACAACCATGTATGTGTCATTATATATGTCATTTGGTCCTGTTCATGCAGACTTTTGGTCGATATGATGCTTCCATTTGTCATAGGAAGCATTATTTACAGCGGAAGCGGTCACTACAACTTGGATATGGCACATTTTTAGGGGGAGCGTCATTTTCTCTTGTTTCTTTAGCCATCCATTGTTGGCATTATGATATGCTTAGAGGTATTCATAGTGTGCCTCATGCTATGTTATGATTGTAGAGTTTTTGACCTCATGTTTTGAGCAGAGAGGTTGATTGATGTTGTTGCTATGTGGTTGCTATGGAGATTGATGCTCATGTTGCATATGATTCTTGTACCATGTTGGCATAATGTTTCTTGCTACTAGAGATTGATGGTTGGCATGCTACTCTAGATGATGATTTGTTCATTTTCTGCTTGTATGGGGCCATGGATGATGTTGATATGTATTGTTTTTTAGCCATGTTAGTTGCTTCAGTAATTTTCTTTCAATTCTTGGTGCCTTATCATATGGAGTTGACCCTTTTCCATTAATGTGAAAGGGGGAGAGATATAATATGGTTGGTTTGGAGTTTGTGTATGGTTTCCATTAATGCCAAAGGGGGAGGTTGTTGGCATTATGGTGTGCATGGATCCAACTACTTGATGTTGGAATTGGTTCATGATGGTAGCTAGGTCACATTGGCATTGATATCAACCCCTTATACACTAGTTGATGTATGGATGTCTTCATTATAGTATGGTTGCAACTAGTTGTATTGACAGTGAGATGGTTATGTTTGCATTAATGTCAACCTTATGAGGTCATGCACTTATGTAAGCCTCATGATGATTAGATTGATGAAGAAGTTGGTGTGTGTCATTATGTGTTGGCATTGATGTTGATCCTATTACTATGGCAAACACATGTTGGTTAGCTGTTGGCATTGGTATGGTTTATGGTTGATGGCACACTAGTTGAGTTGGAAACTAGGTGTTCATCTAGGTCTTTATGCTTATGTTTGATGATGGAGGTGTGCTATAGCATATTGAAGCACAATTCAGAGGTGTTGCGTCTTGTTCTGATGTTTTTTGGAGAGTGGAGGACTTGTTGGCACTCTTACCAACCTTATTTGTTAGCATTCTAGGTCAATTTAAAAGTGAAACTTGGGAGACATGTTAGATCCACTTGCAAATGTGTCAGAGGCTATGTTATAGGTTTTTAGGCATATACAAGAGTTAGATAAGAGGATCCAACCAATGGCAGAAGTTATGAGTTGAATGAATGATGTTTTTCTTCATCCTTAGCCCTCGTCATAGGGAGAAAATCCTATGGGAGTGACTGAAGGGCTCCAGTCGCTGCCAAAAAAGCCTATGGAAGCAACTAGAGGTTCTAGTCAAGTTCACTTAGTGTTATGCATGTGACTAGGGAATTTCAAGATATTTTCTCCTCATTCCTCGTGCTATTCATAAGGAAATTAGAAAGGAAATTCTTACAGGTTGCCTGAATAAGCTGTAAAAATTTCCTCCAATGATGTGAAAACATTTGGTGCACAAGTAGTGGTATTAGTAGATTTATTTGGTCTAATTTTTACACCATTGAGCCTAGCCTTGAGCTCAATTTCGCCCTTCATGTTTTATATACAGCACTTTTGAGCTGAGTGGTGATTGATGGGAGTGATAGTGCATTAAAGAAGTTTGCATTTTGAGAGTATGATTCAAAGTCAAAGTGAGCTTGATTGCCTCAGTGTATGAACTCTAACAGCATCAGTATGAGCAGATCTATTTCTTGAAGCATAGTATTGATTTAGATCTCCAGATTTCAGATCAATGATGTAGAGAGTTGTAGTAGAGTTTGGTATTGATGGAGCTCTATATTAGTGACTCTCACATTTGATTTTGTTGTAGTGGCTAATGCATTTGGCACATCGCCATAGTGTCTTATGTTGGTGATTGTATTATGCAACATTTATTTTACCGTGAGGGTTTGATGGTTGATGTATTGTTCAGTTTTTATTAGATAGATTGTGGACTCTATTTTGTTGGAGTAGAGAGCCTATTTGTGGTTATTATTACTTCGGTGATGATTGTTTTCTTGTTAGGGGTATTATTATAGATTTGAATCGAGTTGAGAAGAAAGTCTTGTGATCTACTTTGAAACTATATGAAGGGAGGTCCACGTAGAGTAGAGGAGCAGTGATTTCATGGATGTGGAGCAATGATTGCGAAGTTTTAGAAAAATTAATATTTCTCAATCCTATGGTAGTTGGATAGTCCAATCAGAGTTGGGCAGCGATCAATTGACCATGGTGGCTTTCATAATATGGTATTCTGTAGATTTGTGGAGAGCATAGTCCTCCGCACTGATCAGTAGAATCAAATGTCCAGGCTAATTAGAATCAGCTTATTCTATATGAGATTGAGTCTCCATGTTGATGGGAGTTAGTAAATATATCTAAAAGACATATTTTTTATAATAAAGGACTCAGAGTAGTGCAGCAGCAATAAGGGTCTTTTTTTCTCGGTGAAGGGTTTTCCACCAAATATCTTGTGTCTCTTGTGTGGTGGTTTTTTTGGTTGTGTTTGATGGTTTTGTTTCTCTCATGGTTTTCTGATTTAGGTGCTTACATTATTATATTCATTTGATGATATAATATGTTGATGGTTATATGCATGATTCAATAAATGAAGTAATAATTGTTAAAATTATTAAAGAAGTCACAATATTCATTCACCCCCCTCTCTCTGTAGTTCTCGAAGGTTTCCAACAATATCAATCATATCAAATGGTTAGTTCCTCAGATTCCAACTCATTCCATATTGTTGTTCAAAGTTCTTCACGAAGTTCTCCCTTTCATCTCCAATAAGTTCATATTTTATTTATATTTCAAATATCTAATTGAATTTATTTATTTTTTAATCCACATCAATTTGAATAAAAATGTATCCAAATTTGCAATATCTTGATTCAAAATCCAGTCGAGATGCAGAAAATATTCCTCCAATTCAAAAATGTCAGAAGCTCTTATCTGGGGCAGCATATCACAAGTAGTTGGTAGATGAAAATGGACAACCTCTTCACCCTACCAATTGGAACATGGAATATTCTAGCCACAATCTTGGATCAGATGGTAATAATTGTTTGGTAAAATGTAATTTAAACAAACCAATTGCATTGACATGCCTATTAATATCATTGATATTGTACTAATGACATTCAATATTTTTTGAAATTAGGATTCTAGTGATGAGGAGAAACCCACCTACCATCTTCCAAAGCCCCCCACTACAATGTCAACTCGAGAAAAGGTTGCGTTAAGATAAAGTCTCGGAGAGGAAGCATAAAAAGAATGGTTGAATAAACCACCTATTCAATTCACACTATGTCCAGATTCACTAGTTAGGAATGACTACAATAACAATAATTATTCATCATAAGTTAGAAATGGAAATAACTAAATGGAGGTTGGTATGGATGATTAATTACAAAATATAACTTCAATGGAGGAAATGTTGTTAGATTCATTCTATAATGATGAGATAGGGGATGATTCTCATATCACAAATACCTTATTTGAAATCTTGAAATATGCTTCCATTACCCTTCTTTTTGGACCTGGAATCAATTCAAATTCTACTCATCTGGAGATAACGATGTTGTTGTACAACGTGAAAGAAAATTTTGGAATGTCAAATGCATGTTTCTTGGTAATATTGATGTAATTGACTTGCATGATCGATCAATTTCCTTATATTTTTTCACACAACCAAAATTAAAAATGGTCAATTTTATGAACATTAAATATTGGCATTTTACAATTATATTCCTCACCAACTGCAGGATATTCAAAGATAATTATCTTCTGAGTGATAATGTCTTGTTAGGTATCTATGAAGAGGATAAAAAGTTAATGAAAATGTTGAGTTTTGAGTACATATCATAGCATGCAAGTCAGAATTATTTTATTTTATATAGAGGAGAATATGTACACAAAGAGATATGTCTAAAATGTGGGCATGACAGTTATGATAATTAAAAAAAAATGGGTAAATCACATGGTCCTCCTCATAAGAATTTAGGCACATGCCTATAATCCCAAGGATTCGAAGACTCTTTCATTGCAAAGAATTAGTTGTGTTGCAGGGATGACACACCTCACACAAAAGTGAGTCAAGATTTATGCAAATCCTAATAGATTCAATAGCCATGATGCATATAAATGATACATGGCTTGGAAAATTCAAGGATGAAGTATGAAGTCTACAATTTAGCGTAGCCATGGATGGAGTCAGACAATATTCCCTCCAAAACACAAACTATTATGTTTGGCATATAGTAGTGATCAATAAAAATATCCCCCCACGATTGTTCGTGAAGAATGAACATCTTATGTTTGCTCTCATAGTCCCTGGTAGAAGGCAAGTGAAGAATATAGATATCTACATACAACCATTGATAGATGAATTGAAGGAATTATGGGAAGGGATACATGTGTACGATGTATCAAGACCCATCGCAACATACATGATTTTTACGTTGTATGGCATATGTTCTTACAACATACATTCTTATCTAGGCTTGGGATTTTTCTCTGGTAAATTACATTCTTATTGATTTCTTTAGTAAAAAATAATTTTCACATATTAATTTAATTCATTGCAATTGTATATAAATTCATGGTTGCTAATGTGTCAGCCTATATACAATAATTTCATAGGTCTTGTAACAAAAGGGTATCATGGATGTAAAGGTTGTGGACCTTCTCTAAAGGCTAAGTGGTATGACCACCTACGAAAGCTAGTGTATGACTAATCCATGGTATTCATCCCAGAAGAACACCCTTACAGAAGAGAAGCATTCACTTTCAATGGTAAACCAGAGAGAACCCAAAGGTCTGCAATAATGACATGAGTTGAATGGCTTAGATCATATGAGAGATAGAAGGAGAAGCATTTTCTAGAAATTTTCAATTCAAATGGGGAGCCTATGGTCAATGATCCAAAATCCTTCGATACTTATGTTGAGAAATTTCCCATGGGATGAAAATTAAATATGTATTTTATGAACTCCCTTATTGGGAGCATCTTAATATTGACCACCTACTATATCCCATGCATATATTTAAAAATGTTTCATCTTCTTTATGGAGGCACATATCATTGAAATAAAGTGACACATTGGCTATTAGGAGAGATCTTATTTCTTCAAAAACTAAAAAGAAACATTTCCCAAGACAAGAAAGTAGAGGAAAGGCTAGTCCCTCTTGGTCTTTCAAAGAAGGTGATGTCCCGTGCATTTTAAAGAAAGATGATCTTCTTTGGAAAAGGAAGTTATAATGAGTGTGAGGGTTCCTTATTTATATGTGTATTCACTATGGCACTACTTCACTATTGAAGACCATTTTTCGGGGTTGAAATCACATGAACATTGGAACCTTCTAAGAGTGCATATGTCAAAAACATGATTTTATTATTTTTTATATTTTTATGTAATGGGATATTTTATAAATAATTAATATATAATGTACTATTTACATTGTAGTGTCATTATCCTCTACTCATGCATGGGAGTGTGAACCATGACTTTCCCCAAGGCCTATGACATGCCATATCTCAAATTATCTCCGTTTCTACATTGGATCACATCAAAGAGATCCATATGGCTAGCGTTCCATGGTGACATTAAGAGATAGCTAAGATTGTTTGTATGTTTGATATTGAGTTGACAATGAGCTTCATGGACATGTAGGATCATATTCTAATTCACCTAGTAGATGAGGTTGAATTAGCTGGGATCATTTCTTGTCATTGGATGTTCTTCTTAGAGAGGTACATGAAGAAATTGAAAGCTTTTTTTTGACAAAGGGTAAAACCCAAGGGGTCTATGGCATGGGTGCAGCGATTTGGGATGACAAAAGGGATGAAGACAAAAGAGAAGGAGAGCTTCTCGAAATGAATGAAAAGAGATGCATGATAAAGAGTAAGTGAAGACTTATCATTTGTCAAATTTCTACACAGTAACTATTCAAACTAAACTTCATATTAATACATATTTTGATCTCATATGTACTATATATGTATATGTTGGTTTGATTTCACTAGAAAATTCAGAAATTAAAGCCATCAATAAATTCATTCTTTACAATATTGAAGTGAAACAACTTTGGGTCACATTGTACAAAGAGAAAAGGAGGAAATGGGACAGTGATAGTAAATAATTCAAAGAGTTGAATTGTATAAGCGTACCTTATCCTAATCATTTAAAATCAAATATGCCAATGACATGCCCTAAAAACTAGTTTGTTGATCAGTCAGAGAGAAATATAGTGCATTTGGTTGCTACCTTGGTGTTGAAGAGGATGCACTAAACATAACGATTGGGTGTAAAAACTTAGTGATTATAATCTCTTTCTATACATTTTTAACTTCATATTGCACCTTTGAATTGTAACATATATATATATATATATATATATATATATATATATATATATATATATATATAGATATATATATATATATATATATATATATATATATATATATATATATATATATATATATATATATATATAGACATATATATTATATTTTTAATTATGTTCAGGTTATCAGACACGTGATACTATGATTTTTTCACTTTTTTAGAGGTGAATTTGTTCTCATATATTTGGGCACATGGACATCATTTTCACATGAAGGATGCTAATGATGGATGCATGACACAAGACTGTGGAGTGGAAGTTGAGTTTGACTGATCTAGTAGTGCTAGAGACTGCAATCAAAACCTAATGAAGGGGATGTTAGGTTACGTTGGAAAGATACAAGAGATCATTCAAGTGGACTTCCCTTCGTTTCAATGTGTTATTTTTAGGTGCAAGTGGTGAGACACCTTTGACCGAAATAATGTAAAGGAAGATCGTGATAGTGGGCTGATATCTATAAACTCTAGAAAGATGTGGCATGAATCTACAGAGCCTGATTTTTTCCCAAAAAACTGCAACCATGTGTTTTTTCCAAGATGTGTTGGATAGGGATTGGTAGTTTGTATTAAGACACAATCCTAGATCAAAACATACTTTTGATAGCAACCATGTTATCATGCCAAGCAAGGAAGATAATCAGGGTGATGACAATTGCGAGTGATATGTACTTATGTTATTTCTTTATTTCGCTAATTATATTATTATTATTTTCGTCTTGTTGGCAATTTTATTATAATTGGTAAGATTCACAAATGTTTTTACACGTTTTTTTGCAATGGAAACATTTTTACACTTAAAACTAATTATTTCCAATTGTGTACATTATCTATGATAATAAAGACTCAAGGTCACAACCCTTCTCAAATAGGAAAATGAGAACAAAATAGTGAATTCAGAAAAACATTGAATATGTATTCCGGATTTAGATACTCATTGGCTTATTAATCAGTTCACATGCTTTTTTCTTCTTCTTTAGTTAAAAATCAATAAGGGACATTTGTGGCATGAAAGGCACAACTACAAGTTTTCACTATGTTTGGATGTGACTGATAAGACCCCTTACAGCTTAATGTGATATATTTTCTACATATAACTTCATTTTAATTTCACTCTTACTTTACCATTTGAATCGATAGCATTTAAGAAAGTATAAACTTTTCACACTTCCATTTCTAAAATCCATGACGCCATAGAGGTTTGTAGCAAGGACCTCTCAGATCCAAGTAAGACACCTAGAGTGCGTATTGTAGGAAAAAAATTAGGTGTTCTCCCTCTCTCTGGCCTTCCATGATCAAACCATATTGTATGCATCTGTAATTTTCTCCTACTCCTATTGTTGCTCCCTCTACTGATGTCTCTGCTACATGATTGACACATAAAATACATCATCCTCATACATAACATACAGTTATTTTATTAAATGAAAAATGTATTTATTAATATGGAAACATAACTTTAAATTAAAAAAAAAAACAAATCGCCGGTGAGCCAAAAACAAAGTCATGCACCATCTTCGGTGCACTGTAAAAAACAACTGCACAGGCATCGGTGCACACATATGTATGATGCACTACTATTGGTTCAAAATTTTAAATTTTCATAGTGGTGCATCACACTTACGCACCAGTGCGCATGTATATCCTTTACACAATGGTATGAAACATTCACATTATTGGATGAGCCAAGATATAACTATATTTTAAATATTATTTTTGCGATGCATTTGTTAAATATGATTGCTCCAATGTATCCATACCATATCAAGCCCACTACATTCGTGATAGTGATTAAGAGGCATTTGTTTGACTTTCAAATAGACTTGGTGATGCATTTTGATTTCCTATTTAGATTATATAAAATAAGTATCTATTCTTATGTATTTATAACTAAATTGTTTAAGGTAGACATGTCTTTATAATTGTGAACATAATGTAATATGAGCTAGAAGAAATGTAAAAACATGAATTTTAGTGACTATCTCATGATAAGTATGGGGAAAAAATAATATTTTTTTAGTTTTTCATTAAGAAATAATCAAATATATTATTTGTCAAAAGTTTAAATCTAATATAGTATC
Organism: Pinus tabuliformis; assembly: GCA_031772625.1. Lineage (NCBI taxonomy): Eukaryota > Viridiplantae > Streptophyta > Pinopsida > Pinales > Pinaceae > Pinus > Pinus tabuliformis. The sequence continues at coordinate 374,636,779 of CM062811.1, read as the reverse complement.
AATTTTTTATTATCAAACACATATTTATTACTAAAAAGAATTAAATTTAAATGAGTACAATAACAAATAAAGAACCAAAATAGCACCAAAATGTTATATCTTTATTACTACAAAAAAGTTCACTTGCCTCTTTAAGGGAGAACTTCCGATAGAACAAATCCCCAACAAGAAGTAATTTAGTAAGCCTTATTTTACATGTCTTGATCCTCATCTTTAGAGAGAGAAATTTCTAATTTAAATGGGTAAGAGTTGTTATAAATATTAATTTTGAATTTCTAATTTACACCTTAATCTCATATAAATTTATATAGAGATATAAAGTAATGGAAAGTAAAAAAAAATTATAGCTTTTATTATGAGGAAGAAATATAATCAGTAAAAAATATAATTTACTTTTTGCTACAAGGAAGAAAAGTAATTTTTCCACATTACAATAAATATTATTATTGATATTACATTATGTGTAGTTCATTCTATGTTTCATTTACCTGTTATATTTAAAACAAAAATATACTTATAACAAAAAATATTTTTTGTCAACCATAAGTAAAATATTTCAATGTCCAAATTAAAAAACATAATTTTATAGGGAAAAGTAAAGTAATTTAAATTGAAAAATTTCTTATATTTTCACTTCAGTGAAAAAGATTAAGATAATTCTTATTCCATTAATAGTTTCTTTGTAATTCAATGTATGAAGGATATTTAGAATTTTTTCAATGTTTAATATGGATTTCATATCCAGTATTTTAGAAAGTATTAATAATAAAAATAATTAAATGTATAGATACAAGAAAAAAATATGAGAGGGCATATCTTAACATTTTAATGTGGAGAACATGAAGTATAAATAAAATATTTCAATGTCAAGATGTCAACTACATATATATTATACCAAACTATATCCATCTTAACTTTAGATCTACCAAGCGCAAAGAGGGATCAAATCTCTTGTTTTCATCTCAAGGGATTTGATCCCTCTTTGTGCTTGGTAGATCCAGAGTTAAGATGGATCTAGGCTAGTTATAAAAAAAATTGACTTAAGTTTTTTAAGTTTAACAATAGTTTGAACTTTATAAACCAATATTTAATTAGTTAAATTAAATTGTTGAATAATTATTATTAATAATATTTTGTATTAAAAATTGAATGAGTTACACATTTTCATCTCAGTAAGAACTAGCTAAATTATTTTACCTTTAATTATTTTTTCCTTGTCAGTATTGAAATATTTTACTAATTAAGTTATATTGAATATCAGTGAACCATCTAAGCAATAGAAAAATATTTATCATAATTTTACAATCATAGTTTCAACGATACTAAACTTTGTAATTTATAAAAATATCTTTGTATTTTTTTTTAAAGTCGTTTTGCATGAAATTTCATATATAAAAGTTTGATATGAGGCCACCAATATATAATATATAATAAATATTATTTCATAAAAATAAACATCATGATGATAACCATCTTACAAACATAAACATCATCTAAGATACACATTCGAATTCACTATTATCATCTAATTATATACACCTTTAGTACATATAAACGTCATTAGCTAACACACAAATCTAATAATTTAATAGGGCATCATAATCGTGATCACATCTAACAAAACAAAAACATTGTAATCTCACATCATCGCCACACACATCCTCAAATTAATATAAATCTCACGTCAAATAACTACTATCACATACACATCTATCGACAAGAACATTAAATGAACATACCTAACATGACCTAACAATATACAGATCAACATCAACATATAAATTAAGTACATAAACATGAACAAAAAAATGCACTATATATATATATATATATATATATATATATATATATATATATATATATATACACACACACACACACACACACACACACACACACACACATCAAGTCAAATAAGTGTAATCAAATATTTGACGCTACAGTAAGTGTACTGAATTCCAACCTAGTATGCAGTAGAAGATGATGGATGGTCAACTATTGTCTCAACATGGTCTGTCAGTCTCTGAGGTGGACGAGGTGGCTACTCTACTCTGTTAGGAGAAACACAAGGCACAACCTCTAGCTCTAGCATCTCAACATCAGGAAACTCACGAGGATGTGTACTACTGGAATGATTATCGCCACCCTAACAACCATGATCTGATGGGGTGGTACTACCAAAAGAATCATGAGAAACACCCTCATTATCATGGTCATGATCATCACACTCATCATCATCATCACCACCCTCATCTGACGTATCTACCACTACATGCCTTGCATCCCTCATTGGTGTCAGTACCCTACCAGCTTTGATGATATGATGCATAAGAGACATCATCACATGCGAACAATCCCTATAAATATCCACAAACCTAGGATCTTGCCTGATATCACGAGCCGTCACAAGGCGGAATCCACGTTAATCAAAACTCTAAACAATCTGTCCCAATAACCCATCTAAAATTGTAGACCGACCCTACTACCCCAAACGCCCATGCCACCCTAAGGATGTGCCTCACCCTCTTGGGTGCCCTTGCCCATTTCCTTATCTCCTCCATCTGGTAGGGGAGGAGGCATGTCCCCATATAATTTCCCAGTGTCTACAAAATATATAGTACACAACAATAATGAGACAATTTCATTAAACAATTTAATAAAACAAGTTAAAGAATGTACTAGAATAAATTGTATTCTAAATAATTTAAACAATAAAATAAAACTAGATTAATTTCAAAAAACATTAATATTATCTCTATCATCTAGAGAATCAGCCGTTGTGAAGAAGATGTTGGGAAACTGTCACCAATCAATCCCTGTATATAGAAACACCAATGGGAGAAATGCATGGCCATCCTTAATGGCTAGTAGTGTTAATGCCTCAGGAGAAATCTTGGTCGAATACTCTGGTAGGCCCCTCTTGGACATCATCGGCACCCACATGTGCATCTGAACATCATTGATCACCTAGGAGGTCGATGGTCAAATGTAGGCCTCGTCTCTTGAAACCTCTCAAAAAATAAACAAAAGAGCTCTCAAGGGAAATGGAAGGTTTCCCTCCCATGTATCAACTCACGACATCTATCTAAATCCATGCAAAACTACTTCAAAAAAATGGCATACTATCTGAAACAATGTGGCTCCCGAAACAAAGAATCAACATAATAAAAACAATGTAAATTAATGTGATTTACATCACTATATAGTGTAAAATGGTGGTGACTAATAAAGAGAAGCACACAACCTCCTGTGCGATAAAAGAAGAAATCGGTAGTTTTCTATGACGGACCTGAAAATTTGTTGAATGGAGTGCATGAACCCTGACATATCTCTGAGTGTATGCAAGATCACTCTCAGCTGCAGCCCCATGGGGAACATTAGGGAACTGGGTAAAATCCTCCCCTCTCCTTGATAGGCTAATGATAAATTATATGTCTTCCTCAGTGGATCTATACCATGCCCCAGGACTGACATGGAGATCCTTCTCCTGGGCACTCCATCAGTGGATTAGATGCACTAATAAGACAGAGTGTGCCTTTAGGGATGTAGCCTCCTCAATGTATTTGAGGAGGCCTACATTTCTTAAGAGAACTTAGGTCACTGCAGTAACAGGGCAAGGGTATAAACCCCTCTCCCTTTCTTTGGCCTCCCATGTTTGGACTATATTGTATGGGTCCGCCTGCTGCTACTCCCTTTGCTGATGTCTTGCTACATGATTAACATATAAAATACATCAACCTCTTACATAAAATGCAATTTTTTGTATAAATGAAACTTGTATTTATAAATATGGAAACACAGCTGTCATTTAAAAACAAAAAAATCATCGGTGCACTCAAAACATAGTCATGCACCGTCTCCGATGCGATGCTAGACACAATTGCACCAATCTCAATGTGCACATAATTATGACTCACCATTGTTGGTTCACAAAATTATTTTTTCATATAGGTGCATCACACTTGTGCAGCATTGAACAAGTATAACCTTTTCGCATCGGCACAAAACTTTTAGGTCATTGAATGCATCGAGCTATAACTATGTTTTTAAATATTATTTTTGTGTTGTGTTTGGTAAAAATAAATGTACTATGAGTAACACACTATTGTAAAATTTATTTTATTCCCGATGTGTTTTTATTTACAAAATGCACCGCGACAATCACGATGTGCTATGTTCATGCACCGAAATACGATGCACCTTGTAAATATACAAGGTGCACTGTTATCGGTGTGAGGCGAATATCTTGAATGCAATGAGATTTTTTTTTCAAAAACAATGGAAAATATAACCATATTTACAATTCTAGACTGCCTAAAAATTAAATTGGAGAGAAACATAGAAATTATTTGGACATTTTGTCATCAGGGAGGCATTTTGGACACGTAAAGGAGAAAAAAAGATTAGTGTGGCTTGAAAATATTGGAAATTTGGGCACTGAGAATGTTACGGAAGGACGATGAGAAAGAGAAGCATCGACATCATGGTGCTTACATGAGGCAAGAGTGGCACCAGTGCTTCAGAGGTATCTAACACTGTAGATGGTAAAAATGAAATTTACAGTCATGAGGGTTTTTTTATTTAACCCTCTTTTGTTGCATTATGCTAACCGGGCCAGTGCGCAATAGATCCAAGAGTATCGCATTTTTTTAAATTAGAAAATCTTTCACAATGATTTTCTTAGGAATCCTTGTGGTGTTCTAATATAGGTACTGCACTGGTACTTCGTTGGACTATAGCACCGCTCTATTTTTAAAAAATAAAAGTGGTCTAGCAATGCTCTTTTGTAAATGCCTCGAGGCACCACTCTATTTTTTAAAATTAAAAATGGTCTAGTAGTGCTCTTTTGTAGATGCCCCGGGGCATTTTAGTACGTTTACAGCACAGGTGCATCGTTAGACAATAACACCACATTTTTTTCTTAAATTTAAAAACTATAGGGGTGCTACTTAGTGGTATGCACTAGGATGTTTTACTACATAAAATTAATTGGCGCCATTGATTATTCAAGCACCAGTACATGGTGTTATTTAGCACACCATGTTTTTTATTTTATAAAAATATCTTTTCATGGTGTTCCATGTCATATGCAACATCAATTCTTGTATGGATAGTAAAGCACCGTGCAATTGTATATTGTAGATGCACTATCCACTAAAACATCCACCTACCCACCTCCAGTAGTGACCTATGCTACAAACTAATTTTTGGCTATTTTTATAGAGGGCTTCTAGGAAAACCTCCATTTGAAGGTCTTTTCCTTATAGCTATGTTTAAAATAGAAGTTATTTAAAGATACAACTTCAATACACTGCATAAAAAGGTTGGATACAACTAGTGATAAGGAAGACCCCATACATGTACCTCCGATTTGTTCATAAAATGTGCCTTTAAAGGTAAAGAAAGTCAACATGGGAAAAAATTTGATTAGGTTAAAGGTTTCAAGGTCAAAAAACTTGGAGATAAGGTTTAGGGCCTCTAGAATAGATATTTTGGAGAATAGTAAAATAACCTAAGAGTTAACCACGATGTTATGTTCATCAATGAACAATTTGCAAGCTTTTTGAAGAAAATTAGAAGTATCTTTGATAAACAAAGGAGTTCCATGTAACCCACATCCATATTAACCATTTTTCACCTACCTTTCCTCATTAATGGACCACCATAAATAGTATATTTTTAATTGCATTAACCATTTTACACCTACATTGTCAAGTTGTACCAAATGCACCTCCATAATTAATACTTAGGTGGAGGGTAGGGATTTAACATCCACAAAATAATTTTAGTAGTAGCCATGGATCAAAGGTTGAGGTTTATCTCAAAAATAGTTATTCCCTTTCTACCTTTTTAATTAAATTTTTTAACTAAAAAAAATGCCATATGAATATGAGTTATGGTTTCTTTGGCATGTGGTATTTGTAACCCATGGTATTGTATTAAAGATTATGTACAGCTTAAAAATTTCTATGGTAAGGTGGTGGTGAATATCCATTATTAAGAATCTTGTTATATGTTCTTTCAAAAGCTTATATGTTTAATGCATACACTAATTTTTTTGTATAATAATAATAATAATAAAGTTATGATTTAGTTAATTTTATTATTTTTCTAATTTTGGAAATATGCAATTTATAATGAAAAAAGTGTTTTTATTCCTATTGGATTTTACCTTCCATTTAATTTATATGGTTGTGCTAGTGTATTTTATAAATATAGTTTGCAACTTGTAAGTATGTAATAACTCTCCATAAAATCTTATTGATGGTGGGTTGTAGGTATGTAAAAACTCTCGAGCAAAGGATTTTCCTATGATGGATCATCCAACATGGATTATTCCCACAAATCTTTATAAATTATAATAATTTCCAAGGCAGAGAAGGCTTATCACATAGTATTCAAACAATATCATGAATATATTTCTTTCCACGAAGTAAATAGACATTATTGCCAAGCAACGAGAAAAGTACAAGTTTACTTTATAAGCATAAAACCACATGAATTCTTAGTGTTAAAACATAAAAATTACATTCTGACGATACCTTATTTTCAAATAACTCTTACCCACCAAAAAAAATAGGGAAAAAAACAATAATTCCGTGAAATGAGGAGAATGTCTTAATCAAAGACATAATTATCATATTAAATATTTTCATGCACAATACAACAAATGTGGTAATCTTCCCTAGTCAGCTAAATGATGTGAAATTCAGCATAATCATCCGCTCCAAGGTTTATATTTGTCTTTCATGCATATAATTAGTTGTATCTATTTTCACATAACCCACAAAGAGAATAAAACTATAGAAAATCACATGGTCACGTGAATATCAATTTCTTAGTGCAAGTCATATTATGCCTTAGTCTCTCCTCGTATATTACATGGGCCTTAATAAATTCAACCAATCATGTGTAGGATTCGCCCTGGGTTTAAGAGAAGATAAGTCACTCCACCTAGAATGTCTATAGACATTTAAGGCGCTAAATGCCACAATTTAATTTTATAGACTTTTAGCTTGACACTAGTCAAAATATTATGTATAACAAAATTGTTTCATTAATCAAAATAAAATAATGCATTTATTCTGGATTTAAGACCTCTGTGGTTTATTTCTTCTGACTTGGTTACCGGAGAATCCACAGTAAGAAACATTTTCTACCAATGTTTCAAATCCCAACTGGGATCCATCATTAGGACCATTTGATTGCTTGATAGAAGAAGAGCTAATTTGAAAATGTAGGTCTGCAGCTCTTCTTGCTATCTTCGCTCTAGTTTTTTTGAGTAATTTCAAATCCCAACCAGGATCCATCATCAGGACCACTTGAATGCTTGATAGAAGAAGAGCTAATTTGAAAATGTAGGTCTGCAGCTCTTCTTGTTATCTTCGCTCTAGTTTTTTCGAGTAATTTCAAATCCCAACTGGGAACCATCATCAGGACCACTTGAATGCTTGATAGAAGAAGAGCTAATTTGAAAATATAGGTTTGCAGCTCTTCTTGCTATCTTCGCTCTAGTTTTTTCGAGTAATTTCAAATCCCAACCAGGATGGATCATCAGGACCACTTGAATGCTTGATAGAAGAAGAACTAATTTGAAAATGTAGGTTTGTAGCTCTTCTTGCTATCTTCGCTCTAGTTTTTTTGAGTAATTTCAAATCCCAACCGGGATCCATCATCAGTACCACTTGAATGCTTGATAGAAGAAGAGCTAATTTGAAAATGCAGGTCTGCAACTCTTCTTGCTATCTTCGCTCTAGTTTTTTCGAGTAATTTCAAATCCCAACTGGGATCCATCATCAGGACCACTTGAACGCTTGATAGAAGAAGAGCTAATTTGAAAATGTTGGTCTGCAGCTCTTCCTGCTATCTTCGCTCTAGTTTTTTGAGTAATTTCAAATCCCAACCGGGATCCATCATCAATACCACTTGAATGCTTGGTAGAAGAAGAGCTAATTTGAAAATGTAGGTCTACAGCTCTTCTTGCTATCTTCGCTCTAGTTTTTTCGAGTAATTTCAAATCCCAACCAGGATCCATCATCAGGACCATTTGAAATCTATTAACTAAAAAAATAAAAAATAAAAAAATATTATCTTAATTATCAATACTAATTATTATGTCTTGATATTAATTATCAATCATTAACACTATTTATTTATTTATTATTAATTATTAACTACGATTTTTAATATTATAATATCAATTTCAATATAATAATAATTATTATTAATATCAATACAATTTAAATAATTTTAATATTAAATACATTACAATAACAATACACTAATAATACTATTCATAAAATAGCAAAATATATTAATAATAATTCTATTTTATAACGTCATAATAAGAATTGTATGAACATATATTATATATAATAAACATTAAATATTAATACAATATTCCAGGATTAATATTATTAATATTATTAATACTAATTATTATTATTATTTATAATAATAATAATAATAATTAATAATAATAATAATAATATTTACAATTTACCAAATTATATTAAATTAAAAGTAACTAATTATTAAAAAAATATATTAATAATAATTCTAATTTATAATAATCATAATAAAATTTGTACTAACCTACATTATATAATAAATAATAAATATTAATACAATATACTAGGATTATTATTATTAGTAATATTAATTATGATCAATATTAATATTATTAATACTAATTATTATTATGAATTATTATGTTAATAATTATTATTATTAATAATAATATTTACAATTAGTATTAATAATAATTATTATATTAAATTAAAAAGGTAACTAATTATTAAAAATATTATAATTGATTAATTAAAATTAAGATTAATTTTAATAATGATCAACATAATAATAATTTATATTAATCAATTAAGTATCTCAAAAAAAAATTAATAAATAAATAAAATAGCCGACATCTCATCAATAATTAATCAAAAAATATTATTCAAAAAAGAGAGCCGACATTCATCTTAATTTACTCTCTTCATTAATATTTAATCTCTCAAATTAGCTCTTCTTCTATCAAGCATTCAAGTGGTCCTGATGATGGATCTCGGTTGGGATTTGAAACATTGGCAGAAAATGGTTCTTACTGTGGATACTCCGGTAACTAAGTAAGAAAAAATGCACTTATTGGTTTGCAGTAGCCTATTGAAAACTAAAGAAGGGAGAGCAACTCTCCACCCACTTATGGTCACAACTACACTGTGATATTTCTTGTATATACTGACCCCTAACCCATATTTGATGCCTTAAGAGGAAACTTTACTTAGGGTTTAATAGAACTAACATAAAGGTAGATAACATGAAGGCTACTATCCTTAATTCTACTCTCCTCCATTCACAAGAATCACGATTTTTATCTTCACTTATTTATTGAAGGCTTATTAACACAACAAAAGATTGCATCCATGACCTACACAACACAAAAAAAGAGCCCTCCATTGTTCTAGTAATCCCTTGTTGCTTCTCCTTTATTTATCAATGCATCGGTGCATCAGCATAATCAACTACACAACACAAAATGGGAGCCCTTTACTACTCTAGTATTTCCTCCCTGCTTTACCTTTATTTATTAATTCTTTAGTGCATGAACACATCCCACAACCCAACACAAAAAATGGATTCCTTCACTACTCTAGTAGTCCCTCATTCTCCTTCTTTGTTTATTAGTTCTTCCTAGAACTATGACAAATTTTGAATACTTTTCTTCTTGACTTCCTCTTTCAACTTGATTAAATCGTAAAATCCAAATAGTTATACAGTAACTGAAAATGTTTTTTTTGTCTCCCTCTATTTAAAGTCACTCTCATAGCTCCTCATCTAGTTCAGATGCAACTTTTAGAATTCACTAGGTCACCTCACACATAGCCATTCCCTTTTCTCTTCTCTCTTCTTTATGTTATTTGCAAACCTTGACATATGCTCCCAACATGATAACTTCTTGTGTCCCTCGTCAGCCTACACATTGAATCAAATGTCTCCAAAATGGATACTTGGCCCTTACCCCTTGAATAGCTCATTACCACCCCCATTCCTTAACATAAACGTTGGTAGGTGTATGGTCCAAATATGAAATAAGAAAATTAATACATCTAATTTCATTAAGGTGGGAAGCTTCCCAAATCCCCCTTATATCTTTTCCCTCAAAAAACCTTCCCTCTTAGGAACTGAGATTCATGTAGGATGTTCTCTTCTTTAGTCCTTGGAAATATATTTAATAAAAAAGTTATTACAATTAGTCCATGTTCTTTCCACCCATTTACATTTACATTCCCCTATGGAAATCATTAACATAACTAATACATATTTCAAATGTCTATTGGTAATTAAATATTGGGGGTGTTATAGATGCTCCTTGGTCTCCCAAAATGCACATAGACCTATTCAAAGAACAAATTTGTTTCTTCTTACCCTCTAGTGATATTTTTATAGGGAATGAGAATGCATCCCTTGTTAAACATATCAAATGAATGGGTAGTCGTATCTGTTCCTAGTTGTTGGTAAACGTCCCACAAAGTCCATGGAAATTACTTCCCAAGGATAGGTGGGTATAGGTAATGGAGGCCTAAACCCTGTTACCTGTTACTAATATTAGTGGTACAAGAAAGTACTCATCCTATAATGGACCTAGCTACATATTCTTATAACTGGATTTAGTAGACATACCTCTACAAATTGAAAGCTATCTTCCCAAAACCAAAATTCCATGCAACCTTGGAGGTGTGAGACTCTCTAATAAGCCATAGTCCCTTACCTCAAAGTAACACATAACTTGTTCAACCTATTGAGTACCCCATTTTGGATATGATAATAAACTATGATATTACCATCATCCACATGATTTTGGCCCTGTAGCTATTTATGTATCTCCCTAAATTAATCATCCTCTACATATGCCTCTCTATATGGATTATCAATTAAAATATCCATGTTCATTAGATTTCCAAAATCTGTTATTTTTTATGTGGGTATCCTTGAAAGAATGTTAACCGAATTTTTTGTGCTTCCTTTCTTATACTTGATCAATAAATGGAAATACTAGAAAAACCCCATCCACTTTTATTCCATGGTTTATCGAACTTAATCTAGGCCTATAGCTACTATAGCAATTGGTGATTTATTTGGATGATGACTCCATTTCCCATCAGATAGTGCTTCTAGTTTTTGATAGCTTGTACCAAGGCATAGATCTCATTTTCATAGGTAGGTTTCTTAATAACTAACTCATGAAACACTTTGGGCTGGTACCATACATGCTTTTCTCACTACACCAAGATTGTTCCCATATTATACCAACTTACATTTATTTCCACTTCAAAGGGATGCTACAAGTTTAGTAATACAAGAACTAGTGCTTGACAAATTTTCTTCTTCAACTTGTCAAAGGAATTCTACTGACCCTTCCTCCACTAGAAACTCTTACCATGCATTTTTATGGTATGGAGTGATATGGCCATTACTAAAAATTTTGCTATGAATTTTATCAGGTATTGTGATGGCCCAACAAAACTCCTGACCCCCAAAACATATCTATGCACCTGCCAATTCATGATGACCTCCATATTTGTAGGATCTATCTTAATCCCCCCTCCACCAATCACATAGATTAAATACACCAAATAATACAATGAAAAGTCACACTTATTGATATTTTCCAATAAGTGGTGCTTCTTCAATGTCTCTAGCACTTGCATCAAATGTGATATGTGCTCCTCCCAAGTAGCATTGTATATCAATACATTATCTAAATAAATATTAATAAACAAATCTAGATATGGGAAAAATATATCATTCATTAATCTAATGAATGTAGATGGTGTATTTCACAAACCAAATGGCATGACTAACCACAAATACAAACCTTGTCTACCCTTGAAGGTGATCTTCCACATATTTTCTTTGACTTAAACATGTTGATGCCCTGTTTTTGAATCTAAATTGGTGAGCTATTTTTCTTGATACAATTGGTTCAACATGTCATAATTATTGGGTATATGTACCTATTCTTGATCATAATTTTTTTTAATTCCCTATAACCAATTCACATTCACCAATTCCCATCCATATTTAGCATAATTAACATGGTGAGGTAATTCATTGAAGGATACATTGCTTTATGAATTGCTACAACTACTTATTCACTTCATTTACTTCTAATTAAACTACTTATAAGTAATAACCCTAGTTGATTTTACATGTAAAAAAAATATAAGACCAAGGTCATGGGACTTGTATTCCAAGTTGAATATTGGGAAAAACATCCTAATGGGTGTCACTTGCGGTTTATTATGGCAAAGGCATTAGCAAAGGAAAATAGGCATTAATTGGCATTTTATTTATGAAATAAATGAAAATAGGATAAGAGGGAGATGAAGGGTCACAAATTTGCATGAGAGGGGAATTGAAGGAAAAATTAAGGAAAATGAAGAAAATAGAGGCCTCAATGATAAAAAAGCTTCGGAGGACCAGTTCATGGTTTTTGTTGGTTCAGAATTTTTTCAATTTTAACTTGGAGCTCTCTTCTATGCTCTTAGTATCGCATACACTTGCACACTTAGAGTATTATTAGAGAACTTTGGAATACATTAAATTTGGAGAAAGGAGGAAAAGGAAAGCAATAAAGCACAAGGGAACATGTGTATCAATAGTTATAGCTGTATTTCTTTACAAGTATTGAGTTGCATGTATGATTTCATTGCTAGTTTTGGCATGCATGGTTAATACATGTGGTTTCTTGGCTATGTGTTGTCATTGGCTTGGAGTTTTTCCTAGATTGATAGAGGTTTTAGCCTTGCCTTGTCATTTCCCAGATAACCATGATGTTATGGGTTTTTCCACTTGTTTTTCCTGATTTGTGCTCAAGTTTCTTATGGTTGTGGGTTGACTTACTAGTTCCTAGAGTCGTTGGTTTGGATAATTGATCTTGAAGCCATGGAACAACTTGGATTGAGTTACTAGTCCTAGAACCTAGATTGGGACAAATGCACTAGAGCCCTTGGTGGTTTGAGTTACTAGTTCTAGATCAAGGTTGAACAAGCACTCTAGAACCCTGGAAGGCTATCGATTGAGTTATTACTTCTTGGATCCTTGGTTGTAACAAATTCTCTTGAGCCCTAGATAGCTTTGGTAGAGATCGATTTGGTCGATGTTGGTGATGTCTGACCATGAGGTGGAATCACTAGTTGAGGGTTGAGGCAATTTTTCCTCTAGAAGCCCTCATTTGGTTTTTTCTTGGTTTATTCCATGAGATCCCACATTCATGCTTGTAATATGAAACGAGGGTGATTGGATGAAAAAATATTTGGTTTAGCCCAATCTATGGTCAGGTGGTACATGGAAGTCACTGACTTGGTTGGTTTTCACATATGTTAATAAGATATCTTTTCCTCCTGTATTGGAAGAGTATTTATACTTGTTATTATGTGGATTTTATGGTTGTTCTATCATCGTTATTATTCTAGTTATATGTTGGTTATAATCATGGATTCATAACATATTTTAGTTATGGCTCTTGATATGTTTGATTTATTGATGAATGATTATTGAATGAATGAACTAATATACGTTATTATAGCTACTCTAAGAGGGAATTAGACCTCCTTGATGATTCTTATATAAGTAGCATACCTCTATGTTCATATATGCATTCATGACATGTAGATTACATGTTCTCAATATGTTTGATGAAATGACTATCATGGTTAAGCATGGTTACATCAAGTCTTTAAGAAAATTTTGCATGAATGTCTTTGTGTTGATGTTATTTATCATTGTGGAAAGTCTCACTGAGTTTTGGGTAGTGGTCTGGAAGCTAACATGTAATTTAGGATCAAAATCTGGGATCACGTGCTCTAAACTGAATGTTTTGGGCTACAATTGTTGGGCTGCAGCCTTGTGGTAGTGGTTGGAGGCTTCCAGTCACATGGATGACTTGTTGTGGGAGCATTTGAGAGGCTAGGTCTAAGAAAATGAGATCTAGCTCAAGGTTTAGCCACCTGGGGTGGTTGTTCCTAAGTTACCTATATCTCATGTAGGAGGCGTCAAGTGGTAAATTTGTGGTCACTAATTGGTCCCACTTAAGAAAATATAAGAGGTCAGGTCATGTCATAGTATCTCTTTGTCTCATGTTTACCCAAAGATTGGTGAAAGTGGGTAAATGTGGGAGGGGTCATTATGGTTATAGGGTGGTATCAAATCTCATAGGTTCAAACACTTGGATTGGATAGGCTACATGCATGTTGTTATGCATGCATTATCATGGCTATCATTGTCATGCATGAGGTAATTTTATGTATTTTGTGTTGTCATGATGTTGTTAGTATGTTATGGCATTGATATGTTGGTTGAGATGAAGCAGGAGATGCAGATCATCATAGCGAGGTTGCAGCACTAGACCTCAAGGTAGAAGAAGATCGTCATACAGGTTTGTATGTTTGGCATGCAGGTATGTCAGTTTATGGTTGTTACAAGAATTATGGTTATATGCATGCCTGCCATTATATGTTTTTTGTGGTTACATCTATAATAGATGCTAGTTCATCAATGCAGTCATATGCACATGTGTCAGATAGTCATGCAGGGTAGTAGCTTGTTGGTAGATGCATTGTGGTCATAAATATGATGATTATGGTTATTTAGTTTAAGGCCTTTATGTTATAACATATTGTGCTAGTATTGATTGGCCTATGGAGATGGTTATGGTTATGATACTCAGGTATGAATCAATATATTTTTGATATTCAGTCATACTAATCTCGACTGACTTATGTAGATGTGATAACCTCCCCTAGGATACAATGAGGTATGAGTTTGATTATGCCATCTATTTGGTTTATCGAACATCATATTATTACAAGTTGTTTGAATGTTTGATTAATTGCATGATATGAGTATATGTCTATATGATTGCATGAAGGAATGATCTTGTTTTAAGATAGTTGTACTGACGCAATATGTGTTTAGATAGTTGATATGCACTTGATTTCAAGTGGGTGTTAGTTGTAGTGTTATAACAAACTAATGTGAGTTTGTTGATTTTTGAGTAGCTTGGGAGGTACTCCAAACCCTAGGGTTCTATGTTTGGAGGGAAAAGCACCACAAGGGTCACTTATGGGTTTGGAACCCAAGCTCGAGATCTTGGACCCATCATGATTTGGGCCGAAACCATGGAAAAATTTCAACATGTGATTGATGAGTATGATATTACTCGTTGCGAAGAATAAGGCACATCGAAAATCATCTGATTTCGAGTTATAGAAATGGAGTTATAAATTTTTGAAGGTTATGTGTGGGCATGATGGCACAAGGTCAAGGTCGGCTTGATGTTAATAAGCCTTGTGACAGGTTGTCTATCCCTAGAATGATGTTTTAAGGAACCCCTTGTATTTTGTATAAATACAATATGAGTTAGGCTCATTTGGAGCATCCATCCATGCAATACAAGCAAACGGAGGACCTCGTTTGTTATAGACATTTTTGTGCCTTGCAGCTCCAAGCATGAAATGTCCATAAACCAAGGGCTCCTAAGTCCCTAAAAGTGTTTTTCTAACCCCTAAAGGAACAAGGTCAACCAATTACAGCTTCTCCCAGAAGTTCTCCACCAGAAACTGCTCAGAATAAGTCAAAAACAGGATCATTTCAACTGCTCCACTGGCTAGTTGCGTTGCATAGCACCTAAACACACTAGCTGGGTGTGTTGCAATGCACCTAAATGCACTACCAGGGTGCGTTGAGCGGGAAATGACAAATGGCAGTGCCATTCCACGAGGTTGAGAGACAATGGAAGCTTCCAGAATCTTCTCCTATGACACTTGCCTCACTGAATTCGACCAAGGATGAGTAAGAGGCCTTCAGGCTCCAAGTGGAAGCAAGAACTGACAGAGAGAAGCCACTAATCAAATCACAAGCTAACTCATCCTCCTTGCATACATCTATATATGGATCCCTCATCCCAGAGATCCAGAGGCTGAAATTTTGCACATTGTAAGGAATTGCTGTTGGTTTTGAGATAGAGATCAGAGTATTAGGTGATTTATGCTTTGTTGGAGGTGAAGAGGGGCTTCTTTGCTGGGAGGTTGATGTTGGGTCAGGAATCATCGGTTGTAACTCCTCCTGGATCTTCTTGTTATATCAATAAAACTATTTGAGTTTTTCCTCCATTCTTGTGTATCATTGATGCTTGTTACATTTGTATGGTTAGCTTAAATCTGATCCTAAGCTGTTTATGAATATAGATCCATGTCTTTGTATAGTTTTCTTCTTCTGTGATCTTACAGGTACTTGGTAAAGCTAGGCAAGTAAGGGAGCAGGTAGCTGGAAGCTGTCAAAGAAGAGAGGGATTGGATCAAAGAATTAGCGCAAGACACAAGTCGGTTCTTTCTATCCCCCTCTATCCTTAATTCATAAAGGAAATACAAAAGTAGTTTTCTCTGTTTGTTTCTAAGGCAGTTGTCACACCTTAGTGGGATAGAGCAGTTCTAAATAGACACTTTTCCCGGTAACAAAATGGCGACTCCGCTGGGGAGGATTGTCTAATTAGTTTGTTTGTGTATCTTTTTGTTGTTTGTTTCATAAACTTATAAGTAGAATTCGAACTGCATTTGCCATAACAAATGCAAAGTAGACATCTGCTGCTTCAATCCATTCACTGGATCTGTTTATGATTTGAACAGCTGATTCACAAATGATCTGATTGCCCTTTGTGATAGCTTTTAGACCCTCCTTAGATCTACCCCCTGATTGTGCATTACTGATTGCTTTTACTCGGCAAAAAACCAAAGACTAAACTGCAAACCGTGACCTAGAACCCGGACAGATTCTCATTTCTGGCCCAGCGCAGGTACTGTTAAGAGTTCCTGCATTTCAGCGCACTTCCCGAAAGGGCAGCCTACACTGCAATCTAGTTTCTCTGTGTTACAGGTGCGCTGATTAGACTAGCCCTATGTAGCTGAGGTTCTTGTGCTTCATTCTTTCCAGTTTTGTCTATGAATTTTGCAGCCTGTGATCAGTATATGACTATTTCAAACCCCTTTTCCTTACTGATATTCCGCCTCCTTTGTACAAAAGAACTGTAGATGTTTTTATGTGTTTATTGAGTCGTTTACAGTTTTCCATTGCAAAAGTAGAATAGTCGTACTGTCGTCCTTTGGTTTAGATCTGTCGCAAGTGTCGATTTTGATCATAGGAGAAAGTTTGATTGCTGTTGATGGTCGATTATACTTGTACTATTGCCTTTGGTCTGAATTTGTGACTTTCTAGTGTCAAAAACGAGTATTTATTTCAAAATCTTAAAGTGTAGTAATCGTCTCTATCTTTTGATTTCGAAAAGAAGCTTGTTTGTGTTTGTCGCTTGAAAGCAAATTCAGATTTGTGCATCAACTTTCTTTTTAGCATCAATACTAAGAAATTCGAAAACAAATACATGCACATGTGCATTTGCATATTGACAGTCTATTTGGCTTGATTTAGGAAAGTGCATTTACGGTGTGCTCTTTGCTCTTTGTGAAAAGATTGTGTCTTTCTTTTCCCCTAGTAGCTAGGATTGTCACTGCTGAAAAGAGATAAAAGTTTTCTTATCATCTTTAGATTGAATTTTAGGAATTACATCTACATCTCGTGGTGAACCCAAAAGGAAAACTTCATAAGAAAGATAAACTTAAAATAAATTCAATGAATCTAACAATGCTTTGGAACTTAACGCACAACATTTAGAGGTCTAGGCTAGAGACGTATTCCGGCGTCGTAAAGCCTGGTAACTGTTGTCCTCATTGATGGTTGGGTGATTCCTCCACTTTGAGATGATAAGTGCTAGTACGGACTTGTGCTCCCACGTACCATCGAGTATATTTTGGGAGACCCCTATAGGCTTAAATCCTTTATCCATAGGAAGCCGTGTCTGTCGCCCTATCGATCACAATGCACTGAACACAACATTCAGGAAGATTGACTGCCGTACTGTAAAAAGTATTCTGTAGTTTTGCGATTGGTTTGGTACTCCCTCTACCTAGATCTCTAGAGCAGTCCCTTTCATTCCTTTTCAGACCCTTTAATGGAAAAGGTCCATCTGAGCACTTGTCACTTCAGGCTCATTAAAAATCGAAGGAGACTAGAGTCATCTTTTGTTTTTTCTCGACTCTTAAAAACTGAAAAAACAAGTTGTGTCAAAAGCGTCTAAAATTCATTCAATTCAGAAACATACCTTCCCTTTATTTTAGTTGATCCAGTAATCTGCAATCGTGGAAGAAAGTCAATTGAAACCCCGTCGTTCGTGGAGGCTTACGAGTCAACCGTCTTTGTCTCCAGAATCGAAACTAGTACGGACAAAGCGAACTTGTTTAACCGGTTCCAAATCTCCTATTAAAGTTAGAACAAGCGTTCCAACGACATCAGAGACTCTGGTTACTCCAAACATTTCTGGAATCCCTGCCTCTACAGAAGAAGTTCAACAGCCATAGAGGGACAGTGATAATGATCCTAGTCTGAGAGTAAACACTTGTGTTACCAAACCAGTTTCATCTACAACTGGTTCGGAGAGTCTTACTCTTAAAACATCTGTCGCTGCCGATTTCACACCTTCTTCGGCACCAGAAATATTTTACGGACCTGACGGTCTTCCCCTTCCACCTGGTCTGATTGCCATTGAAGAAATTGTAGAAGATCCTCAAACAATTACTCCAACGCACTTTGGAGTCGGGATCACTCTATATCCTTCTTCATCAGAAGTTAGTCTACCACCAGCGGAAGCTCCTGTAGAATCGCTAGGTAATATTTTGGATAGACTACAAATGTCCGAGCAACCGTCAACATCTAGGACTGTGTCATCTGACACAGTGACGACAAAACTCCCTGCTATCACTCCTACAATGTTCACCGGTGTACCATCTGTCCCGACTACCTCTCAGCCGCTAGAAGGAGCCCACTCAGGGGCTATTACGACAGTATGGTCCGTTCCTGTTTGTTCATCCAGAATAATATCCGGAAACTCTTATGTTGAGTCTCAACAAATTGATCCATTTGGAGGTCAATTTGGGCAGTCCGGTCCCCAAGGGCAAACAATTCCTTTGAGTTCCGGATTACCACCGTATGGGGGGCAGTATGCCCTTTCATTACCCCCTCCGGGAGGATATCCATACGTGAGTTCACAACAGCATTCAGGTTACACTGGAATTACCTCAAGTGGTTGGGTACCTATACTACCTCAACAACCAAGAGTTGTGTATTCGATGCAACAATGCGTACCTATGTAGAATATCTCGACTACGCCAGTTATTGTGACGGTGTCGCAAGTTCAAATGCTGCCTGTTGTATGCCAACCTCATGTTTCTCAGGTTGTAATGCAACAGCCCCTTGACCCTGTGACTCAACCACAATCTCCGACTAGTGGGGCGACACAGGTCCAGACGGGTACAATTACCCCTCACCTTGGTCCAATGGTTAGTGTAGCGCAACAGCACATGGCTTCACAACCATGGCTGGTGCAATACCAACCACCGCAATTCCAACAAGTATACCAAGGTTCTGAGCAGCAAATATTTGCGAATAGTGGACAGCCGTACATTCAAAACGGTCAAAATCAACCATTTTACAATGGTCATGTCCACCAACCTTACCAAGCATACCAGCATCAAATGCATTATTCTGGTATGCAAAGACCAACTGCTCTGGCAATCCCATCTTATCCTGAGTATGCTTCACCTAACCTGAATCAATAGTTACCCTTTGTGGCAACCTTAGAGTTACCTGATTTAAATCGGTTAACAAACGATCCAATTACTTACGCCCCTTGGTGGCCAGCGATTCCACATAAACTTCCATCAGATATTCCTAAATTTAATAGAAATCCGGGTGAAGATCCATCGAATCACGTGATGACATTTCATCTATGGTGTTCATCAAACACCCTAAATGATGATTCGATAAGACTTCACCTCTTTCAGAAGACGTTAACGGGTCCAGCGGCAAAATGGTACATTGAATTGCCTAGAGCTTCGTTCGACAACTTCAGTAACCTAGCCACAACCTTTTTAACCCATTTTAAATTACCAATAAGGTATGAAACGGGAACGGAACTCCTTACCAATTTCAAAAAGACGATGACCACTCACATATCTGATCATATACATGAGTGGCGACGTCGTCGTAGAATGGTAAAAACGTATGTTCCCGATCAGCTTTTAGCTGAATGGTTTATCAAGTCATTACTACCTTCCATCACGAAAGATGTGGCAAAAGGGGGAGTCATCACTGAAGAGCAAGTTGTTGCTCGTGCACAATATCTAGACTTGATCTATACTCAGTCTGGCACGCTCTACGATAAAATACCTGATGCTCCTAGACCAGAATTTTCCGTTCCTCCTCCTCCTAAATCAAACAATGACTCTCATGCCGGCAATGGCGTGATTGGTGCAACAGACATGAAATCGACAAAGGCTACATCTAAAAAGGCCCATAAGATTTCCAGTCAAAATGCAAATGAGGAACTTCTTGCCTCGGAAGTAAATGCCGTGTCGACCGACAAGGGCAAAACACTGAAGCAACCAGGGGGCAAGAAGAAAAATAAAGGGAGAAAAAAGAAGCAGGATGAGTCATCTCCTGAAAAACCTTCTACAAACCCTTCTGGGCAAAGGAAACCCCCTGCGGGGTGTCATATATGCGACGAGGATCATTGGACGAGAGATTGTCCACATAAAGCTGAAGTTAAGAAACTCTTTAAGAGTTCAAAAACCTCAGCAGTATTGACTGATCCGTTTCCAAACCTGGGAACCAAACTGGTTGCTAATCAAAATGCTTCTCGATCCCAAGTGCTTATGTTGTCTATCTCAAAGCAGCAAAATGATGCTTTGACAAGGAATAAATATTACGGGAATCCGCAGCTGTCGAATAACAAGGCCAATGAACAACCTAGTAGTTCGACAACAACTTTGACCGAAGTTGTGCCACCCATCATTCCTGAACAAATGATAAAGTCGCCAAAGGAAGTAGTACACAAATCGACATTTAATCCTCATGCAAAAGTAGCACAGAATTATAATATAATAGAGGACCTGGCCCAATCGCCGTCCGTTATGTCGACACCTGAGGTACCACAAAATTTCCCCTCCCAAAAGCAAGCTTTATTATCAGCAATAGGTGGGATTGGCCCAATAGATTCCAATCTTGTGGCCTTTGATCATAAAGTATATGACCCTCAGTTACCAGCTCAACTAGCTTTCCTTATTCAAGTCAAAGCCCTCAACAAAACTGTTCATCGAACAATTATTGTGAGGGGGCATCTACATGTATTATGTCGATGAGTTGCTGGAAAAATTTAGGGTCACCACCCTTGTAGAGATCGTCAACGACATTAAAAGCATTTGATGGATGATCAAACACTCCATACAGGATTTTAAGTAACTTGCAAGTTGAACTGGGGGGCAAAATAGTAGAAATTGATGTTGAAGTAATCGACGAAAACCTCGATTACAACATCCTACTGCGAAGGCCCTGGATATATTCCATGGCCGCAGTTGTGTCGACCTACTTCAGGAAGATTGCATTTTCCTTTCAAGGAGGAATTACAATCGTCGACCAACAAACATTTCTCCCCAACAGTTCACAAGTTACGAGAAGCATTCCAATGATCCATGGAAGCAATCATTCGCTTCAAAATATTGGAGTAGGTCTCCTAAAAGACCCTGCCTTAATGGGTACTTTTGCCCTACCGCCTCCGAATAATCTGACGGAAGTGGCCACAGTGGAAACCTGCAATATGAGATCTTCTATATCTAATCGGTTCGGAAGATTCCTAAACATTTTGTCAGCATGGATCATCGCCATTTTAGAAATATTGTAGCAATCAATTTTCTTGGCTTGGGGGGCAAACCCAAATCAACGTCATCGAGTGTTTGGATAGATAGGTCTAAGGAATATGGTACCTCTTCGGATTCTTGGTTGCATGTACATTCTACAGACGAAAGAATCATTCAAACAATGATGGTACGAGAGGCACCATCGGAAGATTACCACCATCGCTCCCATCTTCTGTATTACAACAAAGATCATTCCAATAACCTTATTCATCCTTCAGTTTTTTATTTTCTATCAAATACTGTAAACACGGTGGATTATGAGGATAGTTCTTTTACTGTGTCAACCTCATTAAAACATGAAACAAATCCCCTTTCCAAGTCTCAAAGGTAAATCTTCATTCCAACCACCGAGTTGAATGCAATGAAGCTTGGGGGGCATGCACCTCAATTTGAGTTATTATGCTGGGGGCATGCAAACTTATCGAGCAGTGTTACCGCAAGGTTCGAGCTCGTTAAAAAATAAACCCGGACCGAGCAAATGTTTCCACCCGCGTTTAAGCACGTTAAAAAATGAACTATTCCCCGGTAAATAACCACCGTGAATGTAGTACTTCAGCCATTAAAGCCTTGGTCGTGTTTGCACCATCACCTCCACTTTTTCATTGGCCGATCATTCACCTCCATTTGATTGTTTACCCATTTTGAGGAACAGCTGCGAAGAGTGATTTCACTAGCCATCCTTGTGACACTGCCATGATTGGAAAATTCCAAACCTTACCTGGAATCAGCTGCTACCCTTTTTATCACTCGTTCCTCAAAAGACGAGTCTCCTTTAAGCTCTTTTCAACTGACTCGTAAAATATGAAAAGATTGCCGAGCCATTGGCCTCTCCAGCTCGTTAAAGGGACAGGAAGTGCTATCCCTCCTCTAGATTTTAATCTTTTTGGACCTGAGGGATTATTACACAAAAAGATCGAGCGCTTGTTTTGTTCGGCTCGTTAAAACTATCGAAAGTTCATCCCTTCTGTACTGTTTTATACTTTTTCGGACTTAAGGGATTAGATGACGAAAAATGAATTTTGGAGTTACCTTTACGTACCTTTTGAGACTCTGTAAAAATGAAAAGGACCGAGTTATCTTTGTCGTTAAACTCGTTAAAAATATTAATAGCGACAAACTTGTCTTTAGACGAGAACGAGTTTCACTATCGCTAGGCTCGTTAAAACATAGCGATGGGTTTGCCTGAAGGGAAAATTATAGAACAAGCATATGTTATCCTCCTCAAGCTTGAAAAAAATAAAGAGGTACTGGTCAGCAATGACTGGGGAAAAAATGGGAATAAAACTCAAAGAATCTTTATTGGTAGCAAGTCGCTCTTGAACATGACACTTCCACTCCGTGTCCGAGTCGGGTTGGGTTGTTTCGTTCACCGGTCACATCGCCATAGTCACGCCATACCATCCACATTTGGGGTTAATGCTACCGATCCATCACATAAGTGTCGTTGACATGTTCAAGAGAAGTCACCTGTGTCCCACCCACTACCATACATTATACTCCATACTTTCATGACCGCCACTCTGAACCGTATATCATCAGATCGTTTTCACCTGTATCAAAATCATTTGCTCTGTTCCATGTCATTGATGTGGGATTCATTAAGGCCCTCCTTTGATAGATCACTTCTTGTCGACATCAGCTCATTATCCAAGAAGTTGGTCTAGGAACACCCAATTCAGTACTTTGAAGCTTGCATGCCTTGATGGCAAGTTTCTCACTTCCGGCGACAGGTTTACATCAATGGCCTTCGACCGAAAGATTTTGCGTGGTGTTCGACACCAAGTCCTCTATTCACACCACGTGAATTGTACTGTAGTACCTTGAGGGTCATTATCATTATCGGTGATTCCTCTCGCGCTTGTTAATAGTTTACATCATTGACTGGTAATCAAGCGATGTCTTTCAATGTTCGACTTCAAAACATTTCTCACATGGATCGACTTGTACTTCGAGTGAAGATTGGATGAGATTGAAGACCCCGGATCTAGTTTCATCCATCCGGGCTGTGATATATATTCAGGGAAATAAAGACATTGAAATGTACAGCATTGCAGTACAGATAATCATCCTACCAAAAGGATGATGGCTCTATCAGAATCATCAGTCTACCCTCAGACGATTGTCTGTCCTATGTACATGAAAATGAATTTATAAAGCTGAGCATGGGAATGCCCGCCTCAGCGAGATCATGAAAAACAGTATGAAGATAATGTATTTTATTGTATCTTATTACAGGTCTCCTCCCAGCATTGAAAGAACTTTGGATCCTCATAATAAAGCATTTCACCCTATTAACGGCCTCATACTTTAGGGGGCAACTGTTATAGACATTTTTGTGCCTTGCAGCTTCAAGCATGAAATGTCCATAAACCAAGGGCTCCTAAGTCCCTAAAAGTGTTGTTATAACCCCTAAAGGAACAAGGTCAACCAATTACAGCTTCTCCCAGAAGTTCTCCACCAGAAACTGCTCAGAATAAGTCAAAAACAGGATCATTTCAACTTCTCCACTGGCTAGCTGCGTTGCATAGCACCTAAACACACTAGCTGGGTGCGTTGCAATGCACCTAAATGCACTATCAGGGTGCGTTGAGCAGGAAATGACAAATGGCAGTGCCATTCCATGAGGTGGAGAGACAATGGAAGCTTCCAGAATCTTCTCCTATGACACTTGCCTCACTGAATTTGACCAAGGATGAGTAAGAGGCCTTCAGTCTCCAAGTGGAAGCAAGAACTGATAGAGAGAAGCCACTAATCAAATCACAAGCTGACTCATCCTCCTTCCATACATCTATATATGGATCCCTCATCCCAGAGATCCAGAGGCTGGAATTTTGCACATTGAAAGGAATTGCTGTTGGTTTTGAGATAGAGATCAGAGTATTGGGTGATTTATGCTTTGTTGGAGGTGAAGAAGGGCTTCTTTGCTGGGAGGTTGATGCTGGGTCAGGAATCATCGGTTGTAACTCCTCCTGGATCTTCTTGTTATACCAATAAAACTATTTGAGTTTTTCCTCCATTCTTGTGTATCATTGATGCTTGTTACATTTGTATGGCTAGCTTAAATCTGATCCTAAGCTGTTTATGAATATAGATCCATGTCTTTGTATAGTTTTCTTCTTCTGTGATCTTACAGGTACTTGGTGAAGCTGGGCAAGTAAGGGAGCAGGTAGCTGGAAGCTATCAAAGAAGAGAGGAATTGGATCAAAGGATTAGCACAAGACAGAGGTTGGTTCTTTCTATCCCCCTCTATCTTTAATTCATAAAGGAAATACAAAAGTAGTTTTCTCTGTTTGTTTCTAAGGCAGCTGTCACACCTTAGTGGGATAAAGCAGTTCTAAATAGACACTTTTCCCGGTAACATCGTTGGAGGAGAAAAAGACCTCTGTCTTGGTCACAAGTAGAAGGAGAGAGACCAGTGTGGAGGAGAGGGTTCTTAGCGCATCTATCAAGGTCGTTTGGTGATCTATGTTATTGTGGAGGAAGGGGGAGTGAGATATCACAAGATGTTGGCCAAATATGAAGTGTTTAAGGGTGAACAAACATTGGGAAAGGTAGTTGTAGCACCTAGAAGTTTGTTGTAGGTAGGTCGCAGGCCTTATCAACCTAAAATAGAGTTGCGCAGTGTTTTTTTGGGGATTTTTTGTGCCCAAAACAACAACGAAGGAGGAGATAAGCCCTCCAAGGGAAGCTCACAATAAATTAAGGGGCGGTGTGGATATTTGAGAGGGTTTTTGCAACATGTCAATTTCCCTAATTAGGTACAGTTAAGAACAGTAGTGATATATCAGACTTGGATCCTAAGTTTGTCTTGTCTTGGGTTAAAGTATTGACCAATTTTGGATCAAAAGTTGGAGCATCTCGTGGGAGTCATTTGGAGGACTTTTCTTGATGATTGAAAGTCCCTCGTAGGAGTAGATATTGCAGTGAGTGTATTGGGCATCATTGGTTTGTTGGAAGGAAACATGTTGATAGCCCAAAGTATCCCTAGAGAGAAATAAAAGAAGGAAATTGATTTTTGCATGATTGGGTGAAGTTTGTAGCCAAATGTGCAGCTCTTTGATGGACAAAATAGGATACTATATTGGAATATTGGAGCTCAGGTGGTGGCCAGCCTAGAAGAGAAAATTCGATCAGCCTGTCTTCATTGCAGTAAAAGTGACTTGGAACAATGATAGGAGGTAGCCCTCCTGGAGACTCTATGTGTTGTCCTTTTATGGACTAAGGTACAACTAGAGAGCATAATGGGGTCGAAGGACCAACAGGACAAGCTACAATATAGAGTCTACAACATGATTGTCATTATATCTTGTATTGCATAGACTATTGTATTATCCGGATTGGTTTAATATAACGAAGATTGGGTTGTCCATATTTGTAAAATATTTTGTAAAAAGTTATCTATACTTGTGCATGTGTGATTTATTGCTTTATATTTTTTGTTGTGCAAAATAGTTCTATTCAGATTCTTTCTTTGGTAGCATTGGAGATTCTAAGATTCTATCCTAGACCCAAGATTGTGGAAATTCAACAAAGTTGACTATTGATTATGACATGATTGTTAGTCATGGTAAAGGCTCATTTCAAATTAATATATATGATGTAAGGATCCTTGGAACATGTGACTGACATGTGTGAACAGTTGTAGGGTAACGTGCTTGGTATTAGCATGACAAGGTAAACATTGATTTGTTTATATAACTAACAATTGTTTGATGTGACAACACTTAATAAGACTCAATTGCAACAAGGTAAAATTTAAAAGAGAGGAATTGAGTGAGAATTAGTTTGGCTATGTTTGGAAACCACAATTCCAAATGAATGAGTGCTTGGCATGAAAACATGAAGTCTTCTTAACCTTGATTTTGTCTAACATTATGAGGATATGTGATATATTCCTGAACATGTATTTGACAATTATAACAACTAATTTATAGTTATAGATGGATTCTTCAATGAATTGGAGTCCCTTGAGAGATGATATATGTATGTGTTTAGTTATAAGGCAGCATGATCCAGGTGGATATTGGTGGCCACTTGCCCTGTCCACCTGGACCCCCACCATTGTCTTTCTCAGCATTTTCAGTTTCCTTAATTGTAGCACAACTTACTATTTTTAGCAGTTTTTCGGGTCCTGAACTTCCGGAGCCGTTTTGAGGCCCTAAACGACGTTTTTTGGGAAATCTGGGGGCAACATGGGTCCATGGACCGATGTTGCCCTTCCCAAAGTGGTAGTGCTCGGATAGATCTTTCTAACGAGCTATTGTACGCGTCAAACAGAGATCGTATGCCAAAGTTACGACCCCGGGAAGTTGATGTACCAATTTACCCAAACGGGGCCCACAGTTTGGCGTTTCATCTCCTAGGGTTAGGTTTTGGAATGTTAAGGGTTGTCCATTGTTTCTCAACAATAAATAGGCCTTCGAGCCTCATTGTAACACAGTTCAGAGGCATGTAGCCATCACATCTCTTCTCAGAGATAAGCTACCATCGCCCTAGCTAGTTTATTGCCATTTCTGTTTGTAAGCATATTTCAGTATTTTCCATTAATGAAATGAAGTATTATTTCCGCTGCATCTTTGTGTATATGGTTATCTCTGTAATTTGTTGCGTTCCTGCTTAAATCCGGATCAGTGGTATCAGAGCGGTCTGCTTTTTCTCTGTTTTTCTTTGCATGTCCCCAACAAGGTCGGGATATAAGGAGTTAGGGCTTGAACTGGTTGAACCTTTGCAAGACCAGCCTCGCAAATCCCGACGGCCTCCCATGGCGGACGAGAAGAAAGACGAGGGGGCAGGAGATCCCATCAAAATCTTGCTCGAAGAAGCGCTCGAGCGACAACGGAACGCGATGATGGACAGCTTTGCGCAGATCCTTCAGCGGCTACCCAGAAGCGGCGCATCGGCTTCCAGTAGCTCCTCTGGAAACACCACACCCTTTAAGGTACAAGTTAATTTTGAAATCCCCATATTCGAGGGTCAGATAGACGCCGATGCCGTAGATAAATGGTTAAATCTACTAGAGGGTTATTTTTCTGTTCATGAATTTTCGAGTCGGGAAAAGATTGTTTTTGCTCTTCTCAAAGCAGCCCCCCACGTCAAGGACTGGTGGGAAACCTACTGCGAGCAGAAGGATGAAAGTACTGGCTCACTGTTTTCAGCCGCACCCACCTGGGATTCGTTCCGGGATGCCATCAAGGAGCAGTACTACCCTGTCGGAAGCTATGAGGATGAATACATAAAGTGGACCACGCTGCGGCAGGGAAGGGACCAAGACGTGCCGGAGTTCACCAATCTTTTCCATACCCTTCGCACAAAGTTGGGTATCAAGGATTCGGAGCAACATTTGATACTCAAATACCGTGGCTGCCTGCACAAGTACATCCAGGAAGAAATACAGTTCTTAAACATCCCCTCGCTCGGCGCAGCATACCGGTATGCCGTCAAGGTCGAGCAGAAGTTTAAACAAAAGAAGCGAGACTTTGGATCTGCGAATCCAAAGCAGGGGAAAGGTGCCCCTAAACCACAGAACAAAGGACAAAGCCAAGGCGGGACAGCCCAAGACAACCAGCCGAAGCTGCAAGCAAAGAGCAACGCCGCGAAGCCGAGAAAGGACACTGGAAAATGGTGCGAGTTCCATAAGAGCTCCACTCACAACACAAGTGAGTGTCGGGCCAAGCAGTCACTGGTGGCTGAGCTAAAGGTTTCAGAATCAGATGCATGTTCCGACTCTGAGTCAGAACCCGATAAGGGGTATGAAAAAGGGAAGCATATCATTGATGCGGATCCCAGCGCGACTGTTGCTACCGCAAAGATCCAGAAAAATGAACCCGAAGATCCAGAGGAGGAGGAGCGTCTCTTCCACTCCCAGATGTGGGTAAAGGGCTCCCCGATACAGTTCATTGTTGATAGCGGGAGTCAAAAGAACCTCATTTCGGCAGAGGTCGTGAAGCGGTTGGGCTTACCGACCACAGCACATCCACAACCATACACCATTGGGTGGCTTCACCAAGGGCGAGATCTTCGCGTGAGCCAGCAGTGTCGCCTTCCATACAACATCAAGCCCTTCACGGATGAGGTATTGTGTGACATTGCTCCCCTTGAAGTTTGTGATGTATTACTAGGACAACCATACTTGTGGAAGCGACATGCTGTGTATGAATCAAGGCCCCGTGCTGTTATTATTACATTGGGAAATAAGTTGTTCAGGATACCAGAGGTAGCACCACCTGCCGCCATCTCTTTGATTACTGCAAAACAATGCAGTAAGATCATTTCCAAAACCAGGAAATTTGTTTTCCTGATGATACGCCCTCAAGGGAAGAAGAAGACAGTGGCCACGGCCTCCAAACGGGGTTCCTCTGCACGGCAGCTACAGATGGACAAGATTGTGGAGGAGTACGAAGACATTTTCACCTCCCCGGCAGGGGTTCCTCTGCACTGTCAAGTCAAGCACTCCATCGATCTGACCCCAGGTGCGCCGCTACCCAATGGACCAATTTATCGGCGCTCCGTTCTGGAGAACAATGAAATCAAGAGACAGATTCAGGAGCTCTTGCAGAAAGGTCACATCCGTCCGAGTTCTTCGCCCTGTGGTAGCCCGATAGTGTTGGTACAGAAGAAGGATGGGACGTGGAGACTCTGTATTGACTATCGGGCACTGAACAAAATCACTGTCCGTAATAGGTACCCGATCCCGCGGATTGATGACCTCCTAGACCAACTAAAGGGGGCGAAATATTTCAGCAAGATCGATCTGAAGTCAGGATATCACCAGGTACCAATTGAACCCTCAGATGTGTGGAAGACTGCCTTCAAATCCAAGGAGGGCCTCTTCGAATGGTTGGTCATGCCTTTCGGATTGACGAATGCTCCTGCAACCTTTATGAGGCTAATGGATGACATCTTGCGGCCATTCACCAACTCCTTTGTAGTAGTATACTTGGATGACATTCTGATCTTCAGCCAGAGTTGGGAAGAGCACCTCCACCACATCCGACAGGTTCTCCAAACACTGCGGCAACACAAGCTATGTGCCAATTTGGAGAAATGCACTTTTGGCATGACCGAGGTTCAGTATCTGGGATACATCATTGATGAACAGGGGGTGCATGTCGATCCAGCCAAGGTCCAAGTCATTCGGGATTGGCCCTCTCCAACCACTCTAACAGAGCTCCGCAGCTTTCTAGGTCTTGCCAACTTCTACCGCAGGTTTGTGTTGGGATTTTCTCATATTTCTTGGCCCTTGAGTCAAGTCACCAAGGGCGGGGCGAAAGCAAAATTCTTTTGGTCTGAATCTCAACAGAAGTCATTCAGGGAGTTGAAGGATCACCTCTGCACGACACCAGTGCTCGCGTTACCAGATTTACAACAACCATTTGAGGTCGAGACAGATGCCTCTGACTATGCTGTTGGGGCAGTCCTTACTCGACATGGACATCCAGTGGCATATCACAGTGAAACACTTTCAGACACAGTCCGGAAGTACCCCACTTATGATAAAGAGATGTATTCCATTGTACAGGCCTGTCGACAATGGAAGCATTACATTTTGGGGAAGGAAACGGTCATCCACACAGACCACCGACCTCTGCAGTTCATACAGACCCAAGGGAAATTGCAGAATGATCGCCATCAGAAGTGGTCTACATACCTGCAACAGTTTCACTTGAATATCAAGTATAAAAAGGGCAGCACCAATAATGTTGCAGATTGCCTCAGTCGACCACCGATCATGGCGCTAACCACCGTGCTCAACTCTTGCGGGCACGAGACTTCTGATTGGCCACTTCTCTACAAAAGCGACCCAGAATTCGGCCACACATACCAGACACTCTTGGAGGGTCGGCAAGTTGCAGATTTTCACCTCCAGGATGCCCTATTATGCCACCTCGGTCACCTCTGTGTTCCTTCAAGCGAGCGTGCCAAGATGATTTGGGAAGCACACTACAGTCGGGCTGCTGGGCATTTCGGGGTCGAGAAAACAGTGGCAGTACTGCAAAACTATTTCTATTGGCCGAATCTTCGACAGGATGTTGGGAAGTACATCCGATCATGTACTGCATGTGCCATTGCCAAACCGACCATTAAGAAGCAAGGCCTCTATACCCCGTTGCCTACCCCTAGTCGACCTTGGGAATCCATCTCCATGGATTACATGTCAGGCCTTCCTTCCACTAAGCATGGAAATGACTGTGTTTTTGTGGTC
This sequence comes from Pinus tabuliformis, assembly GCA_031772625.1. NCBI lineage: Eukaryota > Viridiplantae > Streptophyta > Pinopsida > Pinales > Pinaceae > Pinus > Pinus tabuliformis. The sequence goes on along the minus strand of CM062811.1, from coordinate 374,605,720 downwards.
GTCGACAGGTTCTCAAAGATGGCCATTATGATGGCCTGCAAGAAGAATATCACAGCAGAAGCCACTGCTAAACTCTTCTTTGAACGAGTGTGGGTGCACTTTGGGATCCCACAGTCTATCATCTCAGATCGGGACAGTCGGTTCCTCAGCACCTTTTGGTCCAGTCTCTGGTCAATGCTGGACACCAAACTCACGAAGTCCACAGCCTTCCATCCTCAAACTGATGGCCAGACAGAGGTTGTCAATAGGATGATTGTGCACATTCTGCGCATGTATAACTCAAAGCATCCACGCACATGGGATGAGAGCCTCCCCTACGTTCAGCACAGCTACAACCGAGCTCTTCACAGCTCCACTGGCCATAGCCCTTTTCAGGTGGGTTTGGGATTCCAGCCACTATGCCCCATTGATGTGGCCATGCCACTTGCAGCTACTCACATGAATTCAGCTCATGTCCAGTCCGAAACAGATAAGGCCACCAGCTTCATTGAGCGAATCCAACATATTCGCCAGCAGGTCCATGACATTCTTGAGAAATCAAATGCCAAGTACAAGCAGCGACATGATCAACATCGGGTGCCACACAAGTTTCAGGTGGGCGACAAAGTCTGGTTGCATTTGCAAAAGGAACGCCTTACTGGAGCCTATCGAAAATTGAGACCACTCCGATATGGTCCTTACACCATTACTAAGGCTATGGGAGACAATGCATTTGAGCTCAGCATTCCCCCATTCCTTGGCCTGCACCCAGTATTTAATGTGGACCGCCTTCGGCCATACTTTCCACCATTGTTAGACACATCCGACATTGCAGAACAGCTCAAACCCACAGAATTAAATCCAGATTGCATGGAACAAGCTGCAACTGATCGGATCATGGACACACAGATCAAGAACACTCGCCAACAGAATATCCAACTGTATCGAGTTGTCAAAGCGGGCCAACTCCTTCAGCAGGGCAAGTGGCTCACCAGGGAATAAGTTCAGCAGAAGTTTCCTCATCTCATGGAGGAGCTCAACGCAATGGGGACCATTGCTTCCTAAGGGGGGAGGAATGATCCAGGTGGATATTGGTGGCCACTTGCCCTGTCCACCTGGACCCCCACCATTGTCTTTCTCAGCATTTTCAGTTTCCTTAATTGTAGCACAACTTACTATTTTTAGCAGTTTTTCGGGTCCTGAACTTCCGGAGCCGTTTTGAGGCCCTAAACGACGTTTTTTGGGAAATCTGGGGGCAACATGGGTCCGTGGACCGATGTTGCCCTTCCCAAAGTGGTAGTGCTCGGATAGATCTTTCTAACGAGCTATTGTACGCGTCAAACAGAGATCGTATGCCAAAGTTACGACCCCGGGAAGTTGATGTACCAATTTACCCAAACGGGGCCCACAGTTTGGCGTTTCATCTCCTAGGGTTAGGTTTTGGAATGTTAAGGGTTGTCCATTGTTTCTCAACAATAAATAGGCCTTCGAGCCTCATTGTAACACAGTTCAGAGGCATGTAGCCATCACATCTCTTCTCAGAGATAAGCTACCATCGCCCTAGCTAGTTTATTGCCATTTCTGTTTGTATTTCAGTATTTTCCATTAATGAAATGAAGTATTATTTCCGCTGCATCTTTGTGTATATGGTTATCTCTGTAATTTGTTGCGTTCCTGCTTAAATCCGGATCACAGCATCCTTGGCACAACAAGGTAAGGTAACTGGTATATTGTTATGTTTATTTATGCACTAACAATTTTGTATTTATGTTTGTATGATACAGGGGATTGCATGGAAAAAGGAACTGCCATGAAATCTTGAATAAGGCTCGGGTTTAGCTTTCCTTTGGAACTATTGGGAGCCCGTGGGATTGAGTCATGGTGTTTGTTGCTAGTTTTGTGCTTTTGGTTTTTTGTGATTTTTTGTGTTTTATTTGTAGTTTTGTTTATGTCTGGTGCATGGCCATGCCACTTTATTTGGGGTGTCATATCATTATTTCTTTTTCATGGTTTTATTCTTATTTTCTTCCTTTTATTCCTTTTATGTGTTGATGGTCTTAGGAATTGGTTGGCGAAAGAGGAATTTAATGGAGCTCAGAGAGAGCTGGATGAAACCCAACAAGTAATGTAAGACATGGATGAAGTCAACACATGTAAAGGGCAGCTGAAGGCAAGAATATAATAGTCAATTAGATTGGTTGGGTCCATTGGTGTAAATGGACGGTGGCAGGGCAGGCATGAGAAAGGTAATCAAGAAAGATAAAGTAAATGGATTTGAGGTGTCAAATGCCTCATAGAGATAGTGTGGTCTATGGATGTTTAGTACTAATATTGTGTATATGTTGTATATGTTGTGTTGTGTATAGATGGTGTTGTATAGATGTTGTATATGTAGTGGATTATACATATGGTGTTGTGTGCATGTTATATATGCGGTGTTGTGTATATATGCCATTGGGCGCACTTTGTAAATGTGGTGTTGTGTACGTAAAATGTTGTGTGTGTATTGTATGTGAACTTGTGTACATGTGGTGTTATGTGCATGTTGTATATGTGTTTTTGTGTTCATGTGGTGATGTGTACACGTTGTACATGTGGTATTGTGTAGACTTTGTGTAGGTGATGTACACGTCATACAAGCAACACTATGTACATGTGGTGTTGTGTACACATTGTGCACGTGGTGTTGTGTACATGTGGTGATGTGTACATGTTGTGTAGGTGGTGTTGTGTATAAGTGGTGCAGTGTACATTTTGTGCAGGTGGCACTATGTACACGTGGTATTGCATACATGTCGTACATGTTATATTGTGTGCATGTGGTACTATGTTATGTATATTGTCTAGTCATTGTGTCATGACGTGTGTATTCATTTTGTTATACTTTGTGTACATATATGTGTTATGTTGTACACCAAGTGTAGGTGTATGGATTGTTTTGTACAACAGGTGTACGTGTATGCGTTGTGTTGTATGTCATGTGTGGGTTTATGTGTTGTGATGTATGTTGTGTTCATGTGTATGTGGTTGAAGAGAACGAAAGTCATTAGATGCTTACCAGGTATGGTAACTAATCTGGTGTGTGTACAGAAAGGACAAAGAACTCAAGTAGAAGCAAAGGGCCGATTGAAAGATAAGTATTGGTACTTCATTTCAGTTTTAATTATGCATGTAATCTATGATTCTTATTTATGATAGTTACATGTGATCTATGATTCTGATTTATGATGGTTACATGTGATCTATGATTCTGATTTATGATGGTTACATGTGATGTATGATTTTGATTTATAATGGTTGTGTTTTGAGCTAACTGGATGTGATATATTTATACATGATTATTTGATCAAAGATCTAATTTGACTTGTTGTGATAGGAAGTAAACAGAATTACAAGTGTACCTTATTTATGGGTCACTAATGAGGTATGATTTGAATTCATTTGAATTCATTTTTAGTATAATATAAATTAGGTGCTTGGTATAGGAAAGCATGGGAAATGCTCAATTTGGGTGGTTGAAACTAACTGCAAGAATTAGCAACAACAACAAAAATGAATTGGAATAGGGAACAGTATGTTGGTAAAGCACTTCAAGAGTAGGGCCATTATGGGACACTGGTACCCAATAGTGTCCATTGATTTCCATGAACATGCTATGAATGGTTTGATGGTTTTGAGGAAGGGATATGCCTTAGGTTTTGGAGCTTCCAATATGAGCAAACCTTGCCAAGGGAGGGGTTGCCTGAGGGAATATGTAGTAGAGAAGAGAATTCCCACGAAATGTGAAAGGTGTGTGACCACATGGAAGGGGGTGATAAAATTTCCCAAGGGACTATGTAGCACAGAGGGGAGTTAGTAACTGTTCATTGAGAGGACAAGTAGCGTAGGATCATAGTGTTGGACATTGGATGTAGGTTTGACTTGGGTAGTGGATTCTGGACTTCCTGGGAAGGAGGTGAATCTTGATACTACTTTTGAGGGTTGAGGTTTGAGCCTCTGGATTCCCTTGTTGACTGATGCAAGCATTGTATCCTTTTATTTGATGGTTAGAGCAAATGTTCATATATATATATATATATATATATATATATATATATATATATATATATATATCTATATATATATATATATATATATATGTATGTATGTATATATCTATATTATTGTAAATACTATAATGAGTTGTATTTATAAAGATCCATAGACAGTATGATTATTTTTTGGTTGAAGAAAATGTGCCTAAGTATATGTGGTACGTTATTTTAATATCGTAATGAGTTATGTTAAAAAGCTTCAGTAAATTGTATGATTGTCATTTTTTCAGCTGTGGTCATTGTAAATACTACAAGGAGTTGTGTTATAAAGCGCTATAGGTAGTATGTTTTTGTTTTCAACGGTTGGTTGGTCATAGGTGTCATAGAACACCAAGGACAGTTTTCCCCCAAGGGGGAGGGGTTTGTGACAATGCTGATTGATTTTCCATGTAAAAAAAATATAAGACCAAGATCATGGGACACATATTCCAAGTTGAATGTTGGGAAAAAATTCCTAGTGGGTGTCACATTCAATTTATTATGGCTAAGGAAATTGGCAAAGGAAAAGAGGAATTAATTGGAATTTTATTTATGAAAAAAGGAAAATAGTAAAAAAGGGAGATGAATGGTCATAGATTTTCATGATAGTAAAGTTGAAGGAAAACGAAGAAAATAGAGGCCTCAATGATAAAAATTATTCTAAGGATCAGTTCCTAGCTTTTACTAGTTGATACTTTTGTCAGTTTTAACTTGTATCTCTCTTTTATGCCCTCACTCTCTCATACTCTTGCATGCTTAGACTATTCTTGGAGAACTTTGGCATATATTGGACTTGGAGAAAGAAGGAAAATGAAACCAGGAAAGTGCAAGGGGACAGGTGGATAAGCGGCTACACCTATATTCTTTTACAGGTATAAAGTTGCATGTATGATTTCCTTATTAGTTTTGGCTTGCATGGTATATGCATGTGGTTACTTGGTAATGTGTTGTCATTGGCATGGGGATTTTCTTGGATTGAAAGTGGTTTTAGCATTTATATGAACATAAATGTAGAACAGAAATAGAAATAAATCTTCATTTCATTAATATGAAATAACATGAAATGCTTACAAGCAAAATGGAAATAAACTAGCTCGTGCGATGGTAGTGTTGGACACAGATTGTCATTGATGTCAATATGGAAATATTCAAAAAGAGGAGATAGAGCATGTCAGAGCCGAGAGGATCAAAGGAGACACATATATCGGAGCAAGAGGAGCCATCGGAGGAGCTATCGGAGCAAACAGAGTCGAGAGGAGCAGATGGAGCAAGAGAGGAGCAATATATATGGAGCAAATGGAGAAAATGGACCGAGAGGAGCAGATGGAGCAAGAGGAGCCAAGAGGAGCCATATATATATTACAAACAAATAGGGCCATTGGAGTCATCAGAGAGCAAGTAGCTGAACAATTTGGTATCAAGTCTCTCGAATGTAACTTGTATAGCTTAATCCACTGTGTATTGAAAGTGTTGGAGCGCTTATTTTCTGCATGATATGTGATTGAAGCCTTGGGAGTCATTTCCTTTTTATCCCGGCGTATACAGACTCCTTAAATCATTTTACAAGTGCTATATCGAATATATCTGTTTACACAGAGAATTCAAAATATTTCCCCTTAGGTGGGACAGTGGCGGAGTTGAAAGAATATTAATTTTGGTCCAGACCCATATCAGATCCGGAAACCAAATATCGCATTGGAGGAGAGGCCTTAGAACAGCCGAAGTGAAAGCTCCGAATTAACAGAGCTGAAATATTATGAAGCCAGTATAAAGTAGATCGGGTCCAGAAAAGGCCTTCAGCAGTGCAAAGTTCCGACTTGCGGAGCCGAGTCCCTTATCAAGTGAAGTGTAAAACCATATCGGGTCCGCAGAACTCTTGTATCGCATCAGAGCAGTGGAGGTAGCGATCGCTGAAATCATCCGGAGCCGAAATTATATTTGGAGCAGCCTAAAGGAGATCCGATCCGCAACCCATCAAGACTCGCTGATAAGGAATCCGCCGATATGACGGATCCGAATTTAGTTTAGGAAGAAATGTAAGGAGGCATCGGGTCCGCGTTACATCGGAGGAATGGGTCTATTGTTTACAGTGAACGCCGATGCTCATCGGACCCGAAACAATATTAAAGGGAGTCTAAAGCCATATCGGGTCCGCACCTCGTCGGAGGTATGGGCTTAAGAGTTATTGCGACCGCCGAAATTCGGACCCGCCAATAATTGTAAAGGCGGGTGCATAATAATTGAAGTCTGGCATTTGAATTAGAGTGGGGGTTTATAATGTTTTCCGTGTATTATATGATACAGGGCCGCGGGGTTAAGGTATATATTAAAACCTGTGCGATGGTTGATAAAACCTGTGTGATGGTTGATTAATGGCTCGGGTGGCGGCTTCCGATGGGTGATGAAACGCTCGGGTGGTGGCTTCCGATGGGTGATTAAAAGCACCAATAAAGCCTATAAAAAAAAAAAAAAAGCAAAGAAGTGGAAGCCGAAGTGTCAAGCGGCTCCAGTGTATGCCTGCGATCATGAGCAAAACAGGAGTGTTGTTATAATTTTGATGTATGTATCTTGTGATTATTGGAACGGTTGGATAAACAGAGGTAACTGACAGGGCAAGCAAGCACTGAGGAAGCTGAAGAGCCTACGGAGTAAGGAAGCTGAAGAGCCTGTGAAGAAAGGAAATCAAAGAGCTAGTAAGAAAGAAGAAATGAAGGGACAGAGGCATGGAGCATATAAAAAAGCAACAAAAAACAGAGAACTGAGGTGGTTGTTCATGGACGGTATAACCTGAGCATGAGATAGTGGAAGCAACAGAAGAAAAAGGGGGCAGCAGAAGCAGTGGAAGCTGAAAAGAGCGTAGCAGCACACCAGTGTATACCAAAGAGTTTGGAGCCTCAGAATAGAACATGATTGAAGTCCTTGGGAGTTGGTGCTCCTAAGTCCAAGATTGGTGTCTTGGCAAAATAGAGTTGGTGCTCAGGAGGTTGGAGCCTCACCAAAATCCAAGTTGGAGCTTGGCCACTAATTGTGACAATCTATTTATTGTATTTATCTTACTGCACAGTTATATTAATAAAAGCATTTATTCCTGCTGTTCATTTTGTGTTCTGAACATATATGTTTTAACTAGTAAAACAATAGTGAGAAAAAGAAATACTGATTCACCCCCCCCTCAGTATTTCCAACAATTTGTATCAGAGCAGGCTTCTTCATTCTAGCCTAACAGCATGAAGAAGGATCAGCAACCATGATGAGAAATCATGAAGCATCAGGAAAACCTCCTCTGTTTGATGGCACTAACTTTGGGTTTTGGAAGAAAAGAATGACTTACTATTTAATGTCCCTTGGACCTGAAGTCTGGCATTTTTGTCAAATTGAATACCGAGCGACTTCCACTCTTCCAACAGACCAAGACGAGAGGAAAGCCTACATTGCAAATGCAAAAGCCATGAACTCTATCACTAGTGGAATCACTGATTTTGAGTTTACAAAAATCATGCACTGTAACTCTGCTAGAGAAATGTGGGAGAAGCTAGTTAGCTTGTACGATGGAGACTCAAAAGTCAAAAAGGCAAAGCTTCAAACTCACAGAAGATAATTTGAAAGTTTGAATATGGAAGAGGAAGAAGATATTGCAGCATACCTCCTCCGAGTAGCTGAAGTGGTAAATTCCCTGAAAGGATTGGATGAAAAGGTTGAAGAAAGTAATATTGTACAAAAGGTATTAAGGTCCCTTCTAGACAGATTTGACTCCAAAATAAGTGCTATAGAAGAATCAAAGGATCTTGACAACCTCAAAATGGATGAACTCCATGGAATTCTCACTGCCTATGAAATGAGGAAAGGTGGACCTAGCTCCAAAGATGCAGCATTCAAGGCCTCAAAGTCAAAGAAAGGGAAAGAAAGGAATGACTGTAGTGATGAGTTAGATGTGGAATCCAAATTGGCTCAATATGTACGAAAGCTGAAGAGAGGATCTAAGCTCAAAGGAAAGTATCCTCTTATCTGTTTTAAATGTGGTAAAATAGGTCATTATGCAGCAAAATGTCCTCATAAACAAGACAATGATGATGAAAGAAATTCTAAAAGAATGACATACAAAAAGAAAGGGTTCAATAAGAAAAACCTTCTCTCCAAGCAAGGTGAGTCTGATGAGGATGAGTTTATGGTCATCAAAAAGAAATTAGATGAGGAAAGCGATCATGATGAAAGCCAAGAAGCATTATTCATGGCACTCACAGATGATGATGACTCGGGGCCAGAAGGAAATGTGGATGAACTGTTAATAAGTGCCATTGAAGAGAACGAGAAACTACGGAACAAAATTATCTCTCTCAAAGTGGAAAACGAGGAAATAAGAAGGAGAGAAGATCTCTTGGGAACAAAGCTTAAGGAAAAAGAAGAGACTTGTGAAGAACGTGAGGCCGAAGTAGTATCTCTGAGAAAGGAGTTGGAGCAAATTAAAAAGGGCTGTAAAAGCTCTCAAATACTTGATACTATTCTGAAAAATCAAAAACCTCAACATGATAAGTCTGGAATAGGTTTCAAGGGAGAATCCTCAAGCACTAAGAATAGTGCGAAAAGCTATGCCGATGCACTTTCCTACAACCCAAAAGATGAAAAAGCATCTTATCAAAAGTGCATCCCAGATTCCAAGAATAAAGGAAGAGTTACTCCAAAGAAGAATGTGGAGTCGAATCATGGACACTACAGCAAATACAAATCTGTACCCCACCAATGGCCCATCAAAAATCCAAAGGACGAGGGAGGAGTAATTCTTAGAAAGAAAAGTGAATTAAACCATGGTTACTTCAAAACCATATTTCTTGGACATTGTTTTCACTGTAAAAACTTCGGTCACCAAGCTAGACACTGTATGGCTTGCAGAAGTGAAAAGACAACGCAAAAGGACCTAGTAATCAACTCATGTGCTCCCAAAAGACAGGGACAAATGAAAACCTTCAATTCATTTGATCCCTTGACTAAATTTGATATGACTTGCTCTTTTTGCTACAAAAATGGACACTATGAACAAAACTGCCCACTCAAAGGAAGAAAGACGAGCAACAAGATCTTTGCAATGGACAAATGCGGCCTGGCTCTATTTGCGCAAAATAATGGAAACCAGTTGTTTGTGGATAGTGGGTGCTCCAGACACATGACAGGAGACAAAAGGAAATTTATCTCACTGAGCAAAAAGGAAGGGAATGTGTCCTTTGGAAGCGGAACTGGCAAAATTGCAGGAAGAGGAATAGTTACTCTGATCAATGGAAAAGGAAAAGCTCAAGATGCTTTGCTGGTTGACGGACTCAAACACAACCTTCTGAGTGTCAGCCAAATTTGTGATCAAGGACATAAGGTTGTGTTCCGCACCAAAGACTGTGAAATAAGGAACTCTGCCTCTGGGAAACTTGTGGCAAAAGGAGTGAGAACACCAGACAATATTTACGTTCTGAACAAGATTTAGGAAAACAAATGCTACTTGAGTTAGGTAGATGAGAGTTGGTTGTGGCACAAGAGACTTGGACATACCAGCTTTGAAAATCTGGTCAATATCAGCAAGATCAAAGCTGTACAAGACATCCCAAGGTTGTCCAAACCAAATCAAGTAGTGTGTGGTCCAAGTCAACATGGAAAACAGACCAGCACCAGCCACAAGACAAAGGAACACTATACATCAAAGCCCTTGGAGATCATACATGCTGATGTGTGTGGGCCAACTAGAAATCAAGCACTCCAAGGAGAAAGGTACTTTGTATTATTTGTTGATGATTATACTATAATGATGTGGATATATTTCATAAAGTATAAATCTGAAACTTTTGAGTGTTTTAAGAATCTAAAAGCCCTTGTAGAAAATGAAAAAGATTCAAAAATTAAGTGTCTCAGAACAGACCGAGGAGGAGAATTCACATCAAACGAGTTCAGAGAGTTCTGCAATATTCATGGAATTAAAAGGGAATACTCGGTTGCCAGAACACCTCAGCAAAATGGGGTAGTTGAAAGACGAAACCGAACTATCCAAGAAATGGCAAGAACCATGCTGTTAGCAGCAGACCTACAACCTAAATTCTGGAGGGAAGCAGTAGGGACAACTGTCTATACATTGAATCGGACTCAATTGAGACCAAATTGTGACAAAACTCCTTATGAGCTATGGAAAGGGAGACCTGCTTCAGTGAAGTATTTCAAAATATTTGGAAGCAAGTGCTTCATAAAAATAAATGATGGTTCACCTGGAAAATTTGATTCTCGGGTTGATGAGGGGATATTTCTTGGATATTCTCCACGGAGCAAGGCTTACAAGTGCTACAATTTTCGGCTGAAGAAAATAGTGGAAAGCATCGATGTAAAGGTTGATGAAGATCTTCCAGAAAAGGAAATTGAAGAACAAGAAGATGACTTTCTCATTGAAGAAGAAGAACCTAAAGAAGAAGAGATAGATGATGAAGAAGAAGAAGATGAAAGAGAACCACCTCATACCCCTTCAAAGATGAATTATGTAGAAAAATATCATCTAGAAGAACAGATCATTGGCGATAAAGATGAAGGTGTGTAGACCAGAAGAAGGATAACAACCTCACCCAAGAGAAAAGCCATTGCCCTCCTATCTATGATAGAACCAGAAACATTCATAGAAGCAAGTAAGGATCCTCATTGGGTAAAAGCAACGAAAGAAGAAATGTCCCAAATTGAGAAGAATAAGACATGGGAGCTGGTACCTCGTCCAAAGGACAAAAACATAATAGGAACCAAATGGGTGTTCAAAAATAAAAAGAATGAGGAAGGACAAGTTATTAGAAACAAGGCAAGACTTGTCTGCAAAGGCTATTCACAAATTCAAGGAGTTGACTTTGAAGAGACATTTGCACCAGTGGCCCGTATGGAAGCTATCAGGATGTTCTTAGCATTTGCTTGCTCGAAAGGATTCAAAATCTATCAAATGGATGTGAAATCAGCATTTCTAAATGGGGAACTCAAGGAGGAAGTCTACATGGAGCAGCCAGAAGGCTTTGATCTTATAGTAGGAAAGGACCTAGTCTGTAAGTTGAAAAAGGCTTTGTATGGGTTGAAACAAGCTCCTAGAGCTTGGTATGCAAGACTGGATAACTATCTCCAACAACAAGGCTTCAAAAAGGGAGTGGCTGGAAGCAATCTATACATAAAGACAGATCAAGGTAACTTACTAGTTGCTCTTGTTTATGTCGATGATTTGATTTTTGCTAGTAATAAAGATGAAATGAGCCATGAATTTTCTCAAAGCATGGCAAAAGAATTTGAGATGTCAATGATAGGAGAACTGTCCCACTTCCTTGGACTTCAAGTATCTCAAACCAGAGCAGGATTGTGTATATCTCAAGCCAAATATCTAAAAGACATGCTCAAAAAATATGGAATGGAGGACTGTGCACCCATGAGCACTCCCATGACCACAAACTGCAAACTGAGCAAAGATGATGACTCCCCTCTAGTAGATGCAACTCATTACAGGTCAATGATTGGAGCCCTCCTATACTTAATAGCTACACGACCGGATATAATGCAAGTAGTAGGAATGGTGGGAAGATTTCAATCAGCTCCCAAACAATCCCATTTATTAGCCGTAAAAAGAATCCTCAGATATCTGAAGGGAAATTCAGATTTCGGTCTTTGGTACCCAAGGAGCTCAACACTGACTGTAACTGCATACACCGATGCTGATTGGGCTGGAAATATAGATGATCAGAAAAGTACTAGTGGAAATGCATTCTTCCTAGGAGACTGTTTGGTATCCTCGCTCAGCAAAAAACAGTCATCCATATCATTATCCACAACCGAAGCTGAGTATATTGCTGCAGCAGACTGTTGTACTCAGATACTATGGATGAAGGAAGCGCTAAAAGATGTCAACATATGTACAAATCAACCAATTACCGTTTATTGTGACAACACTAGTGCTATCAGTCTCAGCAAAAATCCAGTGAGGCACTCAAGAACCAAACATATACCAATCAAGTATCATTTCCTCCATGAGCAAGTAGCTGAACAAAACATCGTTTTGGAATATATAAGTACTAAGGAGCAGATAGCTGATATTTTCACTAAACCTCTTCCTCGGGAAGCATTCAAACACCTGCGACAAAAGATGGGGGTTATTCCTTTATCATCACTCAAGTCTATTCATAAAGATGCAGCAGGACAGGGGGAGCAACTTGACAGGGGGAGTTCATCTGCATTCCTTTGCCATTGATGTCAAAGGGGGAGAAGGCAGAAGAATATTGCCATCAATAACAAAGGGGGAGATTGTTGGACACAGATTTTCATTGATGTCAATATGGCAATATTCAAAAAGAGGAGACAGAGCATGTCGAAGCCGAGAGGATCAAAGGAGCCACATATATCGGAGCAAACAGAGCCGAGAGGAGCAGATGGAGCAAGAGAGGAGCAATATATATGGAGCAAATGGAGAAAATGGACCGAGAGGAGCAGATGGAGCAAGAGGAGCCAAGAGGAGCCATATATATATTACAAACAAATAGGGCCATCAAAATCATCGGAGAGCAAGTAGCTGAACAATTTGGTATCAAGTCTCTCGAATGTAACTTGTATAGCTTAATCCACTGTGTATTGAAAGTGTTGGAGCGCTTATTTTCTGCATGATATGTGATTGAAGCCTTTGGAGTCATTTCCTTTTTATCCCGGCATATACAGACTCCTTAAATCATTTTACAAGTACTATATCGAATATCTCTGTTTACACAGAGAATTCAAAATATTTCCCCTTAGGTGGGACAGTGGCGGAGTTGAAAGAATATTAATTTTGGTCCAGACCCATATCGGGTCCAGAAACCAAATATCGCATCGGAGGAGAGGCCTTAGAACAGCCAAAGTGAAAGCTCCAAATTAACAGAGCTGAAATATTATGAAGCCAGTATAAAGTAGATCGGGTCCGGAAAGGGCCTTCAGCAATGCAAAGTTCCGACTTCCGGAGCCGAGTCCCTTATCAAGTGAAGTGTAAAACCATATCGGGTCCACAAAACTCTTGTATCGCATCGGAGCAGTGGAGGTAGCGATCGCCGAAATCATCCGGAGCCGAAATTATATTTGGAGTAGCCTAAAGGAGATCGGGTCCGCAACCCATCAAGACTCGCCGATAAGGAATCCGCCGATATGACGGATCCGAATTCAGTTTAGGAAGAAATGTAATGAGGCATCGGGTCCGCATTACATCGAAGGAATGGGTCTATTGTTTACAGCGAACGCCGATGCTCATCGAACCCGAAACAATATTAAAGGGAGTCTAAATTCATATCGGGTCCGTACCTCGTTGGAGGTCTGGGCTTAAGAGTTATTGTGAACACCGAAATCCGGACCCGCCGATAATTGTAAAGGCGGGTGCATAATAATTGAAGTCCGGCATTTGAATTAGAGCGGGGGTTTATAATAATTTCCGTGTATTATATGATACAGGGCCGCGGGGTTAAGGTATATATTAAAACCTGTGTGATGGTTGATAAAGCCTGTGTGATGGTTGATTAATGGCTCGGGTGGTGGCTTCTGATGGGTGATAAAACACTCGGGTGGTGGCTTCCGATGGGTGATTAAAAGCACCGATAAAGCCTGTAAAAAAAAAAAAAAAAAGAAAGAAAGCAAAGAAGTGGAAGCCGAAGTGTCAAGCGGCTCCAGTGTATGCCTGCGATCATGAGCAAAACAGGAGTGTTGTTATAATTTTGATGTATGTATCCTGTGATTATTGGAACAGTTGGATAAACAGAGGTAATTGACAAGGCAAGCAAGCACTGAGGAAGCCGAAGAGCCCACGGAGTAAGGAAGCTGAAGAGCCAGTGAAGAAAGGAAGTCAAAGAGCTAGTAAGAAAGAAGAAATGAAGGGACAGAGGCACGGAGCATATAAAAGCAGCAAAAACAGAGAACTGAGGTGGTTGTTTGTGGACGGTATAACCTGAGCATGAGATAGTGGAAGCAGCAGAAGAAAAAGGGGGCAGCAGAAGCAGTGGAATCTGAAAAGAGCGCAGCAGCACACTAGTGTATACCAAAGAGGTTGGAGCCTCAGAATAGAACAGGATTGAAGTCCTTGGGAGTTGGTGCTCCTAAGTCCAAGATTGGTGTCTTGGAAAAATAGAGTTGGTGCTCAGGAGGTTGGAGCCTCACCAAAATCCAAGTTGGAGCTTGGCCACTAATTGTGACAGTCTATTTATTGTATTTATCTTACTGCACAGTTATATTAATAAAAGCATTTATTCCTGCTGTTCATTTTGTGTTCTGAACATATATGTTTTAACTAGTAAAACAATCGTGAGAAAAAGAAATACTGATTCATCCCCCCTCTCAGTATTTCCAACAGGTAGCTTATCTCTGAGAAGAGATGTGGCAGCTACATGCATTTGAATTATGTTACAATGAGGTTCAAGGGAATCTTCATTATTGAAAAACAAAGGGAAACCCTAAAAAACCAAAACCCTAACCCCAGGAGATGGAACTCCAAGAGTTTGTGGATCCCGTTGGGATTAGTTGGGTAGCCAACTTACTGGGGTCATAACTTGGTCATATGATCTTTTTTTGGCATGTATGATACCTCATTGGAAATATCTCTCCAGGTACTAAAGGATTTATGATAGTCCCATTTCATCTTTCCTATGAATATGGGCCTACTGCAGACCTGAAAACAATTTCGTTTAGGGTGTCAAAACATCTCAGGAAGTTCAGGTCCCGAAAAAGTGATAAAAATAGTAAATGTTGTTATAATCAAGGAAATTGATGAAACCAACTAGAGGTACAGGTGAAATAGGTAAGTGGACACCAATACCCACCTTGATCAATCCCCCCCTTAAGAATAAAAGCTCCCCATTTCATGTAGAGCCTACATGAGGTGAAGAATTTTTTGTTGAACCTAGTCTCTAGTGAACCACTTGACCTCGTTAAGGCATTGGCCTACTTTGGCAAATCGATAGAGTTGGATCCGTTGCTAGTGAATGTTCTTTATTTATGTATCCATGATCCTCTCAGTTGTGGCATGTTCAATGAAACTTGGTTTGAGCTCTGTTGGTGTCAGTTGATCACCAACGTCGAATGTGTCCAAAAATGGGGGAAAGTATGGTCACATTGAATATTGGGTGCAATCCAAGCAATGGTGGAATGCTAAGCTCAAAGGAACTATCCCCTTCAATGTTGGTGATGGTATAGGACCCATATTAGAGTGGGAAAATCTTGTGGTGAGGGCCCAGCGAGACACTCCTTCTACAAATGTAACCAAACTTTGCCACCCACCTCAAACTTGTGTGGCACCTGATGTTGATCATGATGCTACTTGTAATTAGAATTGGCTCTATCCAATATGTCATGGACAAGTGGGAAGATGTGATAAATGTGATTAGTGAATCTTTTTTCCCTATCAGCTTTGTACTAGACATGAGTCGAATTTGATTGAGTAGCTACAAATGGTATGGCCACATTAATGGGACATAGTGGTTGGAATCCCAACCCCACCCAAAAGGGGTTGTGGCGAATTGAGCTATGGAGAGCATTGTTCTAGTTGTGTTGGACATAGAGGAGGCTTTCATCCAAGGTGCATGGATTCTTCGAGTTGTACATGTGCAGAATGTTCATGATCATCCTATTGATGACCTTTTTTTGTCCATCAGTTTGCGGGTGGAAGGTCATACAATTAGTGAGCTTGGTATCCAGCATCGACTGGAGGCTTGACCAAAATGTACTCAGAAAACTGTTGTCCTTATATGAGATAATGGATTGTGGGATCCCAAAGTGTACCCACACTAATTCAAAGAAGATCTTCGCAGTGTCTTTTGATGTGATACTCTTCATGTAGGCTTCAAGAATGGACATATTAGAGAAGTTGTCAATGACCATGAAAATGTAGTCATTTCCATGCTTAGTAAATGGAAGGCTCAATATGTAATCCATGGAGATGGATTTCCAAGGAAAAATACGAGTAGGTAGAGGAGTATATAGGCCTTCCTTCTTTATTGTCAGTTTTGAAATTGCGCAAGCACTGTGACATTTTTGTACTTCCCAATAAAAATACTTCTACAACACTACCACTATTTTCTCTACTTTGAAATGTGTAGTGACAAAACTGTAGTGTTACTCCCAAATCATCTTGGCACGCTCACTTGAAGGAACACATAGGTGTCCCAGGTGGCATAAGAGTGCGCCCTGGGGGTGAAAATCTAGAACTTGCTTGCCTTCGAGGAGAATCTAGTATGTTTCTTCAAATTCTAGATCGCTCTTGTAAAGATGTGGTAGCCTAAAAGTCTCATGTTCACAAGATTCAAGCACAGTGGTTAGCACCATAACTACTGGTCAGTTTAGAAAGTCTACAAAATTATTGGTTCTACCTTTCTTGTACTTGATGTTCAAATGGAACTATTGCATATATGTGGATCATTTCTGATGGTCATCATTTTGAAACTTTCCTTGTGTCTATATGAACTGCAAGGGTTAGCGGTCTATGTGGATGACTATTTCCTTTCTAGAATGTAATGCTTCCATTGTCAATAGGCCTGCATAATGGAACACATATCTTTTTCATAAGTGGGATAATTTCAAACTAAATCTAAAAGTGTCTCACTGTGATATGTCACTGGATTCCCCTGCTACATAAGAACTACACCAATAGCATAGTCGGAGGCATTTGTCTTAATTTCAAATGGTTGTTGCCAGTCTGGTCATGTGAGAACTAGTGCAAAGAAGAGGTGATGCTTCAACTTGAGAAATGCCTTCTATTGAGATTCAGGCCAAAATAACTTTACTTTCACTCCACCCTTTATGACTTGACTCAAAGGCCAAGTGATACGAGAGAATCCCAACATGAACATGCGATAGAAATTGGCAAGACCCATAAAGTTGTGGAACTATGTTAGAGTGGTTTGATTTGGACAATATCGAATAACTTGCATCTTGGTTGGGTCCACATGCACACCCCGTTCATCAATGATGTACCTTAGATATTGAACCTAGGTCATACCAAATGTGCATTTCTCCAAATTGGCACATAGTTTGTCTTGTCGTAGGGTTTGGAGGACCTGTCAGATATGTTGTATGTGCTCCTCCCAACTCCAACTAAAGATCAGGATGTCTTCCATGAACACTACCACGAATGAGTTGGTAGAGGGTCACAATATGTTGTCCAACAACCCCATGAAGGTTGTGGGGGAATTTTTCAACTCGAAAGGCATGACCAGCCATTCGAAAAGGATCTTCTTAGATTTGAAGGTATTCTTCCACACATCAGAGGGTTCAATTAGCATCTAATGATGATCAGAATTCAAATAAATCTTGCTAAAATATTTGGGCTCTTGAGCTAGTCCATAATTTCATTAATCCATGGGATTGGATACCTATTCTAGATAGTTATCTTATTGAGTGCTAGATCTTTAATACACAGTCTCCAAGTGTCGTATTTCTTCTGTACCAACATGATTAGGCTCCCATAGGGTGACGAAATTGGCTTGATGTGCCCTTTCTATAATAACTCTTGAATTTGCCTCTTAATTTCATAATTCTCTAGAACATAGTGGTGGTAGATATTTTTGCTGTGTAGTGGAATATCCAAGGTCAAACTGATGAAATGCTTGACTTGGCAGTGCAGTGTGACCCTGTGGGTGAGGTGAAGATGTCCTTGTACTCCTCCATGAATTTTTTCATATGTTTTTATCATGTGGACGATCCCTATCTATATGTTGTGGATGTGGCCATAGTCTTCTTCTTGCACTGAGGGTGAATAATAAGGAAGACAAATTTCCCAGTCTAAGAAATGATCTTAATGTATTTCTTCACAAATATCAAAGAGATGGAGATAGGAGGTGGTACCTATGATATCCTGTATAACTTATTTCCCAAATAAATAATAACAGTGCATAGCCTACACTCATACATAGCATGATGCTTCCACGAGTATGGTTGGCATAATAACACATCACACACTTCAAGAGGACCAACATCACACAGTGCCTCATATGTTAAGGGCATGATGTTGTGGGGAAGTCGAAACTACTACATGATGTGGAGATCTCCACCATGGTGAAGCCACCCGATGGTGTAGGTTATGGGTGTGGTGTGGTTGGTAGGCCCAACCTATTCATGAACTCTGTTGAAATGAGGTTCTTTTGGCTTTCACTGTCGACAATGAACTGAAGCAAGGAACCCTTCACCCACATTTGTGAGTGGAAGAGTCTCTCCCCCTCCTTTGGATATTCAAACTCAATATTTTGGATCTTGGTGGTGGAAATCACGGCACTGGGCTCTGCATCAATAATTTTCTTCCCTTTGTCATTCCGCTTATCGGGTTATGAATCAAAGTTAGAGCATGCATCTCATTCAGAAGCCTTCAGCTTGGCCACTGGTGACTTCTTCAGCGGGTTGTTCTAGGTCACCATGCCTTGGCTTTGTCCTTTGTTTTTCAATTTAAGGGAACCTCTCCCTTTCTTTGGATTCAGATATTGCTATTGGGATTAATGCACAGGTGGTTGTAAATAGAAAAACCCTATCAGGTCTCCTAGGACCCAAGGCAGATGGAATTAGGTGACCTGCAACTATTCAAATATTCATCTAGTGTAGCTTCGCCTGAGATCTCAATGTAGCAAAGGGAGGAATACTTCACCCACTCCTATTAGAGAACTTGCACATAGACAAGATAAGAACTAAACTTCACATCATATACATCTTGACAATTAAAAGAATTAATATATAGGAATACATAAAACTATAATGCATCTAAGAGAACCATCAATCTCAAATTCACATCATAAGAAGTCTCAACATCATCAAGTAGACAAAACAAGAGCAGATCTATATTATCAGATGAGTGAGGAATTATTACATCCATGGTTGTTGAATCAATTATTCCCATAGCTCCTTGGATCCTTTCCCTCTCTCTCTCTCAACTCTTCGACATCATAATAATACTTGTCTCAATATTCAGATTTGGATTGACCGTTGATACAATGGCCAATCCTCTAATTTATAGATGATCAGAGGCTCTCTCCTTGCCAATTTCTTCATGAGGTCCAATGAGGAAAAATCTCAGATGTTTCCTTGCTTTATTGCTCTTTCCCTTCCTATGAAACTCTCTTAGGATTAGAAATGTCCTTAATTAGGATTGAGGTGGATGTTTCATGCTTTTAAAACTGACATTTGAGTGAAGAGTGGAGTGTCAGTTAGACAACTCATGCTTTGACCTTTGTAATCCCATAAGTCTCTAGTAACGATTCCCTTTAGGTAAAACAAAGCATTAACCTAGGGACTAACACCATCTTCTGAGTCATGGGTAGCGTTATAATTCCCTTTGTCTATTTTTGGGGTCCGTTACCCTCGAAAATGGGCCTGCAACTTAGTGTTTTCTTCCAGTCAAAGTGTCCTTCTCCTCTGAGCTGATGAGGAGGTCATTTTGTGTATATAATATGCCCCCAAAAGTGTGAGGTTAGAGATGGATACGATGGCCAAGATACTTTATATAAGAGAGAGAGAGAGAGAGAGAGAGAGAGAGAGAGAGAGAGAGTTTGAGCTTAAGAACTATAGGAGACTTGGAAACAACAACATCTGTGACAAATATATAAAAATATCTTGAGTCATCCATTCCCATGCTTAGTAGCTCTATCAGAGTGATTCTCATAAGAGGTATGATTATCATGTCCACTGATAGGCACAATGTGGAATTTATGTCATAATTTGATCAATCTGAAGAGTTGTCTCTCAAAACAATATACACAGCATGGGAGAGGAAACAAGGTTGAGTGGCATAAGGCTCTACCCAAGGTCTTGGTTGTCGCCTCTCTCAACGACATATTTCTACACATGTGAATAAAGGAGTTGAATTCCAACATGTGAGAAATAACCTAATTACCAGTCAATGATGAAAATTGTTAATAGACGCGAGGATGGCCATTAATAAGGGTTATGGTCTCCAAGATGTCTAGTACAAACTAGTGAGTGTGAAGAGTTTGTTGTTGTCAAACCATTAGAGGAATTTTGAGGTCCAAAATGGGCCTCCTACGAAAAATGTACAACCAAAATAAAATTTATAAGAACCAATAGGATTCAAGATGATGATGTCAAGCATGGGGGACAATTCACCATTTTTGGAGTAAACATGTAAAAAGATTAAAAAATAATAGAATAATAAAAGTAAGTTTTCAACTCATATTTTCAACTTATCTCCCTAATTTTTTATTCAAATTTCAAGGAGTACTCGTTGGATGAAAAATTCAGTTCCTCATCCAAAGAGTACCCATATTGCATACTTTTGATATTCCCTACTACACGAAAAATGAGAAATACATGAAAAACATGATTGCAATCACATTTTTCATGTATTTCTCATTTTTCGTGTAGCAGTGTCCATCGAAAGTATGCAACATGGGTACTCTTTCGATGACGAATCAAATTATACATCCAATGAATGTTCTTGCTCGAAATTTTAGTAAACCCATAAGGAGATAAGTTGAAAATATGAGTTGAAAAAATAGTTTTTTTCCCTCTAAAGTTTGATGATGTAATCTAATATTATTTTATTATTTCCACTATTATTTTGTAATTTCCTTAGGAGGCCCATTTTAGACCTCAAACTTCCTCTAATTCACTCGTAGAATCATTCAACTAGGAGCCAATAGTGAAAATCCCTAATCAAATGTAGGGTAACCTACCTTTAAGGACTGCAAGCTCCAAGGTACTGGTATGTTTCTGGATTTGCTTGCTAGATAGGATGTTGAAGTCGATAGGAAGAGATCTGTCAAAGGTAGGAAATAATGTGCCCTACATCAATTGGCATGAAACGAGACAAGAATGATTGTTTTGGAGATAGATTAGAGGAATGGGTCAAACAGATGGGGAGAATTTTCAGGAATATGATGGTATGGTTAATACAGGAAATATAGAATAGATGAATCCCTTGAACAATAGAAGGCACGACATCAAGATTACCATGTAGCTTAGATTCATGAACACCAAAGACTATTAGGATATAGGGATGCAGGAACATCAGAGTATGAAGGCTAAACTAATAGGATGGTAAGGTTTGGTGAGAAGCTGACAAAGAGGTTTGCTGAGGGGGTGGCATGTTCAAGGGATTGACTACTGCCAAAAGATACTTCGAAATATAGATATTGAGCCACTATTCTGTCAAAATTTTCCCCATCTGGTTAAGTTTAATGAGTCTAGACGAGTAAACTGGGTGGTCTTTTCATATTTAGAGAGTCTGAAAATATCGTAAAGACAACTCCAAGGGGTACCTTTGTCATGGTTAATGAATAGGTGTGAAAAAATATTAATAATATACCTGACACAGTTCCTTCCATAAGTTAGTCCATTTAGTCTGATAAAGTTATAGACCTATGCTCAGTAGAAATTTACCTCATTTTGTTACGAGTATGAGGACAAAAAGTAAAATTGATATTCTTCATGAAGTTTTAATGAGTGAAACGATGAAAACTTGATAGATCTTCATAAAAAATTAACATGTTAGATGAAGGAAAATGAATATATCTTTTTTCAGCTTAAGGAGTGAGAAAAAGAGATAAAAATAATTGCTCAGGTATTCTTCGTAGGAGTTTTACGACCTCGAAGAAGATAACTCGGGGTTTTTTAGGTCAAGAGTGAGAAAAAGTCCCAAAACAATGTGCTCATATCTTCTTCATAGGAGTTTTATGAGCCTGAAGAAGGTAACTCAAGGATTTTTCAATTCAAGAGAGAGAGAAAAAGTCACAAAAAAAAATATTCTCATATCGTCTTCGTAGGATTTTTACGATCCCGAAGAAGGTAACTCGGGGGTTTTTTAGTTTAAGAGCAAGAAAAAGTCCCAAAAGAGAATGTGCTCATTTAGAGTCAAACTTGGTCAACTGTGCATAAAGACACTAAAATATCATTAGAGCATAAGTAAAATTTGACATAATAGCAATATGGTGCATGTTTAAACAAGATAGTTATGAATAGCTTCAATTTCAACGACTAGTTAAAGTGAGCCATACCCTCAGAGTAACTATAAGAAGGGTTACAGACCCTCATTTTCACTGTTTGAAGTTTGTGAGAGTGCTTCGGAGAGAAAAAGGAGAAGAAATTTCCTGAGTGATTGTGATCAATCCAAGTGACCATTCAATGATCCATCAGTTCTAGGTAGGTGGCTTGATCCTTATCATGGATTTAAATACTTAATTCATGTTGGTTTTTGATTAATTTAGCATTTTTTAGCATGCCCTAGGTGGCTTGGACGACTAACATGGTCGCGCAAGTCATGGGGCACGATAAACACCTTTCCTGTGAAACTGAAGGGCTCTAGCACACCCTATGAGCACAGGAAGGCCATGTTATCTGGTCAAGCACAATGATAACTTAGTTTTCTTGATTTCCCATGGTTTCCTACCAGCTAGAAACTGGCATAAGGGTTGCATTATGCAGGGATCATGCTTACAAGACGAGTCTTTGGAGAGAAATATCCCATGATGCCAAGGAACTACAAATGCTGAATGCACCAACATTTTGGAAGCTTTGAGATGATGTGGTGTGCTAAATTATACCACACTTGACTTGATGAAAATTCAGGATGATCTCTTGAGTTGGATTATCCAACGGTGGTATGAACAACAGGGATTGTTTAGGATTGGGGAACATGAGATCTCTATCGAGCGAGATGACACATATTTCCTCATTGGTTTATTGTGCATATTTGTATGAACAAACATTATAGGAGGGAATGTATAGCTGAGGACCACATTGGAGTTGATCCAAACATATTGCAGTGAAGGTAGTTGGTCAGTGAGCAATGTAATTCCAATAAAGTGGATAAGAACAAGACTGATGAGGTATATTCTATGAATTATCATGCACCTGGTAGGGTATAAGAGTTAACATGTGGCTACAGAGGTCTAGTTGCTACTAGAAGTGGATTTCTTGTAGCCGCAAGTGGTCAACTGGTGTGAGGGAATCCTCCATTAGGTGAAAGTACAGTTGACATCATGTAAGCGTAGGGCCCCCAAAAGAGTTTGGGTATGGCACTTTGATCGTATTCTTCATACTAGAGATGGTGCCCATGATGAGACCTCGCATGAGCCTTGGAATGGGAGACTAGACAGGACCGATGGGCGACCCTAGCACTTCGTACAGGGGGAGGACCGATTACACATTTATGTGAGGATGACTTCTTTGAGTGGCTCAACGGCCAGACCTTGATGATTGAGGATTATCTTTATGGCGACATGAACCATACAGGAGATCAGGAATTGATATTGTCACTCAGCACTCAGTGAGGACCACTAGGTAAGAGGATAAATCAAAGTGAAAACTATTTTGTCTTTTGAAGTTTATGCAATTTTTTTATTTATGGGTGAAATTCTTTTGAAGCGTTTGCTTGACACAGATTTGGCATCGGTTCATCCTAATAGTATGCCTCACCATGCTAGGTGAGGTGATCAACTAACTATGGTTGGAGCAACAACAGAGGGTGCGACAACCGTTGAAGAGGGAGATGACACACAAAGTCTACGCGAGGTTACTAGGAAGCTCGAAGGTTTGAGCATGGGTGTGCTACCTCTTCCCATGAGAGAGACAGTCATCGACATGCAATGGAACACATTGGGTGTGCCGGAGTGGTTTTTGGTGCCTCTGAGGAGGTTAGCGAGAGCAATGATCTGTTACCATGAGTAGCAGTCTTAGCAGGAGTAGAGTATGGCCAATGGGTGTCACAGCGAGGCTTAGTAGAGCCATTTTTTGTATTAAAACACCTAAGATTTGGGAATTTTTGATGTAAAAAGACTGGAAACAACCTATATATGTATACAAATATATTTTTTTGGTGATTTGATGGTGCATGTGTTCTGTCATTTTTTAAAATTTTTACTATGAAATTTTTACACTCATGCATGTATCTATAAAGAATGCGGCAGATCCCAATTCAATACATAATTTTCCAATGAATCAGCTAATGCATTAGATTCTATGGGAATGTGTTCCCAAATAATAATCTCGAATTGACGTTCCAAAAGTCGTACCCTTAAAAAGTAATGTAACAATATTGGATTGTGAATGTGATAATGATTAGTCAATTTCATAACCACAATATGAGAGTTTGACTTGACCACTAAATTAGATATGTCGGGAGATGTGGCTCCAGTAAGGAGTTTGATAATGAACATGTACTCAAAAATATTATTTGTGGAAGAACCAAGAAAACCCCCCTGGAACTAAGTAGTTCTGACTTATATGTATAAAGAACCCAAGTAGCAAATGTAATGTGTTTAGTGTGGTGATTAGCACCATCCAATGTCAAATGTATGGTAAGGGTAATGAAGACATATGTGCAAAGAAAAATGTGTATGAGACAAATACCCTTTTAAAAACCAAAGATATCCAGACACACCAAAAGAAGAAAAACTTATATACATAAAATTACAAAACAAATGCTTAGCAGAATACTAGGCAAAATACTTTTTAAGATAGAGCCCATTATGGGGCTCAGAATGTGGGAATCCATCACAGTCCTAAAGTTCATAGGCACCTTTAGAAAGAAACTTAGTGACGACATATGGACCAACCCATAATAGTTGAGGTGTTCCTGCCCCAAAGAGATCATGCTTCTAATCGTAAAGTAAGACGCGGTCGCCATCTTGGTAACATCGAGGCTGACACATTTGTCGTATTAAGCTTTGACTCATTGCTTATGTAATGCAAGGGACAGTGTGGCATCTCGATGAGTCTCATCTTGCTTATTTAGTGACAGTAAGTGCGCTTCTTCAGAAGTAGTGTCGGGAAGGATTCAACAACTAGTTCCCTAACACTTGATAGGAAGAACTTCTTCTAGGCCATAGGAAAGTTGAAATGGCATGAATCTAGTAGCATTTTTTACTGACATTCAATATGCCCATAGAGAAAGATATAAAATTCAATTCCAACAGGTTTTATGAATTCCCACTAACCATCAAATGATGGTCTTAAAGACACCATTAACCGCTTCCAACTGGCCATTGGATTGTGGGTAGTAGGAGGAAGAATGTTCTTGTCGGAAACTAAGAAAAGTTGTTAAGTCAGACACCATATCGTTCTAAAAGTGTGAGCCATGGTTTTTAATGATCGTGCGAGGTACACAAAAGCGATAGATTACCTGATTAAATAGGAATAAAGAAGTGGCTTCTCCATCAGCCTGAGAAGTGGGAATGGCTTCAGCCCATTTCATGAAGTAGTCAACAACGAAAAAAATGTACTTGTGTCCATAAGAGGAAATGGGATTACAAGTGATGAAGTCAATGCCCCATTTAGAGAAAGGGCCAATGGAAATAACCAGGTGAAGAGGGGAAGGGGGTAGAAGAATTTTATTTGTGTATATTTGAGAAGGATGACACTAGTTGTAATTTATTTTCTAGATCCATCCCATTCAATAAGATATTTAAATTGACGTTTCAAACCTACGACTGAGGTCTAGGATGACACTATTGGACTGCAGTAATACAATCTTTAAACAAGGTTGCGCGGTAGTATCTTCTGCATAAAATTTTCTTGGCAGTACCCATGCCGGAAAGATGACCGCCATGCCCCAGCATGACAGTCATTAAGAATGTGTTCCACCTCAGCATGTTTAAGACAACATTGAAGAACTGAGTTAGCACCAAGTAGTGCTTAGCTTGGTGGTGGATGCAACAACAATCGTCTAACAATAAATCTAGGTGAAAACGTTGTGTTTGGAAGTATATAAGAATGTCTTCATACCAAGGATTAGTAGAGTCAACTAGATAGAAAAAATCATTAGGCATAGGATCATGGGCTACTTCATCTGGGTCAACTTTGGGAAGGTCTGACAACAATTTAGCGAATACTAGGGATTTTTTAGCCTTGGCAGTGGCGAAAACCAGATCAAATTGTTGGAGGATCACAATCCATTTGGAATATTTTTGTTCAATAAATTGTTTAAACCAAATTTGTCTCATGGGATTCTCTAGGGAAATGACAGTTTTATGCTGCAGCAAGATCTAGTGTTAGAAGTGATTGACAACAAAAAGAACTACCAAGAATAGTTTCTCCACATGGGAATATCGAAATTTGAGCCCCACAAGACCTTTCAAGAGATTGTAAACCACATGTTCACTGTGATTATCATGAGTTTGAACCAAATCCATGTCAATGGAGGATGAGGTTGCGAGGTATAAAAGAAGGTTGTGCGAATAGTCAGGAGGATTGAGTAGTGGGGTTGATATGTGTTCCTATTTCAAGGCATCAAATGATCATTAAGTTTGATTGTCCCACAAGTATAGTACTCCTTTCTTGAGTAGGAACATAAGTCCTTTTGTTAATTCAGCATAATTCATAATGAAACGGCGTAAGAAGTTTTCCTTCCCTTGCAAACTTTGGAGTTGCAAGACGGATTGTGGTGCGAGCAATTGAGAAAATGCCTTTACCATATTAGAATCAACCTGTATCATATTTTTAGAGACAATGAAACTAAGAAGACGTCTAGACTCAAAAAAAAAAATCTCACTTATGCATATTCAGACAGATGTTATAGAACTTACACCTAATAAATATTGCTCGAAGATGAGCTAGATGTTGGTCTCGTTTCTTGGAATGATCCAGAAGATCATCCATGTAAGTTTGAACAATATCCCTGATATCGTGAAAGGCATAGTCCATATCCCTCTGAAAGGTTACACCCAAATTCTTGAGACTGAATGGGAGCTTCTGATATGAAAATGTGCACCAAGGATAGATGAAGGCATTTTTGTGCTTTTTATTAGGTTTTATAGTGATATGGTTATACCCCGAGAAGTCATCCATGAAGGAGAAGGGTTCACAACCAGTGTAATCATCGATTATTTGATCAATGAACGAAGTTGGGTAGTTGCCTTTTGGACATGTGGGGTTCAAATCACATTGGTCGACATAGACACGGATGGTATCTTGTGTTTTGTCTACAGGAACCAGATTAGAACCCATTCAGTCAAGGAAATGGGGTAAATGAAACCTATACTTAACAATTTTTTGACTTCAGTCTTCATAGTTGGAGTTTTACAAGGGTTTACTAGTCGAAGTCCTTTCTAGATAGGCTTGACATTTTCATAGATCTTAATCTCAAGCTCAAAAATAGAAGGATCTATGCTAGGAATTTCCTCATAAGACAAGTGAAAACATCACTAAATTCCTTGAAAAGGTTGGTGAAGCTCACAATTTCATCAAGACTACAGTAAGCTCCAATCTGAATGTTTTCCACAATACCTATTTTGACTGAGATATAGATGAGAATATTCTTTTAAATATTTCCCAAGTTACCTTTTGAATCCATAGTTTGGATAGTCATATAAGCCAAAGAAATAATCTCAGGTGGGTCAAATTAAAGGCAAGATTTGTAGAGGTGTCGCGTTTAAATAAGATATCAAAGTGCGATGATGATAATTTTCCCAATGTCACTCTCATAAATACATGATCTCTCGAATAGCTTTGTGAGAAGGTAGGACTTCATTGAGGATATCGTTATAAGGAGTAGTGATGGGAGAGGAAGTGGTGCCATTGGTCGTAAGAAAAGCAGCAAAAGAATCAAATGTAGATTGAATGGCTTGATAAGCCAATTCAGCTAGTGAAAGTGGCATATGTTCTCCATAACAATAATTTTTTGAAGGGGATTAGTAGGGTCGAATGGTAGAGACCATAGAAACCGTCTGTGGAACCTCTAGCAGTGTGAGAGGAAAGCAATGCAAAAGGGAGGAACCCTTCAAAAGACCGGTACCTACATACACATAGGAGTTAGGTATACAACCCATTAAGGGCACAATTCTGCTAGGTAATAGGGATCTATCTAGAGTTTAGAAGGATAGTTGATCCACTATGACTATTTTCCCATACAAAGGGAAGAGGTTGAGTCAAAAGACCGAAGAAACAATGACAAACATTGCGTAAGTCCAACTATGGCTGAAAAGTAGATTATAGTCGAGATGATGATCTATGACTTCAATATCCATACTCAGAGCGATGGGGTAGCTGGCAAGGTATCCTTTCAGGATGAAAGTGTGTCCATCGAATTCTTTGAGGTAATTTGATGGTGGTGTAAGAGTGGGAGAACCCAAGGTGAGCCAACATGAAGTGGACATTGCGGTCAAAGAACCTTTGTCAATGACCGTTTGACAGATAGCTCTACCTTTCGGTATAACTTGCACCTGAAATTCAAGTTGGTGGGAAAGGAAAGGCTTACTTTTTTCCATGTCAAAAATTTCTAGTGTGGAATCTTAAGGGTCAATTACACCAATTTCCAAAAGCAAAGCTTTCCATTGTGTTGGAAAGGGTTGTAATACTTTGAGGCAAGACATGGTTGATGATGCTTCTTCCAAGTATTCTACAATATTGTAGTTTTGGGTAGCACATGCAGAGGTATTGTGTTTCATGCGACAAAGTTTCCCTTTAGGGGGATGGATCACAACGTCAGTGATAGGCCTTTTGATATGAATATCATTAGGTGGTGGTGGAATTCAACTCGAGGCAGTGTCTTGAGCGTTCATGACTAGAGTTCCATAATTATTGGCTTGTGTTTATAGATCAACCATTTCAAAGGTGTAAATAGTTGATGATCATTCACCTGAGGAAGGATGATGTGAGCTACCATTACCCCCTTATGGGGGTTGCGGTGGGTTTGAAATAAGGTGTTGTTGTTGCTAAGAAGGGAAAGGGTTGTTGAGGACCATGGGGATCTAGCTAGTGTCCCTACGATCAAGATGCGATGTGCATCCTTGAAGGCGAGGAAATTTGTAAGTCATGTGGTCCTCCACATAGATATTGCAAGGGAACTTGACATGTTTTTCCTTCCCAGTGTTGGATTTGGCAACAACTTTCTATTTGGGGTTGTTCTGCGAAGCAGGCTGCTCCTTAGAAGAAGAGGTATTTTTCTTATTCTTCTTGTTCTTACCACTGGGTTTTCACATAGACTTCACAAAATTTATCACAGTGGCTTGAAGAGTAGTTGATTTGGAAGTAGGAGCGGTATCGACAGATAACTAGGAAGCTTGTCCGCTCAGTTGTTTTATAACAGCCCCAGAGATAGCACCAGAGAGGCGGTTAGTGTGTGCACTAGGTTGCTGAGTAGTGGGAGCATTAGAAGTTTGAGGGGCGTGGGGGATTATGTCGTAGAGTGTGCTAAGCTCAGAGGTGATCAAATCTAAATGTTGGGTATGACAAATGGATTGGTCTTCCATGACCACACCACCTAGTGAAACATTCTTTGAAATTTATGGAAGAAGTGACTTGCGGAACTAATATGAAATTGATTGCTATTTAATGCTATGCTAGTATAATTTCCATATCTAAAATTTAATTTTCTTTGGTTTGCTTAACCATAAAGAGTTTATCCATGAGCATGTGATTGTCAATTCATCTAACATGGTGAAATTTAGTGTTTTCCATGAAATTAAAAGAATTAATTTAAATGTTTGAATAACAACATATAAAAAAATAGCAAGAACAAGTAACAGAGCTCAATACACAAATTTTTGTTGAAGGAGTTCACCCCTCCTCAGCTACATCTCTTTGGTTGAGCTTCATAGTGTGGGCCTTTGTATTATATTCAATAGCGCTCAAATTACTGTTACATTCATCCAATGCTCTTGTAACCTATTCCAATGAGTTTAAAACATTCCAATATATCATAAATTACTATTTGTTTACTCAATTTGGTTAGCAGGTGCTCTGGGAATGGCCTCTAACACCTTGTGGCCCTGAGCTTCAAAAATATTCAAGTGACCAGAAAAACATGTAGATGACCTCTTCTACCTCTATAACATGCTCCAATGAGTTCCTAGCATGCCAATTAGCCAAAAATGAATATTCATTTTTGAAATTTGGCTGAGAATTGAGTAAGTTATGGCTCAAACTGGTTTTCTTAGGAAACCTCTGCTAAATCTAGAGAGACTCTAGTTATGTCCGCCAAGTTTGGTGGTGGTTTCAGATTTTGCGGCTCCTCCAAAATCTCTGCCAATTTAATATGCCATTAACGACGAGTTAATTAGCAGTTAATAATAATTATGAGCGCTAAACACACTTAGCATTGACCCTCGATCACATGTTTGAGGTCGTGTGGAGAGGAGGCTAGCCCCGCAGGGCTAACCCTCTCCTCTCCACCATCAATCAACGTGATGATTTAAATCCAACTACGCACCTCCTTTTTCAATGTATGCTCGGTGGTCTGTTGGTAATACAAGGCAGTTATGAGGGGGAGGTGACGGTTTCAAACCGCCCTACCCTATTTTATTTTTTTAACATATAAATATATGCACCCCCAAAACTTTGATATGCCCAATTTGATATTAATATGTCATTACCTTTGAATTTGCATGTGAATTTAAATTCAGGCTTTTCAAATTTAATTAAATTAAAGATATAAAATATATAAAATATATATAATACGATAATATAACATCTAGTTAAAAAACTATATAATATAAAATAAATATTATATATATATAATTTTTAAATAATTCAAAAAAAAATTCCACTTTAAAGGCTAATTAGGCAATTTCACCTTCCCTGATACAATTTGGTGAATCCGGAGGTGATACTTATCACAATGTCACTGGATGAAATTGGAGAATATTCTCTGCATGCTGACTGGGCATCTAGTCAACTATAGTCAAACTTTGGCTTTGACCTTTTTTTTACCAAACTTTAGAAGCTATAACTTTTGCATATGATTTTTATTTTTTAAACCATTCAGGGTGTTCGAATCATGGCGATGAACTCTATCCATTCGTTCAGGTCTCAAGCAATTATGAACACTTTCATTTTCTAGCTAAAATACTGCTCCCTAATCATTCTCCCCACTAGAAGCCTTTTGGACTCCAAAAGCTCTCTTGATCACTGATTATGTTGATGAAGGGATTGTTCCCTTATCCTTCCAGTCTTTATCCATTGAAATTTTCCTAATTTCATAATTTGGAGCTTTTCATAAAAAGTCAAATTTTTCCCTGATTTTGACAACCATCTATTCTGTGTTTGACACCGTCATGTTGCAATATTTCTGAATTTGCAAAATAGCAATCTAATTTTGAAGAAAACATCTTGTTCCTACCTTGGTCAACAATCAAAGGAAACTTGGAATATTTCCCACCTTTCACTTTGTCTCTATGGTGATTTCTAGCTGCTTTTGCCTTGTACTTGAGTCGACTCTTGCCCAAGCTTCTTTTCCATTGTAATGTGCCTTTTGGAAACAAGCAATGAACATTTGTGAAACCCATGGCTTCTTTGCCAAGATTCTTTGTCCTCTTCTCTTTGACCTTTGCAACTTCTTGCACGGGCACCTTGTTTTCAACACTGCTCAACACCAATGTTGGCTGCTGCAAAATTTTTTTCACCTTCTTTCAAAGGAAACCTGTTATCATTCTGAAACAACTCATTACAAATATAAGCATCTTTATGAAAATTATGATTCAAAACATCTCTTTGTTTGATCATCAACAACGTCAAGTTCTGAATTTTTCCAAAAGAAAAAATCGAAATTTTTATTACCAGGATAAAAAGTTACAAGTATATGTCGCTGCATTCAATTGCTCTATAATTTGCGAATCATAGAGCTTGTTGGATGGGGAAACTCAGCCCCGTCTAGCTAAACATGAAGGGAAAACTGCTAAACAGATACACGGCCTCCTCATATGAGGAATGCCCGAGCCAGTGCCTGTCCAGCTTGAAAAATATAAACAAGAAGAATGAGAAAAGACCGCAGCGAGAACAAAAAGGAGAAATGAGAGAAATCATGACTTTCTCCCCTTTTTCTTCTCAACTTTTTGCCATTCTCCTTGGGATGGAATTATGGGAACCAGTTGAAGAGGATTTTCTTCGCCAGGTCGAGGATTTTCCTTGTCTGAATCAGAGGCGTCTGGAGAGTGTTGTCTTTTGATTCCACTGATTTCCATTGAATTTAAGTTCTTTCCCGATTGTGATTCCATAGGTTCTTGTGGGGATGTCTTCTGAGTTTCTGTTTGGTTGCTTTCATTTTGGACTGGTTCTTCCTCCTCATTTGATTCTGTATAGGAGAATTTCCATCCCTTTTGATGGTTACCTGTTTTCTTCTTTCTGCAGCTATTCTTTTTGTATTCTGGACATGCATTTTGCAGATGTCCAGTTTGCCGACATATTCTGCACCTGAAAGCTGTATTTTCATAGTCTAATGACTGCAACCAGCTGCGGTCTTTGTGTTTCAGTTTAATGTTTCCCGGTAATCCTTTACTAAGGTCTACTTCCACACATATGCGTGCGAAAGTAAAAATTCTTTCTTCAAGTCTTTGTGTGTCCATTTTGATAAATCTACCTATGGAGTTGCCTATACATGCAAGTATCTTTTGGTCCCAGAAATGGATAGGGAGGTTATGAAGATGTACCCATACAGGCATCCGAGATACAACAAAAGTGTTTGCGTCAAACTCCGGGAACCATGGAGTAATAAAGAGACCCGAAGAGCCCCAAAACCACGGTCCTTGCTGAATCACGAGCTCTCTGATTTCTGGCGACTGAAATTTAACTATGAAAAATCCTTTTGAACAGAGGTGGATCTCACAGTCCAACGACCAATTTGTGAGTATCCAATGAAATAAATCCAAGGGTTTGGGCCGAAACCCATTAAAATGACAGATGATGGCTTGCTTTTCATAGCTATCACATACCTTCTCTGCTTTTGCTGTATCGATTGTTAGTTCTGGTGTATGTTGTAGTTGTTCCACTATGTATGGACTTGGTTTCTGTTCCGACCTACTTTGGGACTATTGGGGGAGCTTTGCCACTTTGTAAAATATGCTTGTAGGACGCTCCTTCGCTTCTGTATTGCTGGTGCTATGCTGGGTTGTGATTCGATTTGGACCCACTGCCTCCTTCTGTTGTTTTGCTGGTTGCTGCACCTCCTCGTAGTCCCATATTGAGAAATATTGTAGATCCTGGCTTGATGTTGTACTCCTTCAAGGTTCTGTGATTTTGTAGCGATCTGCCCCCTGTAACTAGGTTTTTCTCGCCTGCCGAATAGCCAATCTGGTTAGCTATGTCATTTTTCAGATCTATTGCCCTATGTGTGGCATGAGTCCAAATCAAAATTGTGTTTCCGATGGGCATTCGGACGAGGATTTGAAAGTGATTTGGTTCTGTCCCGACAGATTTTGGACTGGCGATTTGGAGCTGGGATTCAGTTTGGAGGGCTTCCTTCCCTGCTAGGGTGGCTTTGATTGCTTCTGCCCCAATGGCCTTGTTCCTGGGTACACAATCAGCCATCCTTGAGGGTTCTACCAGCTAGAGATGCTTCCGATCTGTCAACGCCCTGGCTGGTTTCTCCGGTCTTGCATTGTTATTTCCTTTGGTTCTGAAGATTTCCTTCTCTATGAGATCTGTGTCTTTCCCATGTTCCAGATCCAGGCAGAAATAGACTGAAACAGATCTATGATGTAAGACCTGACCTCGGCTCTAGGCTTCCTTCCACCAAAGTGCTAGAATTAATGAAATGTCTAGGGTTGTGGCCACCCCTTTGACCTTCATGGTTCTTGTGGTCACCCAGATCTGCCCTCTAAGCAACTGTTCCATTAAATTGTTTACAGATCTATGGTGTTTTGCACCCTCCTCTGGTTCTGAGTTGATGTTGCTTCCATTGCCATTGTTGTGTTCGACAAGGTTCCCACAACCATGAACCTGTTTTGCCGCTGATTTATTGGTTTCAGGTACCCACCCTGTTGATTTCTTGGGTGTTACATTGATTTTACCAGTTCTTTACTCTCAGAGGGCCAGATCTGTCAGATTGATGGTGAGATTTTGGAAAAAGTAATCAATCTACAGGGCAGTGGCAACGATCCCATATGCTGAGTTATTCAGAGCCTGTTTGGTTTCTCTGTCTGCTGTTCCAAGATCCCGAGCTCCCCCAAAAAGAGCTTCCAGACTTGACCAGAATAGGAGTCGATCTATAATACAGATGTCTGGAATGATGAGCCTAAGACTAGATCTATGCACCAAGCCTCGGATCACGGGAGGTGGTGCCCAATCAGGGCTCAATAGTGATCGCTTGAACCACTGGAGGTCATGGTCTACATCATAGTAATACAGATCTGAAGTCTGACATGCAAAAAACTTGAAAGTTTCTCCATACCTTTGGCTATGTTGGCGGTTGCCCAATCCACAAACTCCATTATTGCTCGAGCCAACACCATTGTAGTGCTCGATCACAGAGGTCCTCACAGAAACCCTCACCATGCCATTTTCCTTCTTCCTCAGTCGATTTCTATTATCTTCTCCAATATATATTTTCCATGTCAAGTTTTGACTTGCATTCACTAGCCTCTTCATTTGCCTCGCAATGTTTAGTTTCTTGTGATGGGATCTCATAATATACTTCACCACTTCTTTAAGAAAATGATATTTGTGCTCATAGCGATGAAACACCACTTTCCTGTCATACAAATATGGACTTCCCAAGATAATTCTAGAAATGTGAAGTGGAACCATGTCTAACTCGACTTCATCAACAAAGTTTGTAGTAATAGAAAATCTAAAAATGCATTTCCTTGAAACTTGTAAATTGGTATCCTTAACTATCCAAGACAAAGGGTATGGTTTATGATGTGGTATGGTTTCAAGTTTGATCTCTTTAACTAAGTCTTTTGAAATCAGGTTTGCTTTTGATCCACTATCAAAGAGTGCATCAATCTTGGTATGGTTTGAGATTACTCTGACAGTGAACAACTCTTCCCTTTTGTCTTCATTTGGAGTGTTGTTGTGACTATTTGAGGAACTAGTACTGTCAACATGTTGACCTTTCAAACCCATAGTTGTAATTTTTGTCTCATCTCCTGAATCTGACCTAAGTCTTTTTTAGCTATAGAAACAATTTTTCCCTTCTCTTTGGCTTTCAATCTATCTGGTCTTAATTCTGGATGAAGTTGCCAATAGTGGTCTTCATCATGGCTAGTCTTTGAACAGTTTTTGCATGTGAGTTTTTCCTTCTCTTTTTTGATACTTGCATTCTTCTTTCCCTCAAGATGCGTGACTTGTACACATACTTCATCTAAGTTTCTTGGGTTAAACATAAGGATAGTATGTTGTAAATACGAATGTAAACCTCCAATATATTTCAAGAGTGTGTCTTGTGAATTCAAGTTTACTCCAAACAATACGGCCCTCTTTCTAAACTCCTGAGTGTAGACTTGGACAGTTTGGCCTTTTAGTTGCCTAATTTTTTTCCAATTCATGATTTCTTTTTGCATATAGGATAATCGATAAAATTTTCATTTAATGGAAGAAATTAATTCAACCCAAGGAATGGAAACCTTACCATGGATTCACATTTCCTCTTGTGTTTTTTCATCCCACCAAAATAATGTTGCTCCTTCTAGCCTTAGTGAAGTGAATTGGATCTTTATGTCGCCTTCTTGAAGGTTCTGAATTCTGCAGTATACCTCCAACTCTCGAATCCAATTGTCCAACTTTTTTAAATTCACTTCTCCATTGTACATGGGAAGGTCGAATTTTATGTCCAATTTCAATAATGGATTTTTTCCTTTTGGGGTTTTGGAATGAGTATGGGCAATGGTGGTAGTATAAGATGATGCTACCTGAGATGGTGAAGATGATGGGGAAGATGATGAGGATGGTGGAGATGGAGTTGGCTTTCAACCATTCCATTTGGAATCCTTATTTTCATCTTTTTGGTCCTCTGAGCTTCCTTCTCCATGTGGAGGTTTAGAACTTTTTCCAACCATTCTGGTGTTCCTCTCTTCATAGACGACTTTAACCATCACAGTCAAAGTGTAGAAATATTTCTTGAATTCTTCCTCTTCTAAAGAGGGACCTTCATGCTCTCTTTCTCCATACATAATGGCTATGGAATTAGGCTCATAAATTTGTACTGATTGTACCTCTTCAATCACTTCAGTCTCTTGTGCAATCTGTGCCTCTTCTATCTCAACTGATGGAGATGGAACATGAGGTGATTCAGGTGCTACCATGAGTGGTCCCTTGGGAGAGGATGATGCTTTCTCAACCTTCTTCCTTCTTGTCCTAATCTCGAGACTAGCTATCCGTAGCTTCCCTTCTCCTCCCTACAACTTCAACCTTGTAATCATAACAACAATTGCAACTATTAAACCCTTCAAGAAAATTAGGCTAGCAACCTTGTGCTTTGATACCACCTAATCTAAAACTGATTGTTAGTTTATGTTGTGCTAGTATCATTTCCAGATATAAATTTTTCTTTGCTTTGGTTTTCTTAACCATAAAGATTTTATCCATGAGCATGTGATTGTCAATTTATCTAACTTGGTGAAATTTAGTGTTTTACATGAACTTAAAATCTATAATTTAAATGGTTGAACAACAACATATAAAAATATAGCAAGCACAAATAACAGATCTCAATACACAATTTTTTGTTGAAGGAGTTCACCCCTCCTAGGCTACATCTGCTTAGTCCAACTTCATAGTGTGGGCCTTTGAACTAGCTTCAATAGAGATCAAATTGCTTTTTACATGCATCCAATGCTCTTGTAACCTATTCCAATTAGTTTAAAGCATTCAAATCTATCAAAAATGACTATTTGTTTACTCAATCTGGGTTACCAGGTGCTCTGGGAATGGCCTCCAACACATGGTGGCGCTAAGCTTCAAAAATATTCAAGTGACCAAAAACACCTATAGATGACCTTTTCTGCCGATGTAACATGATCCAATGAGTTACTAGTGTGCCAATTAGCCAAATATAACTATTTATTTTCGAAATTTTGCTAAGAATTTAGTAAGTTATGGCTCAAACAGTTTTTCCTAGGAAACCTCTGCTAAATTTGGAGAGACTCCAGTTAAGTCTGCCAAGTTTGGTGGTAGTTCTAGATTTTATGGCTCCTCCAAAATCTCCGCAAAATTAATCTATCATTAACGAAGAGTTAATTAGTAGTTAATCATAATTATGGGCGCTAAACACGCTTATTGTTGGCCCTTGGTCACATGTTTGAGGTCGCATGGAGAGGGGGTTGGCCCCATGGGGTTGGCTGCCTCCTCTCCGTCATCAGTCAACGTGATGGTTTAAATACAACTATGCACCCTCCCTTTTAATGTATGCTTGGTGGTCTATTGGTAATACAAGGGAGTTATGAGGGGGAGGCCACGAGTTCGAACCCACCCTCCCCATCGCATTTTTAAAAAATATAAATATATGCACCCCCAAAACTTTGATATGTAGCATTTGATATTAATATCCCATTATCTTTGAATTTGCATGTGAATTTACATTCGGACTTTTGAAATTCAATTAAATTAAAAATATTAAATATATATAATATTATAATATAATATATAGTTAAAAAACTATATAATATAAAATAAAAATATAAATATATATATATATATATATATATATATATATATATATATATATATATATATAATATTTAAATAATTAAAAAAAATCAAATTCCACCTTAAAGGCTAATTAGGAAATTTCACCTTCCTTGAGACAAACTGACAAATCCGAAGGTGACACTTGTCACAGTGTCACTCAATGAAATTGGAGAATATTCTTTGCATGTTGACTTGGCATCCAATCAACCCTAGTCAAACTTTGACTTTGACTTCTTATTTTTTACCAAACTTTCAGAAGCTCTAACTTTTGCATACTAGGTCAGTCTTTTAAACCGTTCATAGCATTGGAATCCTAGCAATGAACTATATCTGATCATTCAGGTCTAAAGAAATTCTGAGCACTTTCATTTTTGAGCTAAAATATTGATCCTTGATCATGAACCAATATGCTAACAAGTAATCCGAAATGCGAGCTTTGACAAGCCTTTGCGTGCATCTCCATTCATGGATATGATTAGAGATTTAGGTATAGGTGTCTTGGTGTAGAGTACTGAGGAGTTCCGTTTTGGTTTCATAGTGGATAGGAATTTGGAATTTCTTTAAGAATTCCATTGCCAGGGCACCAAAGTTATTGACTGACGCATGTGGTAACTCAATGTCCAACTTAGCAGCATTTCCAATAAGGGTGCAGAGGAATAGTCTGAGTCAGATACTGTCATCAACCGTGGAGTTTGATACACACCATAAATGGTAGGTGGTGACATGCATAGCCAGATCATCCCCTTGTTTCCCTTCAAATTTCAGAATGTCGGCAGGTATCTTGTGTGGGATTCGAGGTCAATACAAGTGGTGATTGATGGTATCATTTGTCAACTTACATAGATTAGTGATATCAAGTGTTTCCATAAAAGGAAATGGTGTAGGTGCCCCCGAGTCTTAGCAGGGTAACGTAAGATTACTTGAAGGACTAAGAGGTCCCCTAATCAAGTTTTTTCCAACAAGATACATGAGATTCATTAGATAATAACCTTCTGGTTGTAGTGGTGTAGTCATATAAGATGGCAGTCCATATTGGGTATTAGGCTGGGGGGAAGAGATCGGTTTCCCCGAGGATAAAACGTTCCCCCTGACTCAATTTTGGTGGAGGAGGCAGTGCTCAAAATGGATGTAGTAGGACTGGGTTGAGGGATATCACTAGCCATATAGTTTGCAGTAGGGACATCACTGACACTAGAATAGTGTCCACCTGGAGGAGGTAAGTTTATGAATGAAGAACCACATTTTCCTATAGACAAAAGGGGAAAATTAATACCCCCGACCGGTATATTCATGTCGGGAACATTTCCTCCAGGCATCTGATGCTGGAGGTTAGAACATAGCAATGGGTCCCAACTAAAATGGTTACTAAAGGTAGCTATGTTAACAACACTACTAGAAGCGATAGACAGTGCTCAATGAGTTGACACGTAAGGGCCGAATATTGGGATGTGTTGGATTCCACTCATAACTAGTGTAACCAAGTTGCTCAGACTAGGCATAGTCTCATAGGGGGGTGACCAATCAGCTATGTAGTACTCACCATAGGCGGGGGAATTGACGGTGGAGCGAAGTTGTCCACAAAGTACCATGACCCATTAGT
Organism: Pinus tabuliformis; assembly: GCA_031772625.1. Taxonomy (NCBI): domain Eukaryota; kingdom Viridiplantae; phylum Streptophyta; class Pinopsida; order Pinales; family Pinaceae; genus Pinus; species Pinus tabuliformis. The sequence goes on along the minus strand of CM062811.1, from coordinate 374,566,747 downwards.
TTTCGGAGGAATATTGGATGTGGGTACTGATGAAGACATGACAGGTACAGGTGATACCTAAACTAACACTAGTCCAAGAGGATTGGTTAGGGGATGATTGTAATGAGGTACAACTCCTTCATGATAAAATTCCCAAGGAAATATGATATCTTGGGAAGTGTTATGTGATTTAGTGTTGGACACTCGAGACTAATTTATTGAAGAGGGATAATCTAACTCACCATGGCTTGACACGTCATTAAGAGTCCATTGAGGAAGACCTCATTTTTGTCTGGATAGATGATGAGGGATGAATGTATTCACTGTAATATATTTTATCAAAAACAATTAAAGTGATATTTGTTATAGTCTCAGTGTCAACAATCTAGCACCTAAAAATAAGAAAAAAATACTTTGAAGGTAATCAACAAGTAGCCAGGGAACATAACTCTTTGATAACTACCACTAGTTGGAGTCGAAAGCTAGTATCACAATGGCTAAAAGAGAGAGCCGGCCAAATGTGCAGTTGCAGTTATCCTGAGCACTTGAACCTCAGTAAGAAGGGACTAATCACTCTCATGAAGATGAGCACCCTCCCAAAAAACCAAAGATGAAGTAGGTTCATCTATTTAGGTACTAGGACATCCTACCCTAGTCACCTTGTGTCTGTCCCTAAAAATTCTGGCCACTAAGGTTACCTCAAATCGTAGACACCACTGACAGGGTCATGGTCATAGAGAGTATGGCTTGTGGGAAGGATACTTCAGTCCTTGACTCAGCTCCAATATCCCTGAGGGGATCCCCTGTGCATATAATACCCACCGAAAATGCAATAGAGCCCTAGATACCTTCTCTCACACTCTGATGTTGTCTTATATTTAACTCCTTTGTGAGGGGAGTGGTCCCGGATGATATGAGTGCAACATGATTTTACTCTCATTAATGACATTAGTCTCAGTTTTGTGATCTTGGGCAGTTTACTCACCACTATGTAGCCCAAGAACCTAGATTAAACTAATCTGTGTGTAAGTTGATAAAGACAGTTATTGATTACTTTTATTAAGCATTGATTTTATGTGAACTTGTATTAGTGTCTCCGGAGGGGGTGTTGACGTATGGAGATCAATGAGACTCTCACTCAAACCATCCAATAAAAATACTTTAATTTTTTCATTCAATGAAAGAGAGCTTCTTCCAAGGAGAGATTATACATCATTTCATCAATACACATCCAAATGCAGTAAAAAACACATGCACAAATTGAGGACATACAATGCTCTAACAACTAACCAAATATAACCATAAACAAACTAGCTAAAATAGAGAACTAAAGTAATTTTTTCATTTTCCTTTCTTGAAATTCAAATGCAATTAAGCTATTCCCTAAAAAGGAAAATGACCATTCAAGCATCCAACCAAGAAAATTTCACAGTTGCATATGCCAATGCCAGACGACAGGCAACCTATAAACCCAACAATTCACATAACAGGGTGGATGTCAAGATACTGGTTCAGTAACACTTCTCAGAAGGACAATCAAAGCATTAGCAGCAGGACTAACGTTTTGTGCCAGACATTGGGGAGTGTTATAGCACTCTAGATTACATAAGGAAGTGTATTACAAAAAAACAAAGTGAAAAAAAGGTTCAGTAAGGGTGAGATAAGACGTTGTCAGTAGCAGAAGAGGTCGAGAAGCACACAGGGTGGTCAGAATATGAATCTAGAAAAGCAGGAAGGCCTGGAGAGAAAGCGAGATCTAGGGACAAGGAGAGAAAAGTCAGGAACTAAGAGCATTCCCTAGCAGAGTTGCCAATTTTGCTATAGGGATTAATGCATTGGTGGTTGTAGACAGAAAAACCCTCTCGGATCTCCTGAGACCCAAGGAATATGGAATTAGGTGACCTGCAAGTATTAAAAGATACATTCATATATTCATCTTACTCTTATAATCGAAAAAGTAAAATAGAAGATTTACCTCTCAATATCTAGTGTAGCTTCGCCGAAGATATTATTGTGGCAATGGTAGGACTACTTCACCCGCTCTTAGAAGAGAACTTGCACATAGACAAGACAAGACAAGTAACCTTCACATCATATACATCTTGATGATTAAAGGCATTAACATATAGGAATATATGAAACTAGAATGCATCTAAGAGAACCAGCAATCTATAATTTTCATCAAAATATTCAAAAAAGAAGCCTCAACATCATCAAGTAGACATAACAAGAGTAGATATATATTATCATATGAGAGAAGAATGATTACAACCATGGCTGTTGAATCAATTCTTCCCTTAATCTTCTCAACCTCTGTTACAATGGCCAAGCCTTTATTTTATGGATGAGGAGAGGCTCTCTCCTTGCCAATTTATTCATGAGTTCCAATGAGTCAAAACCTCGTATGTTGCCTCGCTTTATTGCTATTTCCCTTCTTGTGAATCTCTATTAGGATTAGAAATGTCCTAGTTAGGAATGAGGTAGATGTTTATTTCTTTTCGAGCTAACATTTGAGGGAAAAGTGGAGTGTCATTCAGTAAACTCGCACTTTGACCTTAGGAGTCCCATAAACATCCATTAACGCTTCCCTTTATGCAAAACAGAGTGTTAGCTTAGGGACTCATGCCTTTTCCTGAGTCATGGGCAGTGTTATAACTCCCTTTGTCTATTTATGGGTTGCGTTACCCGGGAAAATGGGCCTGCAACTTAGTGTTTTCTTCTAGTCAAAGTGTACTTCTCCTCTGAGCTAATGAGGAGGTCATTTTATGTATAACACTTATATAAATTCTCGCTTATTCTAATTAAATTTCTGCTCAATCTTGAGAGTGTGTGGATAGGTGGCACTAAGCGAGCATATGTCCAAGAACTCCATCTCGTTTTGGATGTATGTGTGTAGATAGTAGCGGTACTTGAGCACCAAATTCCACTTAGAATCCTTGATACCCAACTTCGTTTAAAGGGTATGAAAAATATTTGTGAACTATGGCATGTCATGGTCCCTTCCCTTCCGCAGTGTGGTCCAATTTATGCATTTATCCTTATAGCTCCTGGCAGGGTAATATTTTTCCTTGATGGTGTCTCGGAAAGAATTCCAAGTGGGTGTGGCTAAAAATAGTGAGAGTTCCTTCTCGTCCTTCTATTCGCAGTAGGTTTCCCACCAATCATTTACATGGGGGTGTCTTTGAGGAGTGAAAAAGAAATATTTTCCTGATTGCAAAAATCACGAATGGAAAAATATCCTTCCAACAGATTTAACCATCTATCTATGACATTTGCATCTATCTTGCCTTTAAATATGGGAATGTCAAAGTTGACTTATACCTCAAAGGGAGTGGCACATCCAGAGTGGCTGATGGATGAAGATGTCTCACCTGTGGGTAGCTGCCAAAGGATCTAGGAAAAGTTATAGCCTTTCTCTGTCGCTCAAGGGATTCATCGAGTAATATTTTGAAAGGATCTCCTACTCCCTCGCCTTTATTTTCTTCCACCGTGGGAGGTCGTGAGGGTTTGCGATACTTGTCTTACAAAGGTTCAACTAGTTCTAGCCCTCACTCCTTATACCCTAACCTCATTAGGGACATGCCAAGAAAAACAGAGAAAGAGCAGACCGCTCTGATACCGCTGATCCAGAATTATGCAAGAATGCAACAAAATAAAGATATGAACACAAAAATAGAGATGCAATAGAAATAAATCTTCATTTCACTAATATCAAAGAACTGAAATATGCTTACAATCATAATGGAAATAAACTATCTCATTCAATAGTAGCTTATGTCTGAGAAGGGATGTGGTAGCTACATGCCTCTGAACTATGTTATAATGAGGTTCAAGGGCCATTTTATTATTGAACAACAAAGGCAAACCCTAAACAACAAAAAGCATAACCCCAAGAGATTGAACACCAAGAGTTTGTGGGCCTTGTTGGGGTTAGTTGGGCAACCAACTTCCCTGGGTCGTAACTTGGTCATATGACCTCCATTTGATGCGCACGATACCTCGTTTGAAAGATCTCTCCAAGTACTACAGGATTTTTGGTAGGCATGTAGCCATAACATATATAAGGCTATTAGCATACTACATACCTAAAAAAAATCGTTTAGCGAGTCAAAATAGCTCCGCAAGTTTAAGACTTGAAAAACTGCTAAAAATAATAAATGTTGCTATAATCAAGGAAACTGATGAAACCAACTGAAGGTCTAGGTGGAATAGGCAGGTGGCCACCAATATCCACCTAATCATGCCTTGTAATTTCTTAGATTCCCATGGTGTTGTTGGTTTTTCCACTTATTGTTTCGTGATTGTTGCTCAAGTTCCTTATGGTTGTGTGTTGAGTTACTATTTCCTGGAGGTGTTGGTTGGGACAAACACTCTGGAAGCCTTGGAACAGCTTGGGTTGAGTGACTATTCTTGGAGCCTAGGTTGGGAAAATGTCTCTAGAGCCCTCGGTGGGTTGAGTTACTAGTCCCTTGAGTCAAGTTGGACAAACACTCTGGACCCCTGTAACGTTTTTTGTTGAGTTATTAGTTCCTTGAGCCATGGTTGGGACAAACACTATGGAGCCCTAGACAACTTGGGTAGAGATTGATCTAGTTGGTGTTTGTGATGTCTGACTGTTAGGTGGAATCACTAGTTGAGGGTTGAGGTGGTTTGGCCTCTGGATGCCCTAGTTCAGTTTTGTCTTGGTTTATTCAATGAGATCCCAAATTCATGCTTGGAATATGTCATGAGGATTGGCTAAGGAAAGAGTTGGTTTAGCCCAATCTATGGTCAAGTGGTATGTGGAAGTCCCTAACTTGGTTGGTTTTTGCATATGTTAATAATAACTCTTTTCCTCTTGTACTTCATGAGCATCAATAGTTGTTATTATGTACATTTGATGGTTGTTCTCTCATGGTTATTATTCTAGTTATATGTTGGTTATAAGCATGGATTTATAACAGGTTCTAGTTATGGCTCTTGATATGTTTGATTTATTAATGAATGATTATTGAATGCATGACCTTATAGATGTTATTGCATCTATTTTAAGAGGGAATTATACCTTCTTGATGATTCATATATAAGTATCATACCCTTGTGTTTAGATATGCATTCATGACCTGTAGATTACATGTTCTTAATATGTTTGACGAAATTAATGTCATTGTTAGGCCTAGTTAGGTCAAGTCTTTGAGAAAATTTTGTATTAATTTATTTTTCTTGATGTCATTTATCATTCTGGAAAGTCTCACTGATTTTGGGCCGGTGATCTGGAGGCTGACCTAGAATTTATGCTTAGAATCTAGGATTGCATTCTCTAAACTGAACATTTTGGCCTGAAATCACTAGGATGCATGCTTCTGGGAGAATTTATAGGCTTCCAACCACATGGATGAATTTTCTTGGGAGTATTTGAGAGCCCAAGGCTGAGAAAGTGAGGTCTAGCTCAGGTTTTGGCCAGCCAGGGTGGTTGTTCAATGCCTGAGTGACCTGTAGTAGCTGTAGGAGGTGTCAAGTGGTTAGTTTGTGGTCATTACTTAGGATTGATTCCTTAAGCAGATCTAGGAGGCCGGTTCATGTCATAATAGCTCTTCATCTCATGTTCACCCGACAGATCAGTTGATCAGGTGCTCATGTCCTAAGTGTCGTAAAAATGCTCAAAATATAAAGTGCTTAGAACTGGTTCAAAGCTGAACGACTGGAAAGTGCTCATCCTCCTGATTCCGGTGCCACAAACGGTTCGAAAAACGGTCGCCGTATGAGGAAGATATGGCAAAAAGAATAATTGGCTCAATAACATTAGAAATTTGAATTTAAAAAAAAAAAATTAAAAAAGGAATATTCTGCAGAATATTCCTTGGAATATTCCAGGGAATATTTCATTTTCAACAGCCAATCAGAAGCTGCCACGTGGCAGGCCCAGAGGCCACCACGTGGCCCCCAGATGACATCAGCAGTATATGGGTTGCATGTTAAAATTTTGGTGGTTGGATTGTGAATCGATCCCACGACCTCTTGGAAACAAACCACCGGACTTACCGTTAGCCCACAGGACCATATGCTGTTTAAAGGGCGGAACATACAGGTTATAAAGTTTAAAATTGCATAGGCGGGAAAGCAAAGGGGGCCAGCCCCTAAGGGCCAGCCCTGCCATACCATAGGACCAGCGCCCAGAACCAGGAGCTTAAGCACTAACTGCCAGCCCAAACGGTCAGCACGGAATCTGAGGCTAACATTTAAGATGACTGCAGTTAAGTTGGCGGCGGAATTGGTGGAGCGCCAAATTTGGCAGTCCCGCCATATTTGGCGGGCCTAACTGACCGTAACTAAAGTTAACTGGGGTTTTGTTAGGCCAAACTGGCAGCTGGGAGTAAATGGCCATAACTTTGCCTAGGAAAGTCGGTTTTGGACAATTTGTTTTTTGATTTTGGGTATTTTCGACCTTCTGAAGCCATTGGTGCAGGTCTTACAGCCATCAGAGGTCATTTTCAGACATTGTGGAGCCGTGAAAGTTCTAGGAGCCACAAGGGGCCAGTATTGGGAAGACTGTACAGGGTTGCAGGTATCCATTGGAGGTGATCCAATAGTCAATCCTGAAGGATTCAAGTGTTCTAAATCCATTTCTTCCATCTATTTCTCCTGTATATGCTTCTATTCAGCTGTATTTTCAATTTGAGCATTTAATAAAAACAAGGACAAGCCCGATTGGGAGCTTTGGACCTAACAGACGTAGCCCTGGAGGCGGTGAACTGCTTTATTAACTTCTTTTGCATTTGTGGTTGATTTATTTTGCAGAACAAATTCGTTTTAATGTGTTAAACAGTAAAAGGAATTAACTCTGCTATGCTTAAATGAGTCATGAACGGCTGAAAATTTCATGTGTTTTTCTTTCTGCAAGACATGGAAGTCTTTTAAACATGTTTAATTCTGAATTGAATACCTTGCAAACAAGTTTCAAGTAGTTTCAAATTCAGATCAAGTTGGTATTAGAGCTCAGGGTTTTTGTGCAAAGATCTTCTAACTGTCTTGCAAAGTATTGATGCTTACCAGGTTGAAACTTAAAAGAGGGGAAGGACAGTTGACTAGAGAACGAGAGAATCCTCAGTCAAGGAAGGCCAAAGAGCCATCACCTCCACCTTCAATTTCACCCTCACGAGTCTCAGCAGAAGCTTCAAAGATGTCTGAACATGAAGGAGAAATTCCTATAGAGACAGATCCAAGAGAAGAAGAAAGAGTCTTCAGAAAGGCTTTCTTAGATCTCACTGAAATGGTGAGGATATTGTACCAAGAAAGAAATGAGAAATTGGCTGGAGAAGGGTCCAAACATCCACATGAAGGAGAGGGCTCTTCAGGAGGTAGGAAGGATGATGATCATTCCAAGAAAGGACATGGAGGAAATGGTGATCCACCACCCCCATCTTCACCTTCTTCCTCTTCATCTTCGTCTTCTTCTGTTCATAAGCATAGATCCTCTGGAAAAAGTTCTTTTTTGAAGCTTGACGTAAAATTCGAATTACCTATGTTTAATGGTGAAGTGAATGCAGAAAAGCTTGACAACTGGATTAGGCAGTTGGAAGTTTACTTGAGGATTCAAAATATGCATGATGATGCCACAAAGATTCAGTTGGCTTCTTTGAGAATGGATGGAGCAGCATTGGTCTGGTGGGAGGCCAAGACTAAAGAGGAGATCAAGAAATTTGGTAAGGTTACCTTAACATGGCTTGAATTTCTGTTAGCCATTAAAAAACAGTTTTATCCTCTTGCTCACATGCAGAAAGCCATTATGAACTGGCAAAATTTCAGACAACTTAAGGGTCAGAGTGTCCAAGACTACACCCAAGAATTCAGGAGAAGAGCTCTCTTGTTAGGGGTAGATTTACAGACCCAAGAAGCCTTGCTGAAATACATTGGTGGCTTGCATAGCTACCTTAGACACACCATCTTGATGTTTAACCCTACTAGCTTGGATGAGGTTTGTGTCCAAGCTACCCATTTAGAGGCAAGGGGAAAAACACATTTGAAGAGGGTAGAAACAAGCCCCCCAAGGGGAAAAACAAAGAGAAAACCTCCAAGGGAAAGGGCAAAAAGAATGCATTTGTCAAGCAGGAGAGTGAGAAAGTGATCTGTAAACACTGTTCTAAACCAGGCCATGAGGAGAAAAACTGTTGGAAATTATATCCTGAAAAAAGACCTCAATCTAACAAATACAAAGGGAAACAGAAAACTGCTGCTGCTACATCTACACCACAAGATTTAGGGGAAGATTCAGGTGATGAAACCAAAATTGCAGCCATGGGTTTGAAAAACTTGAAGGGAAAAGAAATTGAAACTCAAGCCAGCACTAGTACCTCAAACTGCCATGTACAAGCTCCTAATGAGGAAGAAAGAATTGAATTGTTTCATGTGAGGGTGATTTCAAAACATACTAAGATTGACACACTTTTTGATAGTGGGTCACAAGCAAACCTTATATCAGAGGACTTGGTCAAGCAGCTTAAACTTGAGACCGTTCCACATCCGAAGCCATATCCACTTGGATGGATTTGCAAGGATGCAAATTTACAAGTTTCAAGAAAGTGCACATTGCGCTTTGCAATTACTGCACATTTTATTGACACAGTTGAACTTGATGTGGTACCTTTTGATATAGCAGGAATTGTTTTGGGAAGTCCCTACTTGTTTGACAGGAAAGCTATCTTTCATCGCCATGAAAAAAAATATCATCTTTTCAAAGATGGAAAGGAGTTCATTGTTAGAGCTCATCGCAAGAAGACAAATATAGCGATGGTGAATGCAGGACAGGTAAAAAGGCTGGTCAATTCAAGTAAGAATTTTGTTCTTCTTATGATTAAGCCCAAGGTTGATGTGAATCATGAGTCATTTGAAAATTTTGATCCAAAACTTAAATCAGATCTATATGATGTAGTTGATGCATATCATGAGATGTTTCAGGAGCCAACAGGTTTGCCTCCTAAGAGGGAGATTCAGCATGAAATCCATTTGCATCCAGATTGTCCTCTTCCAAACATAGGCATGTACCGCATGTCTATTATGGAGAATGTTGAAATAAAGAAGCAAATCAAGGACTTGTTGGACAAGGGTTTCATAAGGCCAAGTACTTCACCATGTGGGTCACCGATTGTATTGATTCCAAAGAAAGATGGCACTTGGCGTATGTGTGTTGATTTCAGGGCCTTGAACAAGATAACGGTAAAGAATCGTTACCCACTCCCAAGGATAGATGATTTGCTAGACCAGCTGAAAGATGCTCGATATTTCACTAAGCTAGACTTGCGCAGTGGATATCATCAAGTAAGAATTGAAGAAAGTGACATTTGGAAGACAACCTTTAAAACCAAACAAGGACTCTTTGAGTGGCTTGTGATGCCATTTGGTTTGTGCAATGCACCTGCAACTTTCATACGGGTAATGGATAATGTCTTGCGTCCTTTTCTTAATGATTTCGTTATTGTCTACTTAGATGATATCTTAATTTTCAACAAGTCTAGAGAAGATCATGTCATGCATGTTAGAAAAGTACTTGATGTTTTGAAGAAGAATCAGTTATTTCTTAAAATGTCGAAGTGTGAATTTGGAAAGACTTCTTTGGTTTATTTGGGACACATAGTAGGAGGAGGTGCTTTGAGAATTGATCCTGCTAATATTGAGGCTATTGTGAAGTGGCCTACTCCCAAATCCATAACAGAGGTAAGAAGTTTTATGGGTGCAGCTCAATATTGGAGGAAGTTTATCTCTAACTTCTCTTCTATAGCAGCTCCTATGCATGCAGTGACAAGTGTGAAGCATGCTTTCCAATGGGGAGGCAAGCAGCAAAAAGCTTTTGAATCTTTGAAAGATAAGATTAGTTCAGCTCCAGTCCTTGCATTACCGGATTTGAGACAACCATTTGAGATACAAACCGATGCTAGTGATTATGCTATGGGTGCAGTTCTTCTACAACATGGTAAGCCTATTGCTTTTCATTCTGAAACTTTTAATGGTGCTATTGTAAATTATCCTACATATGATAAGGAATTGTATGCGTTGGTACAAAGCGTCAAAAAGTGGAAACACTATTTGATGGGCAAAGAAACTGTTATACATACTGACCATCAACCCTTACAGTACTTGCAATCACAAAGCAAGTTACAATAGTCACAACACTTCAGATGGATGGGCTTCTTGCAATAGTTCCATTTGGTAATAAGGTATAAGAAAGGTACTTTGAATAAGGTTGCTGATATGCTTTCAAGGCCTATTATTGGTGCTGTTACTTTACTTAAGAATGATTCCATTGTACATGATAGTTACATAGAACAATATGCATCTGATGATGACTTTAAAGATGTGTATGCTAACTTGAGTAAAGGGAATCATGTAGAGGAAAATGATTATCACATGCATAACAATTTGTTGTTTCATTTGGGCAAGTTGTGTATACCACAGGGGGAGAGGATAAATGTCATAAGAGAAGCTCATTCTTCTCTTATTGCTGGCCATTTTGGTGTTTGCAAAACAGTTGCACATCTACAGAGGTATTGCTATTGGCCTCGCATGGTAGATTCTGTTTCAAGGTTCGTAAGAGGTTGTTCATTATGTGCTACAAGCAAGCCTAGCAATAGGAAGCTTGGTTTGTATACTCCTTTGCCAGTACCTTCTAGACCATGGGAGAGCATCTCTATGGATTTTGTAGGAGGTTTGCCAAAATCTAGAAAGCAGCATGATTATTTATATGTAGTAGTTGATCGTTTCAGCAAAATGTGTATACTTATGCCTTGTAAGAAAACTATAACTACTGAACAAACTGCTGAATTATTTTTTCATCATGTATGGATTCACTTTGGTTTGCCTACTTCCATTATGAGTGACAGGGATTCCAGATTTGTGGGGAATTTTTGGTCCAACCTATGGGAGATGATGGACACAATGTTGAAGAAAAGTACTGCTTTCCATCCGTAAACAGATGGACAAACTGAAGTTGTGAACAGAACCATTGTGCACCTCTTGAGAGGTTATTGCAGCAAGCATCCCAAGCTTTGGGATGAACATTTTCACTACATACAACATGCCTACAATCGTCCCAAGCACTCTTCCACAAACACCTCACCGTTTGAAGCTTGTTTTGGTTACTTGCCAAAATCACCTCTTGATTTCATTCTTGAGAAAGATGTTGCCATTGAGGGACATAGTGATATTGACAAAGCTCGTTCATTCATTGAAAGAATTTAGCAAATACATCAGCAAATTCAAGAACAACTTGAGAAGAGTCAAGGCAAGTACAAGGAAAGACACGACAAGCATAGAGTCGATCACAAGTTTCAAGAAGGGGATGAGGTATGGCTGTACATTAGTAAGGAAAGGATGCAAGGAGAAGGTAAGAAGTTGAAGCCTATTCATTATGGTCCATTCAAAATCCTCAAGAAGGTTGGAAATAATGCTTTTCAATTAGATTTGCCTTCCTACATGCAAATGTATTCTGTTGTCAATGTGGAGAACTTACGTTTGTATGAACATCCTTTGATTGCTGATCATGAAAGTGTTGTTCAACTGCCATCTACAAAAGATTTCTCGCCAGAATTCTTAGATGAGCTGAAAGAAGATACAATCCTTGACAGAAGGACACACACTTCAAGGAGGGGCAGTGTAGATTATGTTCGGGTTGGTTTCAAAGGCAGAAAACCGAACAAGGCAAAGTGGATGGAGGTGGACAGAGTGAGGGAGCTATACCCTCACCTCTTTAACAGGTAGTTGAAGGCTTTTGGGGTCCAAAAGCTTCCCAATGGGGAGGCGTGATCAGGTGCTCATGTCCTAAGTGTCGTAAAAATTCTCAAAATTTAAAGTTCTCAGAACTAGTTCAAAGCTAAATGAATGTAAAGTGCTCGTCCTCCTGATTCCAGCGCTGCAAACGGTTCGAAAAACGGTCGCCGTATGAGGAAGATATGTCAAAAAGAATAATTGGCTCAATAACATTAGAAATTTGAATTTAAAAAAATAAAAATTAAAAAAGGAATATTCCACAAAATATTCCTTGGAATATTCCAGGGAATATTTCCTTTTCAACAGCCAATCAGAAGCTGCCATGTGGCAGGCCCGGAGGCTGCCATGTGGCCCCCAGATGACATCAACAGTATATGGGTTGCATGTTAAAATTTTGGTGGTCGGATTGTGAATCGATCCCGCAACCTCTTAGAAACAAACCGCTGGACTTACCGTTAGCCCACAGGACCATACGCTATTTAAAGGGCGGAACATACAGGTTATAAATTTTAAAATTGCATAGGCGGGAAAGCAAAGGGGGCCAGCCCCGCCATACCATAGGACCAGCGCCCAGAACCAGGAGCTTAAGCACTAACCGCCAGCCCAAACGGTCAGCACGGAATCCGAGGCTAACATTTAAGATGACTGCAGTTAAGTTGGTGGTGGAATTGGCGGAGCACCAAATTTGGCGGTCCCGCCATATTTGGCGGGCCTAACTGGCCGTAACTAAAGTTAACTGGGGTTTTGTTAGGCCGAACTGGCATTTGGGAGTAAATGGCCATAACTTTGGCTAGGAAAGTCGGTTTTGGACGAATTGTTTTTTGATTTTGGGTATTTTCGACCTTCTGAAGCCATTGGTGTAGGTCTTACAGCCATTAGAGGTCATTTGTAGACGTTGTGGAAACGTGAAAGTTCTAGGAGCCACAAGGGGCCAGTATTGGGAAGACTGTACAGGGTTGCAGGTATCCATTGGAGGTGATCCAATAGTCAGTCCTAAAGGATTCAAGTGTTCTGAATCCATTTCTACCATCTATTTCTCCTGTAGATGCTTCTATTGAGCTGTATTTTCAATTTGAGCATTTAATAAAAACAAGGACAAGCCCGGTTGGGAGCTTTGGACCCAGCAGACGTAGCCCTGGAGGCGGTGAACTGCTTTATCAACTTCTTTTGCATTTGTGGTTGATTTATTTTGCAGAACAAATTTGTTTTAATGTGTTAAACAGTAAAAGGAATTAACTCTGCTATGCTTAAATGAGTCATGAACGGCTGAAAATTTCATGTGTTTTTCTTTCTGCAAGACATGGAAGTCTTTTGAACATGTTTAATTCTGAATTGAATACCTTGCAAACAAGTTTCAAGTAGTTTCAAATTCAGATAATCAGTGAAAGATGGTAAATGTGGGAGGGGTCATTACGTTATACAACCTTATGTTTAGAAATTGAGAGTTTAAAAATAGTTGTATCTCATTCTCCACTTCCCTCTTGGGTGGTGGCCCTTTAAGCCCCTAGAACACTCCCCTATATGCCTATAGAGACTCTTCAAGTTATTTTCTACATTCCTTAGTGTACCTATCTAGGGATGTATTTTCTCTCATTGACTCTTATATCAACTAAATTTATTTTAAGATTAATAAAACATAATTCTTGTAAAAATTGATCAATTCCCTTAGCTTGGTTTTCTCAAACCAGTGAAATATCTGACTTCCCCTTATACACATGTATGATGAAGGGTATTTTGTCCTTGATGACGCGGTATTTTTTGGCTCTCTACATGAATATTCCATCATGCATGTACATATATGGATTCCTAAACAAAAATCCACATACATCAATTGGAAATACATCTAAAATTTAATTTTAAACTATTTGGTCAAGTTTACCACTACCTCTTGGTTGACTTGTCCTAATGGTTATGGGCTAGTATGGCCATGAACCTCCAATCTAAATTTTTTAAACATATTTACCACTATGGTATTCCCTTATGATCCAGATTCAAACATAACATATTTTTCTTTTTTCTTTTTGACTTGTACTTTTATATGGAAGAGATTGGTCATCTCCATCACTTACTATTGCTAAAGTCTACTCACATTCAAACCCTTCTACACTAATGTGAAAAAAATATTCCCATCCATGTCTAAGCTTCTATCCACCTGATCACTATTAAAAATCTATGGCTATGATATTTTCTTCTTTGTTTCCATTTTGTGGATTTTTAGGTTACCTACAAATTTTTGTGGATACTCCCCTAGAAAATTCATCACAACATATCTAACAAAATTATACTTAAAAATACAAATCTATGCTATGCAAATTATTTCAAATAAAATTACAATCACTCACAACCATAAGAACATAAGATATACCCTAGGAAACCATTTCAGGAGAAAACCCAATTGGAAGGTGAGGTTCCACTACTCCCTTTCTCTGAATAGAAAATGGATGCAAGTACAAAGAAGTGAGCCTTGTGGCCTATGGGATATTACATTGCACAAATCCTCCTCATTTTCTCTCTCCATTTCCACTCTCAACTACTCTACTCATCTTGGAACAAAATGCTCTTGAATAGAATAGAACACCTTTCCCTCCTAGTTCCTTGATTATAACAAAGCATGATAGCCTACAAGTAGTTAGGTTTGACTCCAAATATTAACTAGAGTTACAATATTGAATCATCTAGAGACTTCTTCATCATGATCATGTGGCTATCCCCTTTTCCATGAATCATAGGGCTAATGTGATATCCTCTTGAATTATGGTGGTCAAAATAGGAATGTCAAATTCCAAGTGGCATAACTTTTACATATGGACTCTAATTGAGGTGATTCTTACCTCATTGGAAATTTATGTTGTAGAATAGAAAAAAAAGGGAGGCACTTATGTGGAAAATTTTTACTCCAAAAAAACACTTTTTTGATGCCTCAAACTACTCCTAAAAGGTTTCAGATCCCAATCTGCCAATTTTTTTGCTGCTAATAAAAATGGTTCTGTGAGCTTATACATCCAATTTTTCCGCTATGAAAGCATACAGATGGATTAAAAACAATATAACAATCTAATTGATATCACATCTCTCAATTTTTGGAGGCTTTTGGTCCTTATAAGATTCTACTAAATATGATTAGGAAATTTTCCCTCCACCTTCTCTCGATGTACCATTTAGCCTTGTCTTAAAGTTGTCCTTTCAACCCATATACTAAAGGTCGCGTTTCCCTTGTATTCAATTTTCATACCTCTTCTTCCAAATTGTATCCTTTGTCAACTCTTCCTAAGCATTTGGTGGATTCCTCGTACAAGATCAATAGAATGAAATGATTTTAAGAAGATGCATTCCCCAATCAAGTCAAGCCAAAGGAAGTGATTCAACAATCACCAAAGGCCTCCCTGTACACTCATCCTGACACTCCTCAAAACAAAATTTGCTCTCATTTCCATTTGGGAATTTGATCTCATTTCCCCATCTCCAAAAGAACCATTTGGGAATTTGATCTCATTTCCCCATCTCCAAATGGTGCAAATTTACCATATAGAAAGTGCTTGAAAATTCTTTACCATAATATATTTCAAAGCTTTTGATATGTCTGCTCATCCAATTTGCTAGCACCATTCAAGAATGTTTTTGATACCTCTTTTATGGTGTGACAACCTACTGATATGTGTATGGTGATCCTCCACATGTTCTTTGTTCCAGGCACAGACCTTTGGATTTTTAGAATGGAATTTTTTAATGTAAGCAATGATCATTTATTGTTGCCTTATGGGGATGTTGTTGACGTTTCTTATTTATTACAAGAGAATGTGTTATTTAAAAAATAAAATCAATAAAATCTATTTACATATATTTATGAAAAATAAATAAAATATATTTATTATATATGTATATTTTTTTTTATTTATCACGTTTCCTCTCATTTTTATATTTACATGACGTTCATTTATGAAACTAATATATATTTCCTATTTTCATACAACTTAAGTTTTGGCAGTTTTTTGAATAAAAATTTGGGGTATTCTATCTCATGGTTATTGGCAATTGCATTTTTGTAACCAAGCACATAAGATGTCCAACAAGTGCTTGTTAAAATAAATACGTTTTAATTCTTAATGGGTCTTATAGATGTCTCAACACTGTGACTTATGGGTGGTGGAGGTTACAATGGATTAGAATTACTAGGGACATGGCAATGCAACTGAAAGCTCAAAAGGCACGTAATTGATGGGTGGTGGAAGTTACAATGGAGTAGAATTACTAGGGACATGGAAATGCAAGAGGGAAGTCCAAAAACACTTAATTGATTAATTGCATGATAGTTCTATTAGTTTGAATGAGGAAAGCTAGACATGAAATTGACAGAAGAGATAAGATCTAGATAAAACGAGACAAGATTATTGAACACATATATATTATATAGAAATTTACGATTTCAACTAAACATATCTCAATTCTTAAGAGTAAAATTGGAAGCCACAGATCTAAATACTAAGAGACTAATCTCCCATCTAGTTGTGAGGAAAGTCATCAAGATGCCTATGTATCTATGTATGTATATACTGACCATTTGTAGTCTGGAGCACCATATATGGATTTATATGGATTTGTGTTGCAATGAATGCACCCTCTAGATTCAATTTACCTTTACACATATGCACAGTAAGTGTTTTGATACATCAAGCCCACACATGTGCCCACCCTAAATACATGGTGTGTTGGCTTCTCTTGACGCAATAAGGAGGCCACTCCCTAAATTGGCAGGATTTTCCACAAAAATTGTGTATGAATATTTGAAGAAGAAGGATTAAACATTCAAACAATACCCAAACCACCAAATCTAGTGTCATTTTGATTCTCCAACCTCATCACACAAGAAAAAACTAGCATCTAGCCTCAAGCATTAGCCCACAAATAAAAATATACCCCTAGTCCCTCTAACAACAAAATTAATCAATAAAACTTGTGTACTATTGAAATTTGCAAATGTAATAGATCTAGGGAACACAATACCCAACAGTTGAAATAAATGAGTCCCAAGAAATGTAGAGTAGTTATCATTATGAGCATTGAGTTTCATCCCCAAAACAAAATGTGGACTAGCAATAACCAATACAAGCAATCAATCACAAACAAATAGGAAATTTAAGATGGATCACTCACCTAAGTTAGTCCACACAAAGCTTGGAAAATATGAATATAAGTACATTTGCAGAAGCACACAAAGCTAGGAAAATATCAATATAAGTACATTTGCAGAAGCCCAATGTTCCTTGATATTTGTGGCTATTTCTCAATGATTCCTTGCTTTATAACATAAATATCAACAAGGAGAAATGTAAACACTTGTTTCTTCTAGCCTCATTCACTTGGGTGAAAAGGAAACTACCAAGATGTTGTCACCTACTAACCCTACCTTACTTTTATTTCTAGAATCTAATTGTAGACTTAGTTGTCACATTTTTCACTCTTGAACTCAGCAAAACTTGCGATTTTTGCATAAAGGATCCTTCTATTAGTATATTTTTGTGCAAGTTGAAGTATACATTGATAATATTTATTGTATTTTCAGTAATGCTGGTTTTTATGCTTCCTACCAGATTGATATTATGCAATCATAAAATGAGTAAATTTGTTGATGATTGATGTAGCAAAATTGTGGTTATGCATTTGTTTTCTTGGATACTTTAAATTAATATGGTCTCTTTTGATGAAATGGAACCAAATCATGTAACAAATTTTCTTGAAAATAGAGGCAACAATGGGTTTGTTCAAGTCAATGAAAAGCATTTTAGAGTTTCAATTACCATGAAGGGAGGTTATCTAATTGAGTGAAATGGCTTGGTATGCTCCTACTTTCATATTCTCAATCGGAATCAAGTACCTGCATATTTTTAAGAGGCACTGGATGAGTAATCATGATGGAATGAACCCCACGAGATGAGCACTAATATAGTGATAGGATTTCTAGAGAGTCCTTATTACCCTACAAGGATAGCTACTACCAACAAACAAAAATTGGATTACAATCATGTGAATAAGCCCACTCACTATGAAATACCATGGTAAAAATGTTTCATTTGGCTGTTAGAAATATCATGGAATGGTTTGAAGTTCCACACACTCCTTTCTACCTGGAAGTTCTTTTCAAGCATGGTTTTGATTGATGTTACAACTTGTATGATGTTGTATTGACATAATAGTAATGTTTTGTAAGAATCTCTTTTCCAAGCAAGGATAATACATGTTAATCTTTTATAGATATTAACTCACTCTAGAAGGAGATCTTATTAGAAAAGTAATATGAATACTAAGCTGAAAATATTTTAGTGAAGCTACCTTTTGTAACAAAAGGAACCATTATAAGGAAAAATTATGACTAGATCCAACTATGCATTTGTAGCATTTCTCAATTCGTCTATAAAAGGTATCCTCCTTATACATAGGGTTTTAAACCATAATTTTAGGTCATGATGTATATCAAAATTTGGTTAATTTTAAGAAAGATTGAATGTCAAGGTCATTGGCCCTAAACATACAACAAGTTAATAAAATTTTCCTTGCAGGTGATTTTAATTTATGTTATCTTTTGAAGTGTGGGCATTTTCTAATGCTTGGTTATCCTTCTAAATATGTAGCTACAAGGATGTAACATATTTATTTATTTAGCAGGGTTGCGAGTTCTTTTATTTTTTTCTAATGATTTTATTTTGTAATTAGTTATCATGTTTGGATTTTGTTGAAAATTGAAAATTTAGGTGTACAAAACTGCATATATTTTTTCTATTTGAGAGAGTTCCATTGTCATTTTTTTAAAGGGGATTGCAAAGATTCTCTTTTATAATTTTTAATATGCACCTACAAAGATCTAACAAATTTATTTATTTAGTAGGATTTTTAGTTCTTTTATTTTTTTCCAATGGTTTCTTTTCATAATTAGTTTTGTTTGGCTTTGTTGAAAATTGAAAATTTAGGTGTACAAAACCAAAAATATTTCTATATTATCGAGAGTGCCCTTGTTTTTTAACAGGCTTGCAAAGATTATTGTTTATCCTTTTAAATATGCAGCTACAGATTTGTAGCATATTTATTTATTTAGCAACTTTCGAGTTCTTTTATTTTGTTCCAATGATTTTTTTTTTCGCAATTGGTTAACGTGTTTGGATTTTGTTGAAAATTGAAAATTTAGGTGTACTGAACCACAAATATTTTTATATTTGAGAGAGTGCCCTTGTTTTCAAGGGGCTTTTAAAACTTCATTTGTTGTTGTAAATTTTCTATTGTTAATACTAAAAGCAAATTAAAAATAACAACATACTATTTCAACAGAACATACCCAAATTCTTAAAAGTAAAATTGTAAGAGAACCATCTATAATACTAAGAGACTGATCTCCCATCCAATTGTAAGGCAAGTCATCAAGATGTTTATGCATCTACATCAGTTCAATCACTTTATGCACTTGTCCATCAAGTATCCCTTAACTAATAGAAAATGTTTCAACAAGTCTTAGAAATTTTGCGATGATGCATGGTTGACCAAGCAACCTTTCATGAACTAGTTGAGTACCTATAATAGAAATAAAAGTGTAAAAGTTACTCAAGTCCATATTGGCATGAAAAAGAGTTGATTTCATTAATCCAGAGTCCAGAAGGATTACAAACTGGCAAGACAGATCATATAGGCAATCCTGGTGTATATGATCAGACCAATATTCAAGCAATCACAAACATTCTTCCAGCAAGCTATAATAAATGGAATTAGGCATTGTCTCTACAAGGACTAAATTTTCAATGATGTGAGATAGTGATTCCACAAAATGTTTGTCTAAGAGTACAGTGAAGAGGTTAGATCTCAAATGACTCAACTTAGCCAAATTGCATTGAAGGCTACATGGAATTAATCTACAAAACGACAGTTACATGGACACAAATGGTATGAAAAATGGGATGGACTATGACATTAAAATTTTGGAATCGAGTGGTGTCGACCTGCTAAGCCAAGGTGGGAATAAGATACAATTGAAGCCCAAACCTTTTCTAACAAAAAATGAAAATCATAATAAAATATGAAAAGGAACATTCTCATTCATGAAAAATTAATAGAACCACCCAACTATAATAAGGTTATGCAGGACTTTGGGGGTGGAAAGATGGATCTTCAAGCCCTAAAGCGATAATTCATAAGACTCATTACTGCAAAGAACAAAGACCATCTTTAGGATTGCAGTGATCTCTAGCTATTAGCACAAACTCGTCTCACAAGTTAGAGTGGAATGGTATTTTGTAAATTCTTATTAATTAAAGAAGAAAGGTTACAGATTTTGAGGAAGACATTTTGCAACAACACTAATATCTCTCTTTCACTCAAACTTGGGTACAGTCAGATCACCTAACATGTCACAATTGTCTTTATATACACTCTTCTTCACATACTATCCCCTTACAATGTTTTCTTTGCAACATTTGGTGCAATTGCTAGTTATAAACATGTTCCCTTATACCTGAATTTATACTACTCACTAAAATCTCCACTCACTCACTCATTAAATAGATGTATGTATCATCCAAAACTAAAGGTAATGAAATGTTCCTCGATGGAAATTGTCACGCCCCTACACCTGCGGTAGTCTTTCAACTGCTTATAGCGAGGTGCGGCACCACCGAACACTCTCTTTTCACCAATACTTATGTTCATGGACTACACCTTACAATTCGATAATTAGTTTATTTTTCTTTACCAAGTATTTAGATTAGCCTTTATACTAATGAAAACCCATACACATTCATTATCCACAGTAATTATACATATACAACACAATTGCAACGATATAAAGGGAGGGCCAACTCCCTGAATATGAGTCTGCTTGATTTCAATATATTTCCAATTTTCATAAAATTACAAGTATTACCTTGGAAACCCTACGTTTCATACTTAGAAAAATTTCGGACTTCATGTCTTGCCCATGAGCTGCCCACCTCATTCACACCTTGCACAGTGGTCACCTCCGCAATCCACACTTGGCCAAATTTCAACTCGTCCAACCGTCCAACCGTCAGGGAAGCACCTTCATGCAGCCTCCACTGAACTCATTCACCACAAGTGGGCGCCCTTGTGTAGCCTTACCTAAACTTGTTCAACGCGGGTGGGCGCCTTTGTGTGACCCTCTACCTGAGTCCGTTCAATCGCGGGCAAGCGCGCCTTCATGCGGCCCTCCACCCGTGTCTGGTCAATTATGGGTGGGAGCACCTTCTTGTGGCCCTCCCCAAACTCGTTCACCATGGCGTGTGTGCCTTCGTGCACCCTGCCTACCTGAACTCATTCAACCTTCGGGTGGGCGCCTTCGTGCGACCCTCCACCCGACTCACCCGTTCAACAAACTCATGTAAACTCCATCCAAGCCTACTCGGCGCATGAGCGCATAAACACATGCGGTTCCATGCCTGCTGTGGCTCCTTCGTACTTCGACCTGCACTCCAAAACGCCTTCGCACCTCTTCCTTGGATGCTCGAGCTCCTTGGATGTTCGTTGGATGATTTTCCAATTACTTTGCTCCACCTCCCATCCACCTATGTATATGGTTGGTTGGTGCGGTCATGCCACCCAACCGACCTTCCATAGTTCACCTAGCCAACTATCCAAAATCGTGTTAGCTTGCCCATGAGCTGGGTCGGCCCGCCCAGCTCGTGGGACTGCACCCTCATAACTCGCCCAACATGCTCCATCATTTCGTCAGCCCATGGGTGACTTGCCCAGCTCGTCCCCGCCATATAAACTCATAGCCAAACTCGTTCCATGTGCACTTTCCACATCGCACACCTTCGTTATGACCACAACTCACCTCTCTTCACATGGTGGAGTGTGTCCTGCCCATCGCATGGACCACAGGTCCTTATGTCCTCCTCCACCTGAAGTCATTGTCGTCCTCGACAATATGCTATCGCGTAACCATCCTGCCACCAAGAACATCATCTCATCAAAATAACTGTCTCATCCCTGGTCCATGATATCAAACAATCCATACAATGCAAACATGCTTGCAACATGTGTAAAACAAGCGTCTCCACCATGTGTCACCCCATCCTGTGAACTGTTGTCAAGATACTCCAACATTATGCCAACATCTCTCTGTACACTTCCAGAACCCATGATTCGTACTAGTTGGGTGATCAGTCCAACTGTCACGCTCAAACCATAAGAATGCACATCCTTATGCCTTCACAAGTCTTTTTTTAGACTCTGCCACATCCTGGACTCACCAAGAATCTCTCCCATGCTCAGGTCCATGGAAACTCCATCCCATCTACAACATTTCATGATGCTAATGCCAAACCATTCCTGCATCATCTGTCATACCTGCTCAACCTGTTTCAAGGACTCACTCCCATGAGCATCTAACAATGAGCCCCATCTTCTATGTCATCTAAGAAGATGTAGAGGGAGTAGAGCCTGAAGGCTCACCCTCACTAATAAGCTCAATCCATCTGTCAGGATCCTCTATCTCCATTCTCTGCCAATATGCAACCCGATCCTCCTCATGGACATTCGGTCTCACATAAACATCCTCGTCATCATCATATTCAACCTCCTCTAGCCTTCTTGACAATTCCAAGATACTATCTGATAGTGTCCTGATAACAATGACTGCTCGGTAAGCTTTGTCTCAACATAGACAACCTCTTACACACAACATCCACGCACTTCTCATCCTCCATCTGCATCAATGCTAGTTTACAGTCAGGTCTAGTGACACCAATGGTAGGCACACCAATGGGTACATCTTCCCTTCCATCATAAATTTACAACTTCATCAAATGCAGAACAATCATAACATCATATTGTTTCAAGAATTCCATCCCTAGCACAACTTCATAGTCATCAATCTTCACTATAGTGAAGTCGACTTTCCTGTCCACTCACCTAGTGTTGTATCCACCTTTTCAGCTACACCAAGTACAGAATCAGGAAGAGAATTCACTGTCTTCATTTGTGCCTTCATCGGTACAAATTTTGGTCCAATCCTTCTCGCAACATCTTCACTCATGAAGTTGTGAGTAGCCCCACTATCCACCATAGTGAGCACATCAACACCCCCAATCTTCATCCGAACATATTCCAAACTGTTGCTCTTAGGATCTCTCTAAGTGACCACTTCTGTAGCAGCAACAACTCCAAGAATATGCATCATCCCCACAAAAGCTTCTTCTTTCTTCGTATTAGACTGTGCAATAGCGGCTACTTTTAGTCTTGAAGGACAATTCTTCACTGTATGTGGTTTAGCACATATCCAACACTTCAAGGTTTTCTTCATCTTCGTCTTCTCATCCGATTTCGAAGCATCATCCTTCTTCTTCCCTTTCGGCTTATCAAACTTCTTATTTTTCTCATCAAAAGTTTCGTCATAGTGCTCCACCAGTTGATCCATAGCAGCAAAAGCCTCCTCAAGTGTCTTAATCTTCTGCCTCTTCACTTCATTGTGTGCCCAAGGTTTCAATCCAATAATGAAGTTGAACACCTTGTCCCTCTCCGCCATGTCAGGAAGTTCCAAAACTGCACTTGAAAACTCCCGCTGATATGTCTGTAGGTTCCCTGTCTGCTTGATAAACTTAATCTTCATCCTTGCTTCCCATGTCTCATCCTGAGGAATGAAGTGGGTTTTCAAATCCTTCTTCATGTCATCCTACAAAGTTATGTCATCAGCACTGCCATTGGCAATCTGATCCATCCTCCTTCACCACCACATCTTAGCATCCTTCATCAAGAATTGAGCAGCCACTTTCACCTTTGTCTCATCATCGGATAAACCCAAGCGTTCCAAGTATTGCTCCATATCCCAGAGAAAGTTACCAAGAGTCTTCACACTTCTCGTACCATCATAAGATTCTAGTTCCTTGATCTTCACATGAGACACTCCTCCACCTGAGTTATGTCTCATGGCCTTCTTCAACACCACGATCTCATCATTTGGTTCATCAAGATATTTTTGCAAGTTCAAGATTTCTGCCAAACCTCGATCCCTTTCTTCTCCAATCTCCTTGACTTAATTTTCAAGTTGTGTACACTTGAGAGAAGTGTACTCATGCTGAGCCTGGAGCTCATCGAGTTCTTCCCTGATCTTCGCATTGGCTTCTTGATCTTTCATGACCACGACCATCTTCGCAGTCCATTAAGACTCCAATTCCTCCATTCTTTCCAATATCCTTTCTATGAAAGCCTCGGTTTCAATATGGCTAAATTCACTCAATACGACATGAGATTCACCTGCCATATCTTCTAACAACTTCCTTCTTTGTGATATAGTATAGACCATCCACCAGCTTCACCAAGTTCCCTACAAGACCGAACCAGCTCTTGTCTCACTTGTATGTGGAACCAGCTTCCTTCACCTGCAAGTACCCTTGTTTCCACTACCACTTCGTCACATGCCAGCTCCAACCATGAGCTCTAATACCAACTACACAATAGTGTAGTTGTGTAGCAGCTTCAATACTCCTATATCCAGATCAACTGCTCTGATACCAACTGTCACGCCCCTACACCTGCGATAGTATTTCAACTACTTATAGAGAGGTGCGACACCACCAAACACTTTCTTTTCACCAATACTTATGTTCATGGACTACACCTTAACCTTCGATACTTAGTTTATTTTTCTTTACCAAGTATTTAGATTAGCCTTTATACTAATGAACACCCATACACATTCATTATCCACAACAATTATACATATACAACACAATTGCAATAGTATAAAGGGAGGGGCATCTCCTTGAATATGAGTATGCCCGATTTCAATATATTTCCAATTTTCATAAAATTAAAACCATTACCTTGGAAACCCTAAGTTTCATACTTAGACAAATTTCAGACTTTGTGTCTTGCCCACGAGCTGTCCACCTCGTGCAAACCTTGCACGGTGGTCACCTCCACAATCCACACTTAGCCAAATTTCAACTCGTCCAACCATCCAACCGTTGGGCAAGCACCTTCGTGCAGCCTCCACCCGAACTCATTCACTGCGGGCGGGTGCCCTCATGCAGCCTTACCTAAACTCATTCACCGCGGGTGGGCTCCTTTGTGCAACCCTCCACCTGAGTTCATTCAATTGTGGGCGGGCATGCCTTCCTGCAGCCCTCCACCCATGTCCATTCAATTGCGGGTGGGCGCGCTTTCGTGCGGCCCTCCCCAAACTCATTCACCACGGTGGGCACACCTTCGTGCGGCTTGCCTACCCAAACTCATTCGACTATCGGGTGGGAACCTTCGTGCGATCCTTCGCCCGACTCACCCATTCAACAAACTCGTGCAACCTCCGTGCAAGCTTGCCCGGTGGGCGGGTGCATAAACTCGTGCAGTTCTGCGCCTGCCGCAGCTCCTGCGCACTTTGACTTGCACTCCAAAACTCCTTTGCACCTCTTCCTTGGATGCTCGAGTTCCTTGGATGTTTGTTGGATGATTTTCCAATTACTTTGCTCCACCTCCCATCCGCCTATGTATATGATTGGTTGGTGCGATTGTGCCACCTGGCCGACCTTCCATAGTTCGCCCAGCTAACTATCCAAACTCATGTTAGCTCGCCCATGAGGTGGGTTGGCTCGCCCAGCTCGTGGGACTGCCCCCTCATAACTCTCCCAACATGCTACATCGTTTGGTCGGCCTGCGGGTGACTTGCCTAGCTCATCCCCGCCATATAAACTCGCAGCCTAACTCCTTCCACACGCACTTTACACATCACATGCCTTCGTTATGACCGCAGCTCGCCTATCTTTACACAATGGAGTGAATCCTACCCATCGCACGGACCGCAGGTCCTTACAGAAATGGCTTTGCATTAGACTCATACATGTGGTACATCAACCATCATGCCTATTTAAATGGTAAACCAATGAAGCCTTGCACAAACCATCGGTATGAAGAACCTCGAGCTATCGGACATATAAATTTTAATACATCTCTCTCTCTCTCTCTCTCTCTCTCTCTCTCTCTCTCTCTCTCTATATATATATATATATATATATATATATATATATATATATAAAATCTAAAAATTAAAGTTATATTTTTCGGATCTTATTTTTATGGAACTAATAGTTGAATGGAGAATGTGAAGGCATCAATTTAGCATGGGAAGAGCATTGAGATTTCATGACAGGTTTTATAGAAATGCAAGCGTTCAACATTTAAAAAAGAAAACCATATTAAACTTAATATACATTTGATATTTTGGATTCTATGTTACATTGAAATTTCTCGAATATACGTTCACATTAAATGCATATTTTATGACCTAATGTTTTATATAGTGGGAAATTTTTTACTAGGTCTCACCTAAGGTAAAAGATACATTTCAATAATAATGTATGTGAGATAATATTATGAGAAGAACCTTATGAAAGTAAGCTTATGGTTTAATTTCATTTATTATAATGTTTTATATTAAAAAATTAATTTATATCTTTTCTTTTAATGGAGGAAATATTATTGAAAAGATTTTTAACGTGGACAATTTGAGTAGGAGTTCATTTAAATAATTGAATATGTATTAAATTTAGTCAAAATAATTATTATTAATGTAATTTCATTCAGGAAGTACAAGAAATAAAAGGTAAATGAATTCCTAGAAATATAAAAGAGAATGTAGAGGTTTCTTTCGGGATCTTTTTAGCAGGTTGGAGGATGGTAGAAGAATTACTGACTATAACAACCATCTTGTACATAATGAAAATGGTCTCCTTCATTGTCACATAGAGGTTCTATTAATGACACTAATCATTTCTTTTGTTTTCTTCTATTGTGTTCTATTTAATTTTAAATGTTATGCACTGGTTTGTTGTTCCAGAATGGTGGTTTAACTTGATTGCTTTATTGTCGAACACATTAAATGATTTTAAATGATTTAGAATACTTAATATTTAGGGTTTGAAAATCATATTTTGAGTTTATTTTTTGTAGGTTTTATTCCATATTTAGGGTTATGTGCACCATAAATTTAAATGTCATAAAAGCTAGTTCTTTAAATTTTATTTGTTTTTTCCCCAGATTGGGGCGCGTTCTCGAGGAAGGCGAGGACACCGGTCAGAGATGGTAGTTACTGTATGTAATGTAGAATAATTAAGCAAAATTAACACACATAAAAAATACCATAAACATAGAAATGGCGGAAAAGGCCAGAACCCCACTGTATTCCTCTAATGATGTAATCCCATGTTTATGATACATATAAATACATGAGCAAGTTGTCTCAAGATAGTGTGTCTATCTTGAACAAACTTGGTTGAGATGCATTCTCAACAAAACACTAATATAGAAGAACTAGTTGCATAGAATCTCTCATCCTAGCTAAACTCCCTAGTTTGAGGAGCTAACTCCTAATTCTCAAGATTTGATTTATTTAATTATAATTTTGGATTTATAATTGTTTTATTATGAGAGTGAGGCTCACATTCGCCCCCTCAATGATAAATCCAAAATAAGAACAAGAAAACCTCTTCCAAGTTCTCAAGTTGATCCTCAAAAACCATTTGTCTATAAAACCGCCAAAGCTAGATGTTGAAGAAACTGCAATATGAAGAGACCATGAGTCAACTTCATGTCCGATTCACCTCTGAATGTACTATTTCTTATTGCTTATTACACATGGTGTACCTAAGATCCCCTTACTCAATTTCGGGCAGATCTAGGACACAAGCACCACAAAATTTTTGTCCTTTTATTATACAGGTTACAACTAGCTCTTACACCCAAGAACAATTTTTCAATTACAATATTTTGTTTGTTTGGACCCTTTTTCAAACAACAAATTCACTTCAATGACTTTTGAAATTTAACTTCAATTTCTACTCCTTCACTCTCAAAATACTACAACAATTACCTTCCCTTAAAATTCACTTATCACTCCAAATATTACAAAAAAATAGTTTCACATTTTCACTCCACAAAATCACACCTTATCTCTCCAAAATAAAAAATTTAATACACCTTTTATCTCATCCAAAAATTCTATGATCACTTCTCTCTCAAAAAAAAACTATTTACAAACTTCTTAACTCCATATCACTCCAATATTAAAAAACAACTTTATGACCAATCCTAAATATATGTGTGAATACACCTTATCACTCCATTACAAAAGTTTTCACTTTATGATACATTTTTAAAATTCTTTTACATACATCTTTTTAGATTATTAAAAGAATTTAATGAAATTTATGAAATCACTTAAAAGTGATAGGTTTCCTTCTATATTTTATAGTTTATGCGTGTAAAAGAACCATACACCATTCCATGAGTGAGAGGGTACGTAACCATTCATGACCTCTCGGTTGTTGTCATTGGAGTAATCAACGATTTTACCTTTGAAATTCATGCTCACCGCACCATAAACTCTGCTACTCCACATGTAAGCTTCTCGAAGATGAGGATGGTCTCTCGTCAGTAAATGCAGGATGCGAGCACAATTAAAGGAACACTATTAGAACCACACATCACACAACGTTGGATGCTTTGTGCTATTACCGGCAGAACCTTTTGAACAAACACGATTTCTGCAGGTTCAACGATCTTACTTAGACAGTCCATGCAAAGTGCAACACACATGGCATGTTGGCTACACTTTGCTCAACGCTAGTTCTACTATGCTGCAATATGGTCGGCGCAACTCCACGCATTGATTGATGGAACACCACTGCGAAGTTTGATGGCTTTTGTCTAGGTGGAATATCCGCAGAGTCGTTAGTAGGTATCCAACCTGCAAGGATATCCACGCCCGATGCGCTTATGTCTGGCTTGAGGAGGCTTTGAGTGAATAATCTGTGACCCCTCGATGAGAATTCAGCAACAACTTATGTGGGCTTGTAATTCAAGACTGTTACAGTTCTAAGAATTGTTGCTACATGCTATTGTTCATATTTTGTATAAGATAAAATCCATGATCCATGTATAGTGCTGACTGCAATTAAGGGAAACAAGCCATAATCGAAAGCTACAGCTCTTAACAAATCTTCGATGAGAACCAACCCTCTGCCTGTTGCACTCTGGACTGTATCTATCTTCATATCTGTGGAGACGGAAAGGTCGTTGGTTGAACATACCACAACTCCTCCTGTTACCTTTTCCTGATCCAAAGATCCAAAGTCACAACTACTTGCATCAGTAGCAGTGCTTTCATTTTTCAACCAAGATTGAAGATTAATTTTCAGAAATTAAATTCCACAATTAAGATGGTGAAACTCTCCTAGTTTGCTAAACAAAACCATTTTTCAACCAAGATTGAAGATTAATTTTCAGAAATTAAATTCCACAATTAAGACAATGTGGGAAGTTCAAAGAACCAAAAAACCAATAGATTTTTAGATGAACAATACACCACGTACCTCCAGTAACGTGAGATTTTGTTCATCAAGTAGCGATTCAAGGAAAATGGTCAGCTCATCCAAGTTAGCCATTCCAACAAGATTGAAGGTGAATGATAATTTTCAGAAATTCTAGCAAGCAAGAAAACAAACAGATGATTTTTCTTAGATGAGCCATACTCTATATACCTCTAGCAACATGAGATTTTTCATCAGATACCAAGGAGCATCAATATTCTTCGTGCCCATTGTCCTCCTTGAAAAGATAAAACTCATCCACGATCTTCATGCTTTCACAAAAAGCATTGATTGGGAATTCAACTTCAAAATCACACTTTTGTCTCAAAACTGTAACTTTGTATGCATGAACACCGACACATAGATTGCCACATAGATCGTTGCTTTCCAACGATGGCAGATCACGCACAAGCTTCATTGTATATGATATTGCATTCTTTCATGGTAATGGGGTAATCCACGCTCATCACACTCATCATCAACAGGATCTCCATGTAATCCCACACATAATCTTACAACTCAAGTGCCTTTGAATGGATCTCCATTGTTGCCTTTACACAAATCACCAACGATCTCGACTATAATTGTTGAACTCCTCACGAGCTAGAGAATTGCTAGCCGTAGTGTTTTCTTCAAAATTTAGATCAGGCTGCTCATTACTACGCTGTTGACCTTGGTCTTCTCAACACCGTTCAACGCATATATGTGGACCACTTAGAACTTTGAAGCCTGATTTTTCCATGTAGCCATTATATGTATTTTCAAGGTAATCCACAAAGGGAAACCCTGCGGGTCCGCATCACCTTTGGCCGTAATCATTGAAGATCCCAAGTTGTCTGCAGCCGTGTAGAATCCATAAGACATGCATTCAAGCAATTGCAGATGTGTTTTAGGCCAAATTACATCCTTCATGAGTGACCACAAGAACTATGCTATGTAGAAATCAATGGAATTTGTACATGTGTTGTGTAGAGATCGATTATCTTTACAGATAAGACAAAACCTTCCCATATAGAAAGCGATCAGATATCTAAGGATGCAAGCATCCGATAACTTATGCTTGCCAATCCATTTTAAAATTAGCAGATGAAGATGCTTCTTCGATTATGTGAGTGGTATCAACTGCAGCTAGCCACCAATCCAGTCCCAACGCAAGTTATAAGCTCCTCAGTGAATCCTCAGGCGTGCCCTTCATCGATTCATTTCGAATACCAAATATCCTTCTCGGCTCAGATGTAGCTGGCATTGAACTGCGATGTGCACTTGAAGAGCGAAGACTCTTGGGAACAAATCTACTTTTTAGGGAATGGGAGCGCTCACTATTATCAGCAGTTGTAGTCGGCCTTCATAGCTTCACCCATAGAACCATCTCACGCAGGTTATGAAACATGCATGCACTTCTCTGTCGATTTACTCTTCTTCATGGATGGTGGACAAACATGTACTCTAAATAGATAACAACTCACCCATAGCAACTCCACTAGGTAGGAATCGTCATGCTTAGAAAAGGTAGCCACACCACAATCAAATGCCACATTAATGCTTGGCTCTCTCAATCGGCTCTGTGGCTCCACGCATAGATAACCGCACTAGTTAAGACTTACTTAGTGACTCAAGCTCATGATGCTCACATCTATAATAAAGATATATTTGTCACTTCTCTACAGGCGGCAACCCATAGTGCTTTGATGCCACATGTAGAATAATTAAGCAAAATTAACACACATAAAAAATATCAGAAACATAGAAATGGCGGAAAAGGCCAGAGCCCCATTGTATTCCTCTCATGATGTAATCCCATGTTTATGATACATATAAATAAATGATCAAGTTGTCTCAAGATAGTGCGTCTATCTTGAAAAAACTTGGTTGACATATATTCTCAACAAAACACTAATCTAGGAGAACTAGTTGGAGATAATCTCTCATCCTAACTAAACTCCCTAGTTTGAGGAACTAACTCTTAATTATTAAGATTTGATTTATTTAATTATAATTTTCAATTTATAATTGTTTTATTATGAGAGTGAGGCTAACATGGAAGGCTACCACCCACCGCCCCCCACATGCTCATGGCAATGGGTGTGGTGGCCTCCCATATGCTACCTGATAGAATACATGGGAGAAGTGGCAGTCAAAGCTAGGGTGGAGAGGGAGCTGTGGAGGTTAAGGCAGGATGGGTGATGGGACAGAGAAAGGTGGATTTGGATTATGAAGGAAGTCGGAATAGAGAGAGGAGTATAGTGGAGATTACAGGAGGAAGGAGGAGCGAGGGTGTAAGACAGTTGAGCTACCAACAACGATCTCTGCGAACTATTTCCCTGTATGTTCCCTGGCCTTACAAGCCCATTACTATGTTGAATATGTTAATTCATGGCTAGGGGGTGCTAGTGAAGACTAGGGAGGGAAATTTGGGAGAAGGCCAGGGAGACCAGCGTAAGCTAGGGGGGTGGTTATTGGGTTAGAGCCGGAGGCTAGAGCCGGGAGAGAAAACTAGCATTGGGACTTTGAGGAACCCCCTATGAATGGTCGAGATAGTTGGTATACGAGGGATGTGGGGAGATTGCAGCTAAGTAGGCACGAGGGCCACGAGAAGAGCAGAAAAGAGAGGCAGCTCTTCTCGGCAGAGATGAGAGGTAGTAGCACTCGGCAGAGGGGTGATGGAAGGAATTGTGAGTGGGAGTGACGGTAACCTGGCTCAATGGGATAGTGGTGAGAGCTATAAGCATAATTTTGGTTGGGCACCGAGACATCACCCCTGTGAGTAGGTGAGATCATTGAAATAACCAAAGGGGTGGTGACGCTATTGCAAGGCAGGTAAGCAAGAAAAATTAGAGGCTGAAGAGTGTTGTAGACACATTAGGCAGAGGAGAGGCAATGCATCTTAGGGCAGAGAGGCACTTGGGCAGAGGAAATTGCGATGGGAATTGTGAGGGGGTAACATGCATCATTCAGGAGAGGCATGAGATCACGCCCCGAGAGCTAATGCATATCGTGTGTGATCAGCCACAGAAAAGGGAAGAGATGGCCGAACTTGCACGTGGAAGAGGACGTGACAGAAGGGTGAGGGAGTCAACTCATGCAGCAGACCCAAGCACCTCATAACCCAGGCATGGGAGGAAGCCTATAGAACGCCTCATCAGTGAATTGGATGTAGCTTACAGGCAAGGAACAGATGTTCTGGAAGAAAGGAGGAGAAGATAAAATAGGAGGAGGAGTTTGATGAGGAAATGGAGAATTTGCGGGCTGTAATCTCGAATCCTGATAGCATCAGGGGCTGAATCACCCAGTTTAAACAGACGTTATATCTGTACTGGCTCATGAAGAGCCTCATGGGGAAGGAAATGGAGTAAATGTTAATGGGGATGGCTATGACCCTCTAGGACATGCCCAATTACAAAAAAGACTTACAAACAATTCAATTTCAGTAGTGTAAGCACGACATTTGCCTAGATCGAATCCAAAGGCATATTCCTTGCATTATCGAGCTCGCTGACATACCTGGAGACTCATGCAAAGACCTGGCTTCGGTGGAGTCTACCTCAGAAGAACAACAGGATTAGTCAGTTTCTTGGATGTTTTTTTGTTTCTTGTGGGTAGCATTTACTTTTACTTATGCATGCTTACGATAGATAGACACATAGACTCTTATCATGATACTGATATGTATATAGCTTGGTTAGATCGACTGAAACTATATTATTTTTGGATGGCTTATAACAAGGATAGGTGGCCAACAGACTTGGTTTCCCACTAGGCAAGTTGAGGCCACCTATCTCACATATGTGGTGTAAACTTATTTTTTATAAATAGAGAAAGAAGTTCGTGCCAAGCATAACAAAAAACAAATTATTTGTTTTTTAATTTTATTCCTTTTTTTTCTCTATTTTCCATCATTGGAAAACATGAAATTATTATCCATTATTTGACTTGTTTAGATTGTCTAATGTTTCACACATTACATTTAATTTAATATTTCTTGAATATTTATTATTATAAATTATTAAAATAAATTATTATAAATGTAATGCACGTTAAATAATGATAATACCTAATGTTATGTTATTTAAACCACCTATTTCAATTAGATGTATTTAACTCCAATGTATTTTAATTTCTTTCTTTTATTTAATTTTATTTATCACTAACCTTTGTGAATTACATACATACATACATATACATACATACATACATACATATATATATACCTCATTTGTCATTAATGAAGTTTTAATTTAATAAGTTTTAATGGGTTATGTACCTATCATCTCGTTTTCCCAAACAACATTATTTTATTTAAAACACTCTCTATTTAGCAATATGACCTATTTATTTGTTTAATTAGAAAATCTATTGAATTTACATTATTTTACAATGACTATTTAATTTACACTATTATCATGGAATACACCCTGTGGTGAAAGGGAGGTCAACCCTTGTCACCTAGAGTGGGAGGATTCTTAGAGTCCTCACTGAATGTGGTCTCAAGATGTCCTCAGTTACCAGAACAACTTGGGAACCAACACCTGTCTTAAATGATTCCCCTTGG
Source organism: Pinus tabuliformis (assembly GCA_031772625.1). Lineage (NCBI taxonomy): Eukaryota > Viridiplantae > Streptophyta > Pinopsida > Pinales > Pinaceae > Pinus > Pinus tabuliformis. The sequence goes on along the minus strand of CM062811.1, from coordinate 374,533,123 downwards.
TATACCAAAGTGCACCTAGACCTATCCCAAGAATAAATTTTCTACTTCTTTCCTTTTGATGGTCTTTTTATAGGGCATCAGAAAAAACATCTTTTTGAACCTATGACCTACCAAAAACATGTAGTCATGTCCCACCCGAGTTGTTGGTAAACATCCCACAAATTTCATGGAAATTATTTCCCAAGGATGAGTGGGTATAGAGAGGGTATGATCTAGACTCTATTTCTTGTTATTAGACTTGTTAGTTCAATAAAGAGTACATCATCTTATGAACCTCACTATCTCTTCTTCCATATTGGGCCAATATATAAACATCTAGAAGTCGTTCATTGTCCTCCCTACACTAAAGTGCCCTGCAACCTTGGACATGTGAGCCTCTCTAATCAATTGCAGTCACTCACCTTTAGGAACAAATAACTTATCCAACTTATGGAGTAACTCATCTTGGAGTTGTAGTCAACATTGTTGTCACTATCGTGTACATGACTCTATCTCTACAACTACTAAAACATCTCCTTTAAGTCCTCATATCTAAGAATGCCTCTCAGCATACATCATGGGTCAACAAATCCATGCACATAAATGTTTCCATAGTTGTGATCTTTGACGTGAATGGCCTTGAAAGCATGTTGACCAACCTTTTTTTTATTTCTCTTCTTAAATTTGATCACTAAATGAAACTATTTTAGAAAACCCATCCACTTGTAATTCCTGGTTTGTTGTAGCTTAACTTGAGCTTGTGTATATTGTATTAGATAATGATATATGTAGATTATTGACTCCTTTCCTATTAGATAATGTTTCCACTTTTTCATATCTTGCAGCAAGGCATAAAGGTATTTGTCATAGGTAGGGTAGTTAATATATGCCCCATTAAATACTTTAGAATGGTAATGTAGGTTTTAACCCTGTACAGAAATTACTTGCAGACGAATTCTAAAAACATAAAATAAACAATAATGAGAATATAAAACAAATACACAGAGATTTCCATGGATCCAAAAAGTAGGACTACCAGATTGATTTTTCATTATGTTCCTTTCAATTTTACAATACATATATGTACATGCCAAAGAATTCATAAACCCCAATCTATTAACCCTGTATTAGAACATAACCATAGTTCTCTTAACTGGATCTGGAAGAAAACCATCATGCCCACAAACCATGTGCAAAACCAATGCACAAAACGATAGGTAGGTCCACCAACCTAATATAGGGTCCACCGTGGAAATAATATAACACACACACCCAACATTCTCGCACTTGTTGTTTTATTTTGCAGGCAAGGGGTTATAGGAGAGCTTAGTCATTGGTCTAACCCTGCAATTCCCATTGTTTCACTACACCAAGAAAACTTCTCAATGATCATAGACTTTGTGAATGCATTTGTAGGATTCTTACCAACAACACCTTTTTTTCCTCAACCATATCCCTCACAAAGTGATACTAAACATCAATTTGCTTTGTCTTTGAATGATAAGCATGCTCTTTTCCAATAAAATTGCACTTTGGTTATCACAATCTATCCTTATATCTCGTTGTACTAACCACATACTTGAACACGGTCTCTGCAACCAAAATTCTTCCTTGCCTGCATGAGTGGCTTCCATGTATTCTTCCTTTGTAGCTGAGAGTGCCACTATAGACTGTCTCTTTCTCATCCGACTGACTGCACCTCCAAATAGGTTAAACACATACCCACTTGTAGATCTTCTTCGATCCAGATCTCCAGTCCAGTCAACATCAACAGAGCCACGGATTTCCAAAACTCTATCCAATCCTCGTCTTCCTTGGTAGAAAAAACCATAATCACTAGTGCCACACAAATACCTGAAAAAACCACTTCACTATTGTCCAATGCTCCTTCCCTAGTCTTGACATAAGCATGCTCAATACTCCCACTACATGTGCAATGTCCAGTCTAGTACAAACCATTGCGTACATCAGGCTACCGACTGCACTTGTGAATGGAACACGAGACATTTCCTCTTCCTCTTCTTGTGTCTTGGGACACTGTACATCATATACATTTAAACAAATAGGAATAGAAACCTTCACCAGTTTACTATCCTACATATTAAACCTTTGTGCTATCATCTCGACATAGTTCCTCTGGTTTAACTAGAGCTTCTTCTTTGCCTAATCTCATTGAATTTCCATGCCCATGTTGCAACATTATTTTTTTTATAAGAAAGATGTTTGAGATATATATATATATATATATATATATATATATATATATATATATATATATATATATATATATATATATATATATATATATATATATATATATATATAGATATATATTGTAAAAAAGGGATAAAAGAAAAGTAGAAAAATAGAAAAGGATAAAAAGAAAAAAATAGGAAAATAATGAAAATCTCAAAGAATAAAGCGTGCTAGTTTAAATGCCTCTCATTTATTTATTAATTGTGTTTAATTTATTTTAATTATGATTATATTAAACATAAAATACAGTTTATTTGTAAAAGCATAGCGACATGACCTTTCATCATTTTTGGTTAAAGTTCTCAAATCTCTTGGTGGTTGAAGATCATCAGCATAGAGATCAATGGCTCTAAAGCCACTCTTCATCCCCCTAGAACCTCTGATGTCTAATGAATGGAGGGGTTTGAATAAGTGGCCCACCCAAAACCACCTTCGCCGTGTGCCCTCCGCATATTCACTCTGCACCCCCCACTCCAAAACCACAAACTGCCATCTACTCCCCGTGAAATCCACCTTCCCACACCCAACTGACCGTTACGCCTCCACTCCCACCATTTTCAATTTAAAACTTGTCCCACCACTTGTCACACCAGGTACCCGTCATCCGTCCAATCATATCCTGCCATTTGTCACCCCCTCATATGCCAACTCTGAAACTGTTAAAAATAACATTACTAATAAATGCCTCTCTCACACCATTTAATGGCTATTACCCAATAAAAAAATTTAACCAACCAAAAGCCCTTCTTATTTATTTTCTTCGAAGACGACTGTCTAACCATCATCCTCTGCCTTGCCGAACCAAAATTCAGCCATTTACGACAACGTCCATGCCAAACAATTGCCCAAGTTATCAACGAATATTTACACACACTACTACCTATAAGTCAACAGTAAAAACATTAATTTTTTGGGTAATTGTAGTCGTTTTCACCATTATTTTTGAGTCATGGATTCTAAAAATAAATATAAGGTTATGGAAAACCCCATGATGCCTCCTACCATTGATTTAGATCATCAGCCTTTATTTGACTAATCCTTCAAAATTGTTGAAACTAACTGTGAGTTCAATCTCTATAAACTCAACAGTTGGTTAAAACAGAAATTCATTGACCAAAGTGATAAAATAAACCTCTAGAAGTCCTCCTTACCCTAGTTCATCATTCCACAAACCCACCATTTCCTAGCATTTGTTGTAAGGTGTCACGATAGGTATATTCCCACTCAAAGAGTAATAGTTTCTAAAAACAATAAAGTTCTCTTTACCATTACTATTGAGCCAATCAACCAAATGCTACAGATTCAAAACACTCACCCCTTGCATCTAGTTTTTCCATAATCCCTCATGGAAATTTACAAAAATCTTGACTTTCCCCAGAGAGCGAGAATTTTTTAAGCCTTTTTCCCAAAAGATGTCTAATTACCTAAAACCAACCCACCTTATCAGTCATCTATGTTTCTATATATGACCAAGTAGATTACCTCCATTTCCTCATGTCTATCAGGTTATAATTCTAATCATTGGGTCGATGAGGCCTCAATGGTTTTTCTCTCATTTTTCTCAACAAATGAAAATCCTTCTTTGATTTTCAATTACAGTGAATACTTAGCAGAGCCAATTCATGATCAATTCATGAAATTTCCTACAGAAGGAGTGTTCAAGTATGCCTCTGTTTTACTATACTTGTTTTTGTTTAATCAGTCAGAGAGGTTTCCTTTCCCCGTACAGAAGATATACAGTCAAGGGAATCCACACTCAACCATCCATTAGACTTCCGTGGTGAGGATGAAAACCATTGAATTCACATTCAATGATTTTGTGGATCAATTCCTATATGTTTCTACATGTCTATTCAACAGTGATGTAGAACCAAATCTGGAAAAATAATCTATTCTTCCCTTACAAGTTCAGCTATGGAAACATCTAAAATTCAATAGTCATTAGACAATGTACAATCTTAGTTAAAGTTAGAAAGAGTTTCTTCTTCAACAAAAGATACCAAGATCAAATCCTTAAAGGATTTAGTGAGAAAGTTGGGATATGATCCCATAGATGTAAAAGAAATGAAAGAACTTATCAACACTAAAAATGGAGACATATCTACTTTAAGAAAGCATCTTAAGCTCCCATCTACAGAAGATCCACAAGCTAAAGAGATAGGTCAGCTAGAAGTGGAGAATGAAAATATGTTCAAGATCATAATTGCACAAAATGTGCAGATAAAGAAAATGGAGACTGAGATTGAAAATATTTTAAAAGAAAAAGAACAACAAGTAACCCTAGCATCTAATAGAACACCAACATCTACATAAACCACTACTTCAGCAGAGGGGACTACATCTACTGGTCCAGCAATAGATCTATTAAAGGCTATGGAAGATTTGTTAATTAAGGGACAAGAGGTAAAAAACCTGAGTAATCTTAAAAATTTACAAGAACATAAACTAAATATTGATAATGCTTATTTAGCTAAGTTGCAGGCTTCATATAAGCTAACACAAAGAGTTAAATTCCTAGAAATCCAATCTGTTATGATTGATACTATCACACAGGCTAGAGAATGTATCTAGATCCATATAAATGAAGCTGTCACTGAGATATGGCCTTCAATTGAAATAATCTTTAAACGGGATGAACTAGTACAAAGGGCCAAGCAAGCCATAGCAAATGTAAAGAAATGTTTGAGTTCAAAGCCAAGAAGAGCACATGCATTAATAAGGTTTTTGAATTCCAAAACCAAATATAAATTGAAGGAATATGATATAGAATACACGACAAAGACTATATTGGAAGTGAGAAGGATTTTAACTAAGAAGAATTTGATCGTGCAACTAGAAAATAAGTGCCATAACCTCAAATCATGTATCCAGAGGTTTCACATGTTTTTTTTAGTTTTACACCAAAAGGGATTTCCGAGATTATATGGAATGACAGATAATTAATTAAATTTAGAAGAATATCAAATGAAATTGTGTTCCATTGCCAATGATAAATCCAGGTTTGTGAAGATCAAAGGCACAATCACAAGTGAAGCATTTATAGAAGGTCTCAGTTATGATTCACTCATCAAGCATGAGATAAATCATTTATTTTTGGTGAAACCAAATTTTCAAAAATATACTGAGTTAGATGAAACATTTAGAAGATTAATCAAATATGAGATTACAGAAGAAGAAACATGGAAAGAATTATGCAAGTTACTAGAGTAATGAGTCAGCAACAGTCATCAACGGATTCCTCACTAGAATAGTCGGTTTATCAGCCACATTAGCACCATAATCCTTGAACCTAGAGACAACAGCTTCAATGGTTTCATTTCCCTATATTTATGTACTATTTTTGTAGAAACAAATCTAGATATTTTTCCAATGTATCTAGATATTTATCTTTAGATAATTTGGGAACATTTTTTATAAATAGTTCACAATTCGAATTATAAAGGGCTGCACCCTTGGGCTAAGATTATTCAAAGCATAATTTCATGTATATGAAGTTGTTTGATATCAATAAAAGGATTCTGAAATTGTTTCAAACAACTTGTTATCTTTGTGAGTTTTCTTTATGTTATTCATTCTATTATGTTATTTCAACATGTATTTGGTTTTATGAAGAAACATGAGTAATATATAAACTGAATATTAGTCTACCTTAAATATCCAGCGAAGTTATAATAAATTACAGAGATTAGTTCATTAGACTATTTGTCCAAACAAACTCCTCTACATTAATTAATTATCAATTCTTCATAAAATTGGATGAATTTTTTTTGGTTAGTGAACGTAGCTTACTAGCATTTGTCTTATGATTATTTTAAATATTCTATCTGAACACTTAAAACTCATATTTTCTCTGAATTCTTCATTCCAAATTCTTTAAAGCTAAATTATTGTTGAGAAGTGAGGAAACAACCCTTTCATTGTGTTGAGAGAAATTAGGACACACTACTTGTTTACATCAACTTAAAACATCAGTCTTCCAAAAATTAAAAAAAAAAACCAAAATATTTTAGATGATCTGGCATCATTACCTAAGCCAAAATTTTCTTAGAGGACAACATGAGATTGCTGTCCTTGTCAGGGAATGCAATTTGAATCATTCTCCCTCAGACAACGATTAAGATTTTCCTTTAAGGTGAATAAAGGATTAGTAGGTTGGAATATTTTACCTAGCAACTCCACAAGCTAAACTGGCTTCTTCTAGACATACCAGGTCCCACTCTAACCCTAAACTATATTCCCCATTATCAAATCCAGAGAGACTGGAAAGATGATCTTCTTTAAGAAGAAGATTAGAAGCTTCCACTTCTTTTTTTGTACCAATACAACCTGAAATTGTTTCAGTTACTGATCCTTTTGAGCCAGTTCCAATTCCCCCTGAATTTTCTGATCTACCCCTTAAGGTATTAGAACTTTTGTCCAAAGGAGTTGATTTGTAGTCAACCCTTCTAGTCCATCATTTAGAATCTTATCAAATCCCTAAAACTATTTTTGAATCATCTAAGTCAGAACAAGAATAAGATTTACACTTTCCTGAGTTAAAACCTACCGATTTTATCTCACTAGTTGTACATTCTTTTCCATCTACTTCTACCAAGAATGAAGACACTTTTTTTTATCTATTCAAATCCTTTATTTGAAACTGGAGCAAATCTTGAACCAAAAGTATAGAAGTTAGTTCCTCGATCACCATTAATACAATTCTCAAGAGGTCCTCCATATCCTCCTACAGAGTCATCCTCAAGAGAATAATCCTCTTATTCATCTATAACATCTTCTATAGAATCATGATCATCTTCAGGTATGGTTGGTTTTCAGCCTATCATTCAAGCTAGGTATGCTGTCTTATAGCTCCATCATCAACTTAATAATTTTCCTGATGGGTATTTAAAACATCTACCTAGATTTAATGGAGAAATTGATTTGTTTGTTGAAGATCACTTAGATTCCTTTTCAGATTTTTCTTATAACATGAATATTGAACATGAAGATGTGTATATGAGATTGTTTGTTCAATCACTTGAAGGAAATGTTAGAATTTGGTTTAGAAAAATAAGAGAAAATTATATTCCATCTTAGAATCAGTTAACAAACATCTTTAAAAATAAATGGGGGGTTAAAAAGGATCTTGTATATTTTGTTACATAATCTGAAGAACTGAAAAGAAATCTTGGTGAACCAGTGGCTTACTTTATAAAAAGATTTAACAAATTTTATCATAAGATGCCACTTGACCATAAACCACCAATATCAGCAACTAAAGTTATATTTTCTAAATCTTTTGATTTTGATTTCATAGTCATGCTTAGAGAAAGAACATCCATCACCCTAGAAGAAATGAAAAAAAATGCCATAGAAGTTGAAGCCAATAGATCAGCATTAGCTAAACTTAGGGCTAAAGAAGAAAAGGCTAAAAGAAAAATAAAAGCTAAGGAAGAGGGTTCTTCATCAAAAATTACAAATGAAGATCAAAAGATACATGAAATCACTTCACTTCTTAGAAATATTTCAAATAGTATTTCGAAAATGGAGGATCAACCTAGACCAGTTCAACAAACAACAAATATACCTCAAGCTCCATCCAAAAGAACTAATCAACCTCAAATTTTGCAAAGACCTAATATTGATCAGCAAATTCAACCTCCACTAATGATTGATGATCAAGAACATGAAGACATTGGCCCTCTGATTACAGATGACATCAATATTTTTGATAACTCATCAGTTCAAAATGCCATTGTCCCCCTTCCTCAAAATCAATTCCCACAACAAAATCCAGAAAGTTCACAAGTGTCAAAATATTTGTCCTTCTCTGAATTCTTAATTGCAGAATTAAATAGAAGATATGATCTAATACCAAGACCACGACCCAATAGACCACCTAAGAATCCCACTGTAAATGAACCACCAATTAAAACCACTGAAACTCAAGCAACAACAATTCAACTATTGAATTAATCAAATGAACCAAATTTAGTTGATAAAACAGTTTGAACTACTTTCAATGTGGAAAGAGAGCTATAAAAGGTCAAAATATCTATTCCCTTATCTACACTTTCCAAAAATACAGGCTATAAAAATCAAGTTTCTAAATGGATTCAATCTTCAAGTGTGGATGTTAAAGGAGATGTTATAAGCTTGCAAGATGAGAAACATTCTATAATATTTGGTCCTAGTTCTGGTATGATTGATGAAAATGTACCACCTTTTTATGTCACTTTAAAAGTTCATGATTTTTTGTTATACAACTGTATGTTAGATTCTATGGCTTCCCATAATCTGATACCTAAAGTGATGACGGATCAATTTGAATTAGAAGTTACTAGACCCTATCAAGATTTATATACTTCTGACTCAAAGAAGGTACCATGTCTTGGACTTATAAAAGACGTAGTTATCACTCTAGCACAAAACCCTATTAAGAGTGTAGTATTAGATATTGTAGTTACAGATATTCCTCCTAAATTTTGCATGTTATTGTCTAGATGATGTTGTGCCAAATTAGGAGGAAGTCAGCAAGTGGACATGTCTTATGCTACTAATCTTGTATATGGAGCTGAAAAACTGTGATTATACATGGAGGTTAGATTCATTAATACTGTTTGTAGAGATGATCAAGAAAGAAATTATCCCATTTATGTAGTTGAACACGATTTTGCGTGTTCCACACTATCATCAGATAATTTACAAAACACTCAACTTACCATTGAACAGATTGTGGATAAACTTGAGACTGTCAAAATTGTTATTTGCAAATTATACTTTGATGGATCTTTTTCAAAATAAGGAGATGGAGTTGGTATTGTACTTATTTTACCAGATAAAGAAAACATAACTCAATCCTATAAACTGTAATTTGATGTTACAAATAATGTAGCATAATATGAAGCTTTACTTCTAGGGTTGGAATTAGCTAAAAGTTTTAAAATACAAAATTTAAGTGTATTTAGTGACTCAAAGCTCATTGTTAAACAAGTCAGGAATCTTTGTCAAACAAAACATCCCAGAATTATATCATACATAAATAAGGCATGAGACTCAATTCAGAATTTCTTTTAGGGATTAAACATCACTGCTATTCCAAGAAATGAAAATATTCATGCAAATTCTTTAGCTGTTTCAGCTAGTTCTTTTAAAATTCTTGATCAAATACAATTACAATATCATATTAAAGTAAAAAAGAACCATCAATTCTTGATAATCTTAAATATTGGAAATTTTTTGAATGTGATGAACAACTAAAGTCATTTTTGCAGATAATTGATGAATTTTCAGCCTTACAAATCGAAGAAGAACAACTTGATCATAAAGAGTTGAACAATGAAAATGAAACCTCATAATTAAACTCAAAAACAGTTGTTCATAACATCATTCAATTACCCGCCAATTTCATCCCAAAGGGCTTAGTCCCTCTTGAAAAATTGTTTGACCATAATGATGTTCCAAAAAACTGATTATCAGATTGATTTGAAGAAGATATAGAAGAATGCAACATAGGACCTCAAGAAGAAACTAGAAATGTTAAAATATTTGTATCATTACCAAAGTAAATAAAATATAAATATCTAGCTCCCCTTACGAGTTACAAAGATGTTTTTTCTTGGTCTTATGATGAGCTAAAAACCTATGATACATCACTCATCAAACATAAAATTCCTTTGAAATAAGATGTTAAAACTTTTAAACAAATCTTAAGGAGAATAAATCCAGTATTTCTACCCACAACATAAAAATAACTTAAAAAGCTGCTGGATGCCAAGATCATAGTTCCCTTAAGATATTCTGATTGGATATCAAATTTTGTTCCGGATAGAAAGAAAAATGGTGAAAACAGATTGTGTGTGGATTTCAAGAGCTTAAACAAGTCATCCTTAAAAGATAATTATCCATTACCAAAGATGGATCAATTACTTCAAAGGGTTTCTAGTTCTAATAGAATCTCTATGTTAGATGGTTTTTCTAGATATAATCAGATTACGGTGAGCCCAGATGATAGAGAAAAGATAGTGTTCATAACTCCTTGTGGTATATTCATGTATGCAATTATGCCTTTTAGACTAACAAATGTTGGAGCTACTTTCCAAAGAGCCGTGGATCTAGCATTTATTGGTAAGATTAACAAGTTTGTTGTCACTTATCTAAATTATTTAACTGTATTTTCAAATTCATATCAAAAACATTTAAAACACCTGAGAAACGTTTTTGATAGGTGTAGGAAGTTTGGGATATCACTAAATCCAAAGAAGTCATTGTTGGTCATTAAAGAAGGAAAATTACTAGGTCATATTATTTCCAAGGAAGGAGTAGTCATTGACCCAAAAAAAGTTTCAACCATACAAGCACTTTCATTACCATGGAGTAAAAAGGAAGTTCAATCTTTTCTTGGGGAAATCAACTTTCTCAAGAGATTCATACCTAACTATGTTGCAATAGTTAAGGATACCACTGATATGCTGAGAAAGCGCCATGAGGTAAAATGAACATTTCAAGCAATATTTTCTTTTAACGACATTAATAAATCCATCTCTGAGGCCCCAGTATTAGCTAGTCCAGACTATTCTAAAGCTTTCAACATTTTTTCCTTTGCTTCTGAAAACACCCTAGCTATTGTCCTTTTGCAAAAAAAATGGAAATGGAGATGACCAACCTATTGCCCTTTTCAGTAAAGTCATGAGCGATTCTGAATTAGAATATGACATTATTAAGAAACAATCATATGCATTAGTTCAAGCCTTTAAATCTTTCAGATTCTATATCCTTCATTCTTCCATTATTTCCTATGTTCCAAACAATGATGTTAAAATTTTCTTATCATAGCCTAATACAAATGGTCAAAGAGGAAGATGGATCACCAAGATATTAGAATTTGATCTCATTATAAAATCTACAAATTTGATAAAGGGTTAGGCTTTAGCCAAACTGTTAGCATAATCCAATTATAAAGTTTTGGGGATAAATTTTGTGATGTAGATTTCAGCTGAGAAGATTCCACAAGAACCTTGTCCAACAAAGAAGAATCCACAAGAACCTTCTTCAATAGAGAAGAATCCACAACAACCCCTCCAGCAAAGGAGAATCCACAAGAACCTTCTCCAACATAGGAGAATCCACAAGAACCTCCATCTTCAGCTGAAACCATTCCCCTTCCACTCCATGTCAATGAGAATTTCCTTCTTTCTGAATGGTACACTGATATTGTGCATTTTCTTTGAGATTTTGAGTATCCACCCAGATTAACAAAAAATCAATGCAAAACCCTCAAGTTAAAGGCAAATCTGTATTGGAAGGATCCACTAAGCATCCTTTTATTATGCTTAACAGAAAGTGAGACATAAGGAGTTATAGATTAGTTTCATGAAGGTATTTGTGGGGGTCATTATGCTTGGAGAGAAACAACATACAAAGTTTTAAGAGTTGGGTTTTATTTGCCCAAATTATTTGCACAAGTATGATAAAAGGTTAGAGCTTGCATACCATGTAAACTTTTTGCTAGAAAGCAAAAATTATCATCACTCCCTCTAGTTCTAGTTGAAAGACCTTTCCCACAACGGGGATTAGATTTTATTGGGGAGATTCACCCAACATCTAGTAATTAACATAGATGGATTTTCATTTTACAAAGTGGGTAGAATCCATACTAGTCAGGAATGATACTGTTACTATTGTTATTAAATGCATAGAAGAGAACATTCTATCTAGATTTGGATGTCCTCAACAAATAGTTACAGACAATGCGCAACCATTCATTAGTGTCAAAATTATTGAATTTTGCCAAAAATATCAAATTATTCTACATCATTCTACTCCTTATTATCCTTAAGAAAATAGATTGGCAGAGTCATTAAACAAAAGTCTAGTCAAGGTCATTAAAAATGTACTTGAAAATCAAAAAAGAAATTGGGACAACCATCTTAAGTATGCAGTCTTGGGAAATAGAATTTCACCAAAAAGATCAACAGGTAAATCACCTTTTTAACTTGTGTATGGCACTGAGGCACTTTTTCCTACAAAACTAGCTTCTCCTATTGTCAAATTCTTACAAGAAGCAAACAAAGAGCCTCATGATTTTTCTAGGAGAATCGATCAGATCATAGAACTTAATGAAGATGGCGATGAAATCCAATATAAGTTTAGGAGATATCAGAACAAAATGAAAATATTATTTGACAGAAAGACTAGAGAAAGAGACTTCAAGGAAGGAGATTTAGTACTAAAATGGGACGCTAGAAGAGAAGCAAAGGGAAATCATGGAAAGTTTGACAATCTCTGGTTGGGACCTTTCAGCATTGCAGAGGTTAAAGGCAACAATACTTTTGTTTTGCAAAACTTAGAAGGCCAATATTCTCCATTACCAGTCAATGGAAAATATTTGAAACACTACATTCAGTACTAATATTTCTTTAATCATTCATCATTTGTTCATTACTAGTTTCTTACATCTTTTTACAACTATGATTATTTTTTTGGCAAATACTCCATTAGCCCAAGAAGAAGGCACTTGGATCTGCATGTTCTCTGCATCCTACAGGAGGAAGAAGTCCCCAGTTGGAGTCGATGTTGTAACATTATTTTTTTTGATAAGTTATATGTTTGAGATATAAAAAAAAAATATAAAAATATATTGTAAAAAAGGGATAAAAGAAAAATACAAAAATATAAAAATAAAAAATAAAAAATAGATAAAGAAAATAATGAAAATCCCAGAGAATAAAGTGTGCTAGTTTAAATTATGCTCATTTATTTATCATTTGTGTTTAATTTATTTTAAGCATGGTTAGATTAAACTTAAACTAAAGCTTCATTGTAAAAAGGTAATGACGCGACCTTTTGTCATTTCTAGTTAAAGTTCTCAAAGCTCTTAGCGGTTGAAGATCTCGAGCGCAGAGACCAATGACTCTAAAGCCACTCTGCAACCCCCTAGCCCTTATGATGTTTAATCAATGGGGCGGGGGGGGGGCTACAAAAAAGTGTCCCACCCCAAAACCACCTTCACTATGTTCCCTCCACACTGCTACTCCGCACCCCCCCCACTCCAAAACCACAAACCGCCTAGTACCCCCACTAAAATCCACCTTCCTACACCTAGCCAACCGTTACGCCTCTACTCCTTCCATTTTCAAAAAAAAACCTTGTCCCACCACTCATTGCGCCACATACCCATCATTCATCCACTCCTATTCTGCCACTTGTCACCCCCTCATATGCCAACTCCAAACCCGTTAAAAATCATGTTACTAATAAATGCCTATCCTGCACCATTTAACAGGTGTTACCCAATAAAAAACTTTAGCCAAAAAAAAAGCCCCTTTTATTTTTTTTCTTCGAAGATGACTGGTTGACCATCTTCCCTTGCCCTGCTGAACCAGAATTCAAGTGTTTGCAATCATTTTTTGGCCGAACAACTGCCCAAGTTATCAACGAAGATTTTCACACATTACTACCTATCAGTCAGCAACAAAAACATTAATTTTCCAAGTAATTGTAGTCATTTCCACCCTTCTTTTTTAGTCACGACTTCTAAAAATAAATCTGATGTTATGGACAACCCCATGCTGCCTACTACCATTGATTAAAATCATCACCCTTTGGTTGACCAATACTTCAAAATTGTTGAAACCAACTGTGATTTTGATCTCTACGAGCTGCACAGTTGGTTAAAACAAAAATGCACTGACCAAAGTGATGAAATAAACCTCTAGTAGTGCTCCTTACCCTGGTTCAGCATTCCACAGACCCACCATTTCCCTAATTTGGTTGTATGGTGTCATGATAGGTATATTCCCACTCAAAGAGAAGTCATTTCTAAAAACAATGGAGTTGTCTTTAACATTTACTGCTGAGTCAATCAACAAAATATCGTAGATTCAAAACACTCAACCCTTGCATCTATTTTCCCCAAAATCCCTCATGGACATTTACCAAAATCTTGACTTTCCTCATAGAGTCAAATTTTTGAAACCTTTGTACTAGAAGATGTCCAATTACCTACAACAAATCCACCTTATCAGTCATCTATGTTTCCAGAAATGACCAAGCATATTATATCAATTGCCTCAGGTCCATTAGCTTATAATTTTGATTAGTGGGTCAATGAGGTCTTAATAGGTTTTTTGTCAGTTTTCTTAACAAATGAAAAGCCTTCTCTGATTTTCAATTACAATGAATACTTATCAGAGTCAATTCATGAGCAGTTCATGAAATTGCCTATAGAAGGAGTGTTTAAGTATGCCTATGTTTTTGTATACTTGTTTTTGTTTAATTAGTTAGAGAGGTTTTCTTTGCCCCCTTACAGAAGATGGACACTCAAGGGAATCCACACTCAATCATCCATTAGACTTCCTTGGTGACGAAGAACACCACTGAATTTCAATTCAGTGATTTTGTAGATCATTTCCTATATGTTGTTACAAGTTTATTCAACAATGATGCTAAACCAAATCAAGAAAAATGATCTATTCTTCCCTTACAAGTTTAGTTATGGTAGCATCCAAACTTCAATAGTCATTACAAAATCTACAGTCTCATTTAAAGTTAGAAAGAGTTTCTTCTTCAGAAAAATATACCAAGATCAAATCCTTAGAGAATTTAGTGATAAGTTGGCATATGATCCCACAGATGTAAAAGCAACGGAAGAACTTATCAAGACTAAAAATGAAGACATAGTTTCTCTAAGAAAACATCTTAACCTGCCATCTACAGAAGATGCACAAGCTAAAGAGAAAATAGAGACTGATATTGAAAAGCTTCTAAAAGAAAAAGAATAGCAGGGAACCCCAGCATCTGATAGAACAACAACATCTACATCAACCAATACTTCAACAGAGGGGACTACCTATACTTATCTAGCAATAAAGCTGGCAAAGGCCATGGAAGATTTGTCAATTAAGGGGCAAGAGGTGAAAAAACTAAGGATTCAACTTAACAATTTACAAGAACAGAAACTAAAGATTGATAATTCCTATTTAGCTGAGTTGCAAACTTCATATAAGTTGACACAAAGAGTTCAATTCCTAGAAATTCAATATGTTATGATTGATAGTATCACACAAGCTAGAGAATGTATCTGGATCAAGATAAATGAAGCCATCACTGAGATATGGCCTTCAATTGAAATAATCTTTGAATAGGATGAACTAGTACAGAGGGCCAAGAAAGCCATATAAAATGTAAAGAACAATTTGGGTTCAAAGCCAGGGAAAGCACATGCATTGGTAAGGTTTTTGAATTCCAAAACCAAAGATGAATTGGAGGAATATGATATAGAAGACAATACATACACCATACTAGAAGTGAGAAGGATTCTCACTAAAAATAATTTGATGTTGTAGATGGAAAATGAGTGCCATAACCTCAAATCAAGTACCCAGAGTTTTCACAGGAAATTTTTCAGTTTTACACCAAAAGGGATTGCCTAGATTACAGGGAATGGCAAATAAATTAATTAATTTTAAAGAATATAAAATGAAATTGTGTTCAATTTCCAATGATAAATACAGGTTTACAAAGATCAAAGGCATAATCACCAGTAAAGAATTGATATAAGGCCTCAGTTATAATTTACTCGTCAAGCATGAGATAAATCATTTATTTGTGGTAAAACCAACTTTTCAAAAATATACTGACGTAGGTGAAACTTTTAGAATATTAATCAAATACCAGATTTCATATGAAGAAAGATGGAAATAATTATGCAAGTTATTAGAATGATGAGTCAAATAGTCATCAACAGATTCAGCAGTGGAATAGCAAGTTTATCAGCCACAACAGCACCAGAATCCTCGAACTTGGAGACAACAACTTCAAAAGTTGCATTTCCTTATATTTGTGTACTATTTTTGTAGAAACAAATCTAGATATTTTTCTAATGTGTCTAGATATTTTACTTTAGATTATTTGGGACCATGTTTTATAAATAATTCCCAATTTGATTTGTAAAGGGTTGCACCCTTGGGTTAAGTTTATTCAAAGAAGAATTATATGTATATGATGTAGTTTGATATCAATAAAAGGATTTTGAATTTGTTCCAAACAAGTTTTTATCTCTATGAGTTTTCTTCATGTCATTCATTCCATTCTGTTATTCCAACATGTATTTCGTTTTATAAAGAAATATGAGTAAGTTATAAACTGAATATCAATCTATATTAAATCTCCTGCGAAGTTATAATAAATTACGGAGATTAGTTCATTAGACTATTTATCTATTATAGATATATTTGGGCACTGTAACCCCAATCATATATGTCCATAAAACAAGGGATTCTAAGTCCCTAAAAGTGTTGTTTCATACCCTAAAGGAGCAAGGTCACCTGATTACATCATCTCCCAGAATTTCTCCATGAAAAACTACTCAGAACTAGTCAAAGCAGGACCATACAGACTGCCCAGTGCTAAGGGTACGATGCATCTCACCTGCTACATGCAAAAAGTGCGATGCATACTGGAAATCCCTTCTGTAGGGTGCGATGAGTGAGAACAGGAAAATGGCACAAGCAGTTTGCTAGATGGAGACCCTGAGAATCTTCTAGAAGCTGCTCATTTAACGCTTGCCTCTTTGAATTCGCCCAAGGATGAGTAAGAGAACATGAAATCTCCAAGTGGAACCAAGAACTATCAGAGAGATGACACTAATCAAAATCCAAGAAGCTAACTCACCCCCCTACAAACATCTATATATGGATCCCTCATCCCAGAGATCCAGGAGGCTGGAATTTTGTAATTTACAAGGAAGTGCCATTGGTCTCTCTTTGAAGACATTGTTGAGTGATCTTGCCTTCTATGAGGTGAAGAGGGCTTTCATGCTGGGAGGATGGCGCTGGGTCAGACCAAGTGGCTGTAATCCTCTCTTCTACTACTTCTATCAATAAAGTTATTTGAGGTTTCCCCCATATTCTTGTGTACCTCTGAATATTGTGTTGATATATGAATTTGTATGGTCAATATATATCTGATGCTATACTGTTTATAGTGATAGATCTCTATGCTTTGATGGTATTATGTTGCTTTGACTCTACAGGTGCTCTTTGATGCGGGACAAGTAAGGAAGGAGTGGCAAGATTCTGTCAAAGGGGAAAGGAAACAAGCAACGAGCCAAGAAAAAGACTAAGGTTGGTACTCTCTGATTTTTTCTCATCTATCTCTCGTAAAGGAAAACACAAGTGAATTTAGTTTGTTTGTTTCTAAGATAGCTACTCGTCTTAGTGGGACTAGTAGTTCTGAATAGACACTAGTTTTCCTGATAACAAAATGGCGACTCCACTGGGGAGCGAATAGTTTGATTGCTTGTCTCTACTTGCTTGCTTCATAAACTACAGATGGAGCCTGAAGTTAGGCCAGCTAGCCTTTGAACTACATTTTCTATGCAAGTGAAAAGTAGATCAATGCTGCTTCAGTTAATCTCCGGGTTTGTTTATGAAATGAACAACTGACTTGCAAACATCCTAAGTGCCCTGGAGTTAGCTCAAGTAACCTCATTAGATCAGCCCCTATACTTTGTATTTACTGACTATCATTAGCTCGGCCTAAATCCGTGAACTGAGCTGCAAACTATGACCAAAAACCAAGTTAAAGTCTTGTCCCTAGACCATCGCAATGTCTCCTTTTGGTAGACTGGATGCATCGCACCTCCTGTGTGTAGTAGGTGAGGTGCATCCCTGTTTCCCTGTGTTACAGGTGCGATGATCAGGTAAGACTGTTTTTGCCTCCAAATTTTTGTGTTTTCTTCATTGTCTTCAGCTTTATTCAGGAGTTAAGCTGTCTGTGATCAGTAGACCACTATTGAAACCCCCTTCCTTTGCATTATTTAGCCTCGATTGTACAAAGAATTGTGAATGTTTTTGTGTATTTTTCACCATTTACAGTTATCCTTTACAAAATGGTAGCTTAATCGAACTATCGTCTTTTGATTCAAAAGTGTCACAAGTGTTGTTTTCAGTCAAAGAAAACAATCCTCCTCTTTTTGATAGTCAACTACACTATTACTCTTGTATTTGATCCGAATTTATAGTATTTCAAGTGTCGAAAGTAGTTTTCAATTCAAAATTGCAATGTCGTCTTGCCTCCTGTCATTTTTTGAAAAGAAAATCGCTAGTACTGTCGCTTTGAAAGAAGAAATAATTCAGATTTGTACTTAGCATTCTTTTTGTCATTCACACATTAAGAAAGCGGAAAACAAATACATGCATGTGCATTTACATTTAGACTACCTGTTGATTTTTATTTAGGACAGTGCATCTAGTGTGTGCTCTCTACTCTATGTTGAAAGGATTTCGCTTCTCTTTCCTTAGTAGCTAGGATTTTCATTGCAAAAAGAAGAGTAAACAATTGTTTATCATCTTAGATTGCATATTTAGGAGTTGTATATCTATATCATGTGGTGAACCTTAAAGGAAAACTTCTTAAGAAAGGTCAACTGTAAAATAAATTCAATGAACATAAAAACACTTTGGAACCTAATGCATAACATCTAGTAGTCTAGGCTAGAGACGTATTCGAGCGTCGTAAAGCCTGTTAACTGTCGCTTTCATCATAGGTTGGGTGATTCCTCCTCTTTGAGACGATAAGTGCCAGTACGGACTTGTGCTCCCACGTACTGTCGAGTATATATCGGGAGACCACAATAGGCTATATCCTTTCTCCTTAGGAAGCCGTGTTTGTCGTACCGTAAAAAGTATTCCGCAGTTTTGCAATTGGTTTGGTAATCCCTCTGTCTAGATTTCCAGAGTAGTCTCTTTCTTTCTTTTTCAGGCTCCTTAAAGGAAAAGGTCCATCTGAGCACTTGTCACTTCAGGCTCATTAAAAATCGAAGGTGACTAGAGTCATCTTTAACTTTTTCTCGACTCTTAAAATTGAAAAAGCAAGTTGTGTCAAAGCGTCTAAAATTGATTTTAAACGAAATATCGTCATTGTTCCCTCGTTGATCCTAGGTTGAGAAAATGTAGCCCACCAATCAAGGATTTCCCCTTGGGGGAAATCCTAGTCCTTTCTCCTCTTGGGGAGAAGTTCGTGCACCTCATATGGCCACATTGTCCCTTCCATGATTGACAATTGGCCTGCCAGTATGGTTTTACTCGACCTCTGTTGTTCAAAGCATCGTGATTCCTGAGCAATCAAATCAGCAACTAGAGATATTAGAGTTACCCCCCAACCTTCAACTTCGTTTGTTTCTCCCTCTCCTTCTTCCTCTTTGCATGGTGAAGCTAGTAAAACTAAAAACCAAGTAACTGAGAAGAAGAAGAAGAAAGGGAAGGAAAAGAAGAAGAAGGAGCCAATGACAAAAAGGGGCAACTATACATCGTCTAGAGAAAATCCACACACTGCACCATCGAAACCTAAATCTCCATGTGTCATCTGCAAAGGGAACACTATCATCGAGATTGTCCTTGCATCCCATAGATCTTAAGGGACTGGTCTCCCCGCTTGCACAATTCGGTGTCGTCAACCTCTGACAATCATGTTGAGAGTACACCGTCAACTAGTGAAAATGAAGTAACCGAACAAAAAGGAAAATCTAAATTTCCTTGCAGACTGTGTGAAGGAAATCATGCCCTCCACCATTGTCCCTTCCTGAACGAAGCTAAAAGAGTCTTGGATAATCGTCCTACATCACCGCAGCGACTTCCTCCTGGATACAAGAAATTCTTGCCGAGTCCATTGCTAGTTGAAAATTCGACTAACACACCTTTGTTGTCGGTCAAAGCACCTATCATTGAAGATAAGCCCTTTGAGTCCACATCGGACCAAAGTCAACAAGTTGAGATGGCAGTTGACCCCATCTTGTCTTCATAGGATTCACCTTCAAATGATACAGTCACCAAAGAGAATGAGAACGACATCGTTCAAATTCTTTTCGTAAACATAGACTCCGATGAACATGGGAGAAATCTACCCATTCCTTTACTATAGTAAGGAACTTCATCAGAGATGTATCCAATCATTTATTCTGTCCCACCTCCAAGCAACCTAGTCATCTCCTTCGATTGGAATCTACTAGGAAAACCCCATCTACCATCTAATGTACCATTCCGAATCATAGTGCAAACTTACAGAATGGTCATGGTTGGTACCATCATAGATGAAGGGGCTTCTGTGAGTATCCTTTCCTCAACTACTTGGAAAGCGCTTGGTTCGCCATCGCTTTTGCCTGAGATGCGAAATATGACAGGCTTCGACAAAGGAAATAGTCGACTGTTAGGGATTCTTCCAAATTTTCCTATAACTTTGAGAAGGAAAACTGTTTATATAAACGTAATGGTAGTCCAAGGACCTTTAGATTACAATATACTCCTTGGGCACGACTACATTTATAGCATGGGAGCTATTGTTTTCTCACTCTTTCGAGTGATGTGTTTTCTGCATGAAGGAAGAATGGTCCAGCTCGTAGACTAGCTTTCATTCCCTGGTTCACACATAGCTAATAGTCAAATGCCATCCCTAACAGGTCTTTTGTGCAAGGAATGTCTCATAAATCTCCAGTTTGTCCACCTGATGAGCGCGAGTGATTCAATGGTTGTGACTGAAACCCAGGGGCATGCACCCTAGTCTGCTTCGGCAGGAAAACTTCAAGTATATGTTAGGTTTCCGCGGAGAATATATGACTAGTCTGACACACCCGTCCATTTAGGAAAATTGGTTTAGATCGGAATAAGATACCTCTGTCAGAAGGTATGCATTTCCCGACAGAACAAGTGTTTTGTCTACAAATTGAAGGGAAACCTGGAAACTCTACTTCACTATACCTGGGGGAATGCAAACCTTTTTGCATGAAAGTGTAAAGCGACCATTTATTTTCTTAGTTTGTAGATTCTTAACCCTTTAAACTTGTAGGATTGGTTGTTCCTAGCTTTAATAATAAAAGGAGTCGGAAAAAAATTTCGAATGGTGCAAGCTCCCTAAAAAATGAACCTATTGATGAGACATCCTTATTATACGACTAGCACGAGCAGTTTTACGCGAAGTTCAAGCTTGTTAAAAAATAAACCTAGCAATGAGCAAATGTTCCACCAAAGTTTAAGCTCATTAAAAAATGAACCCACCTCCGGTAAATAACCATTGCGATCGCATTATTATGAGCTTTTGAGCCTTGGTCGTGTTCTTACCATCACCTTCACTCTTTTTTAGCCGATCATATGCCTCCATTTGATTGTTTACCCCTTTTGAGGAATAGTTGTGACAAGTGATCCTATTAGCAACCTTCTTTACACTGCCGTAATTGAAAAGTTCCAAACATTACCTGGAACCAACTTCTATCCAATAACATCACTCGTTCCTCAAAAAACGAGTTTCCTTTAAGCTCTTTTCATCTGACTCGTAAAATATGAAAATTTTGTCAAGCAATTGGCCTCTCCAGCTCGTTAAAGTGATTAAAAGTGTCATCCCTCCTCTATATTTCAATATTTTTGGACCTGAGGGATTACTACACGAAAAGATCGAGCGTTTGTCTTGTTTGGCTCGTTAAAACTATCGAAAAGTCATCCCTTTCGCATTGCTTTATACTTTTTTGGATTTAAGGGATTATATTACGAAAAAGGAATATTGGAGTTTCCTTTCTGTCTCTTTTTAGACTCTCTAAAATAGAAAAGAACCAAGTTATCCTTATCGTTAAACTCGTTAAAACAATAGTGACAAACTTTTTCATTCAGAAAAGAACGAGTCTCACTGTCACTAGGCTCGTTAAAACATAGCGACGGGTTTGCTCGAAGGGAAAATTATAGAACAAGCATATGTTATCCTCCTCAAGATTGAAAAAAATAAAGAGGTACTGGTTAGAAATGACTGGGGAAAATTGGGAAGAAAACTTGAAGAAACTTTATTAGTAGCAGGTCACTCTTGAACATGACACTTTCACTCCATCACCATGATTGAGTCGGGTTGGGTTATTCCGTTCACCGGTCATATCACCATTGGTCCACCGTACCATCAACTTTTGGGGTTAATGCTACCAATCCATTTCTGTGTCGCTGATATGTTCAAGAGAAGTCTCTCAGAGAATTCACCTACCCAGCTTGTGTCTCATCCGCTGCAATACCTTAACACTTCATTCTTAAATGACCGCCACCCTGAACCTTGTATCATGAGATCGTTTTCACCTCCACAAATCATTTGCTCCGTTCCATGTCGTAGATGTGGGATTCATTAATGCCTTACTACGATGGGTCACTTCTTGCCGAAATCAGCTCATTATCCAAGAAGTCGACCTAGGAACAACCCTTTTAGTACTTTGAAGCTTGCATGCCTCAATGGCAAGTTTCTCACTTCCGGCGACAGATTTACATTAATGGCCTTCAACCGAAAGTTTCTGAATGGTGTTTGACATTGACTCATGTATTCGCACCATGTTAATTGTACTATAGTACCTTGAGGGTCATCATCATCATCGATGATTCCTCTCGTGCCTGTTAACATCTTACATCACTGGCTGGTAATCAGGCGATGCCTTTCCATGTTTGACATCAGAACATCTTTTAACATGGATCGATTTGTAATTTTGGATGAAGATTGAAGGAGTTTTGAAGACCTCGGATTTGGTTTCATCCATCCAGGCTACGATATATTTAGGAAAATAAAGACGTCAAATGTACATCATTGCTACATAGATAATCATCCAAACCAAAGGATGATGGCTCTACCAGAATCATCAGTCTGCTACACAGACGATTGTATGTCCTATGTACATGAAAATTAATTTATAAAGCTGAGCATGGGAATTCCCAACTCAGCTAGATCATGAAAATATGATGAAGATAATGTATTGTATTACAGGTCACCTTCCAGCTCGAAAAGCCTCGGATCCTCATAATAAAGCATTTCACCTGACATCAAAAGATTAACGACCTCATGCTTTAGGGGGCAACTGTTATAGATATATTTGGGCACTGCAACCCCAATCATATATGTCCATAAAAAAAGGGTTTCTAAGTCCCTAAAAGTGTTGTTTCATACCCTAAAGGAGCAAGGTCAGCTGATTACATCATCTCCCAGAAGTTCTCCATGAAAAACTACTCAGAATTAGTCAAAGCAGGACCATACAGACTACCCAGTGTTAAGGGTGTGATGCATACTGGAAAGCCCTTCTGCAGGGTGCGATGAGTGAGAGCAGACAAATGGCACAAGCAGTTTGCTAGATGGAGACCCTAAGAATCTTCTAGAAGCTTCTCATTTGACACTTGCCTCTCTGAATTCACCCAAGGACTATCAGAGAGACGACACTAATCAAAATCCCAAAAGTTGACTCACCCCCTACAAACATCTATATATGGATCCCTCATCCCAGAGATCCAGAAGGCTAGAAATTTGTAATTTGCAAGGAATTGCTATTGGTTTCTCTTTGAATACATTGCTGGGTGATCTTTCTTTGTATGAGGTGAAGAGGGCTTTCATGCTGGGAGGATGGCACTAGGTCAGACCAAGTGTTTGTAATCCTCTCTTCTACTACTTCTATCAATAAAGTTATTTGAGTTTTCCTCCATATTCTTGTGTATCTTTGAATATTGTGTTGATATATCCATTTGTATGGTCAATATATATCTGATCCTATATTGTTTATAGTGATAGATCTCTATGATTTGATGGTATTATGTTTCTTTGACTCTATAGGTGCTCTTTGAAGCGGGACAAGTAAGAAAGGAGTGGCGAGATTCTGTCAAAGGGGAAAGGAAACAAGCAAGGAGCCAAGCAAAAGACTAAGGTTGGTACTCTCTGCTTCTTTCTCATCTATCTCTCATAAAGGAAAACACAAGTGACTTTAGCTTGTTTGTTTCTAATATAGCTACCTGTCTCAGTGGGACTAGTAGTTCTGAATAGACACTAGTTTTCCCGTTAACATTGTCTAAACAAACACCTATACATAAATTAATTGTCAATTCTTTATAAATTTGGATGCATTTTTGCTGGTTAGTGAATATAGTTTACTAACATCTGCCTTATGATTATTTTAAATATTCTATTTGAATACTTAAAACTCACATTTTCTCTGACTTCTTCATTACAAATACTTTAAAGATAAATTACTGTTTAGAAGTGAAGAAACAATGCTTTCATTGTGTTGAGATAAATTAGGACATAGTACATGTTTACATAAGCTTAAAACATTGTTATTCCACAAATTTAAAAACAACCAAAATATTTTAGATGCTCAGGCATAATTACCTAACCTAGAATTATCTCAGAGGATAACAACCCAAAATATAGTTTGCAGCACCAAGATCCTTCATGTCAAATTTGGAGGAAAAATTAGTCTTCAAATCCTGGATAATTTCTTTGTCATTTCCAATCAACAAAATATCATTCACATACAAGATCAGATAAATAACACGGTTACCAATTAATTTAAAATACACATAGTGATTTGCTTTGCTTCTAGTGAAACCAAGTCCCCATATATATGTATGAAATTTCTAATACGACATCCTTGGTGACTATTTTAACCCATACATAGACTTTTTTACCCCACATACCGGTTATTTCTTTCCCTTCACCGCAAAGCCTTCAAGTTGCTTCATGTAGATCTCTTCTTCTAGATCCCTATGAAGAAATGTAGTCTTCACATCCATCTATTCTAAATCAAATTAGAAGCAACAAAAATAGATAAAAGTAATATAATAAAAGCTACCATGGAAATGGGAGAGAAAATATCACAAAAATCAATTCCCGACACGTGGGAATAACCTTTTGCTACCAATTGAGCTTTGTATTTCTCCACCTTTCCTTATGCATTCATCTTCTTCTTAAACAACAATTCCAATGGGTTTCCTTCGAGTTGACAATTCCACTAGATCCCAAGCCTAATTTTTGTTTAAAGATGCCATTTCATCAACCATGGCCTCTTTCCATAGTTTTCCATCCTCTATATCTATTTCCTCCTTGGCAGTTCTTGGATCATCATGAGTAATTAATAAAGAAAAATTTGACCAGAAAGTAGATGGACTATACCTTTCTGGATACTTTCTTTCTCAAACTGATCTTCTCACAGCTGGAGTTTGTGTCTCTTCATCTACCGATTCTTGTTCTATTGTAGAGTTTGATTCTTCCTCCTTTAGTTCAAACTCTATCTTCTCAGCTTCCTTTGGTAGGAATTCATGTTTAATAACATATTTCACCTCTCTAAACACCACATCTCAGTTGTATATAACCTTCCTTGTTTCTAGGTTCCAAAGCTTATAACCTTTTAAACCATCCTTATGCCCAATAAACATGCACCTTTCATATTTACTATCCAAAGTGGTTATTGTAAGGACTCTGGACACCACATATCTCCATAATGGTATGATATTGTCCACTTTGGGCCTAAGTCCTCATGGATTTGCTTTTGGACTTACCCCAAAAGGCCTCATACCAATGGAGATATTTGTCCATCCTTGTATACCCATGATCCTCCCCACCTCTAGTCAATGTGGGACTTTGGTCATATACCCAACAATCCTCCCCTCGAACAAAGGACCATCGAGCCTCCCCTCAAACGATTATCCATCCGTCCACTCTCTACCACCGAGGATTCTCTGCTCCAATGCGTTGGAAGCACACGCCTTACATGGAGCACCACCTGCCTCTAGAGCTTGCTCTATCCCAGGTCAACTCCTCTTCACCATGTTGGGACCAGGACACGTCCATGAAGAATCCGGAGCACACCGCCTGTCTAACCGAGCTCATCCACGGATCCCATCGTGATATTATGGGGCCCACCACCTTTGTTCAATATTTCGAGGACTCGTCCACTTCGCTAACTTCGAGGATTCATCCACTTGGCTAACTTTGGGGCATGGCTCCGATACCACTTGTAGGTTTTAACCCTGTACAGAAATTACCTCCATACGAATTATAAATCACAGAAAAATAAACAATGCAAGAGCATAACACATAAAACACATATACACATAGATTTTCGCCTGGATCCCAAAACAGGGACTACCAGTTTGATTTTTCATTATATTCCTTTCAATGTTACAATACATATTTATACATGCCGAAGCATCCAATACCATGGACCGAAAACCATCGCGTCCAAAACCAAGGACCGAAAACCATAGGTAGGTTAACCCAACCTAATATAGGGTCCAAAAAAAATTTTCCCGGGGCTGCCCCGGACCTCGTAGAGGGGGGCTACCCGCCCCCCTCAAACCCCCCGAACTGGGGGGCCTGCCGCCCCCCCACTGCATAATCGACGCAACAAAGGGGGGGCTCCGCTCCCCCTCTAACCCCCCAGTTCAGTACGTGGGTTAGTCGTGGAAAGAATATAACACAACCCAACAATCTCCCACTTGTTGTTTTCTTTCCACAGGAGAGCTTAGTCATTTTTCCAGCCCTGAAATGCCCATTGTTTCTCTACACCAAGAGAACTTCTCAGAGCTCATAGATTTTCTCAATGCATCTGCAGTATTCTTCAAAGTGTCCACCTTTACCAACAACACATTTTTGTCTTCTATCATATCACTCACAAAGTGATACTGAGCATCAATGTGCTTTGTCTTTGAATGAGAAGCAGGGTTCTTTGCCAAGAAAATTGCACTTTGGCTGTCACAGTCTATTCTTATAGCTCCTTGTACTAACCCCATACTTGAACATAATCTCTGCAACCAAACTGCTTCCTTGCTTGCATGAGTGGCTTCCATGTCTTCTACCTCTGTAGTTGATAGTGCCACTACAGATTGTTTCTCACTCATCCAACTGACTGCACCTCCAAATAGGTTAAACACATAGCCACTTGTATATCTTCTTTGATCCAGATCTCCAGCCCAGTCTGCATTAACAAAGCCACGAATATCCAACAGTCTGTCCAATCGTGGTCTTCGTTGGTAGCACAAACCATAATCACTAGTGCCACGCAAATACCTGAAAACCCGCTTCACTGCTGTCCAGTGCTCCTTCCCTGGTTTTGACATAAACCTGCTCAATACTCCCACTGCATGTGCAATGTCTGGTCTAGTACATACCATTGCATACATCAGGCTACCGACTACACTCGCATATGGAACACGGGACATGTCCTCTTCCTCTTCTTGTGTCTTGAGACACTGTTTAGCAGATAACCTCACACCTACAGGAATAGGAACCTTCACCGATTTACTATCATGCATATTAAACCTCTGCAGTATTTTCTCGACATACCTCCTCTGGTTTAACCAAAGCTTCCTCTTTGCCCGATCTCTTTTAATTTCCATGCCCAAAATATAGTTTGCAGCACCAAGATCTCTCATGTCGAATTTGGAGGACAATTGGATCTTCAAGTCTTTGATAATTTCTTTGTCATTTCCAACTGGCAACATATCATCCACATACAAGACCAGATAAATAACACGGTCACCAATTAATTTAAAATACACATAGTGATCTGCTTTGCTTCTGGTGAAGCCATGTCCCCGTATAAATGTATCAAATTTCTGATACCACATCCTTGGTGACTGTTTTAACCCATACAGAGACTTCTTTAACTTGCATACCAGTTCTTTCTTACCCTTCACCGCAAAGCCTTCAGGTTGCTTCATGTAGATTTCCTCTTCTAAATCCCCACGAAGAAATGCTGCCTTCACATCCATCTGTTCTACCTCAAAATCAAAAGCAGTAGCAATAGATAAAAGTAACCTAATAGAAGTTACCTTGGCAAATGGAGAAAAAATATCACCAAAATCAATTCTCGACACCTGGGAATAACCTTTTGCTACCAATCGAGCTTTGTATTTCTCCACCTTCCCTTCTGCATTTGTCTTCTTTTTAAACACCCATTTGCTGCCAATGGGTTTCCTTCCAGTCGGCAACTCCACCAGATCCCAAGCCTTATTTTTGTGCAAAGATGCCATTTCATCAACCATGGCCTCTTTCCAGAGTTTTCCATCCTCTTAATCTACTGCTTCCTTCACAGTTCTAGGATCATCATCAGTAACAGACAAAGTAAAATTTGAATAGAAAGTAGAAGGACTATACCTTTCTGGCTGCCTTCTTTCTCGAACTGATATTCTCATAGCTGGAGTTTGTGGCTCTTCACCCTCTGATTCCTCCTCTGCTGCAGAGTCTGATTCTTCCTCCTTTAGCTCAAACTCTATCTTCTCAGGTTCCTTTGGTTGGACTTCATGTTTAATAACATATTTTACCTCTGTGAACACCACATCTCGGCTGTACACAACCTTCCATGTGACTGGGTTCCAAAGCTTATAACCCTTTAAACCATCCTTATACCCAATAAAGATGCACTTTTCAGATTTACTATCCAACTTGGTTCGTTTCTCCTTTGGAACATGTACATATGCATCACATCCAAATACCCTCAGATGTGAAATAGAGGGTTTCTTACCAGTCCATACTTCTTGTGGAGTCTTATCATCCAACGCTGATGAAGGTGACCTGTTGACCAAGTAACATGCAATATCCACCGCCTCTGCCCAGAATGCCTGTCCTAACCCGGCACCACTAAGCATGCTTCTTGCCTTTCCATCAATGTCTTGTTCATCCTTTCTGCGACTCCATTTTGATAAGGTGTATATGGAGTAGACTTCTGTCGTGCTATACCACACTTCTTACAGAATTCTTCAAAATCCTTGCTACAAAACTCTCCACCATTATCTGTCCTCAACACCTTTATCTTCTTCTCTCTCTGATTTTCCACCAGAGCCTTAAATTCTTTAAACCTGTCAAAGACTTCAGATTTCTTCTTAAGGAAATATATCCATGTATTCCTTGAGAAGTCATCTATAAATGATACATAGTACACAGACTTACCCAGTGATGGAACCTTCACAGGTTCAAACACATCACTGTGCAGAAGCTCTAATATCTGTTTCACCCTCTTACCACCAGAGGGGAAACTCACCCGATTTTGCTTCGCATATACACAATTTTCACAAAAATCAAAATCCAGAGAGCTATTACTCATACCTTCTACCATACCTTTACCATGAAGTATTCAAAGGCCCTTCTCTCCAATATGTCCAAGCCTTTGATGCCACAGCATGGTCTTCTCTCCAGAGATCACTATATTTTCAGCTCCACTTTCAGGAACCACAGAACTGTTGCATCCATCAACAACAGTGCTACCTTGTAGCTTGTACAGAGTTCCAGTCTGAACTCCCCGCATCAATACCAGTGCTCCCCGAACCATCTTGCAGGTATCCTTCTCGAACACTGTTTTTACACCTGCATCATCCAACTTGCTTAAAAAAATCAGATTTCTGGCCAATGCAGGAATATGCAGAACACCCAGAAGTGTTCTAACCCTTCCACCTTGCAACTTCAACTTTACTTTTCCACGACCAATGATTCTATCCTTCCTATCATCTCCTAAGAAGACATCACCACCATCGTATTTCTCATACTCGCAGAACCACTCTCTATGGGGAGTGAAGTGAAAAGATGCACCTGAGTCAATCAACCATGCCTCATGATATACATGTGTACTTAAAGAAGCCAAGTACACATCCCCACCTTCATCTGAGGTGGTTTTCGCCTCTGTAGAAGGAGCATCATCAGATCCCTTTCCTTTATCAGGAGCTTTAGATTTACAGTCCCTTTTGAAGTGCCCTTCCATTCCGCATTTCCAGCACACCACCTTTACAGGTTTTCCTGGAGATTTAGATCTCCCTCTAGATTTAGATCTCCCACTCGATGACTTATTTTTGTTTCTATTCTGGGACCATCCTCGTACAGACAAGGCATCACCATTCTGGCTCTCCATACTTTTCCGTCTCATCTCCTCCATTAGCAAGGCTGAGACTATTTCATCACACTGCAAAGTAGTTGCATTGCTACCTATTGCAATAACTAGACTATCCCACGAATCTGGTAGAGAACACAACAAACTGATGCACTTATCTTCATCTAAAATTTTAATATCAACAGATGCTAACTGACTTACCACAGTATTAAATGCATTTAGATGCTCTGTCACTGAGTCTCCATCTTTCATCCTTAGGTTATACAGCTTTTTCCACAGGAATAGTTTATTCACCAGAGACTTAGATTGGTACAAAGTCCCTAACTTGTCCCAAAAAGCCTTCGCCGTAGCTTCCCCTGATACATTCAGCAATACTGAATCTGAGACACACAATCGTATTGTGCTCTTTGCCTTCCGATCCAACTTCTTCCATTCTTCATCAGTCACTCCCGTTGGTTTAGTACCTGGATCTATCGCGATCCACTGGTCTTTATCCACCAACAGATCCTCCATCTTGAGTTTCCACAACTCAAAACTCTGACCATTGAACTTCTTGATCTCTATCTTTCCGCTACTCACCATCTTCTCTCACCACCAGAATCGATCTCACAGATCTCCCACTGAACAGGGTCTACCACAGGCCTGAGCGAAACCCCTCAGCAACAAAGGCATCCCCTTGAAGCCAAAATAGCTCCGATACCAAATGTAAGGACTCTGGACACCCCATATCTCCACAATGGTATGATATTGTCCACTTTGGGCCTAAGCCCTCATGGATTTTCTTTTGGACTTACCCAAAAATGCCTCATACCAATGGAGATATTTGTCCATCCTTATATACCCATGATCGTCCCCACCTCTAGTCAATGTGGGACTTTGGTCGTATACCCAATAGTTATTTTATCCTTTGGAACATGTACATATGCATCATAGCCAAATACCCTCAGATGTGAAAGAGAGGGTTTCTTACCAGTCCATACTTCATGTGCATTATTATCGTCCAACGCTAATGAAGGAGATCTATTAACTAGGTAACATGCAGTCTCAGACACCTTTACCCATAATTCATGTCCTAAACTAGCACCACTGAGCATGCTTCTTGCCTTTTCCATCAACACCATGTTCATTCTTTCTACAAATCAAATTTGTTGAGGTGTGTATAGTGTAGTCTTATGTCGTGGTATACCACACTTCTTACATAAATATTCGAATTACTTCTTGCTAAACTCTCCACTGTTATCTGTCCTCAACACCTTTATCTTCTTATTTGTTTGGCTTTCCACCAGAGCTTTAAATTCTTTAAACCCATGAAAGACTTTAGATTTCTTCCTGAGGAAATATATCCACGTATTCCTTGATAGTTCATCTATAAATGATACATAGTGCACAAAATTACTCAATGATGGAGTCGGCATAGGTTCAAACACATCACTATGCACAAGCTCTAATATCCCTTTTGCCCTCTTAGCACCAAAGAGAAAATTCACCGGATTCTTCTTCCCATATACACAATGTTCACATAAATCAAACTCCAAAAAGAAATTAGACATGCCTACTACCATACCATTACCATGAAGTATTCCAAGTCCTTTCTCTCCAATATTTCCAAGCCTTTGATGCCATATCATGGTCTTTTCTCCAGAGACCACTAGATTTTTTCCTCCACTTTCAAAAACCACATAAATGTTATACCCATCAATACCAGTACTACCAAGAAGCTTGTACAAAGTTCCAATCCAAACTCCCCACATCAATACAATTTCTCCCTGAACCATCTTGCAGGTATCTTTCTCGAACACTGTTTTTACACCTGCATCATCCATCTTTCTCACAGAAATCATATTTTTGAGCAATGCAGGAATATGTAGATAACCTAGAAGTGTTCTAATCCTTCCACCTTGCAACTTCAGCTTAACCTTTTAGTGTTCGAAGATTCTAGCCTTCCTACCATCCCCTAGGAATACATCACCACCATCATATTTCTCATACTCATAGAACCACTCCCTATGGGAAGTGAAGTGAAAGGATGCACCTGAGTCAATCAACAATGCCTCATGATCTACATGTGTACATGAATAAGAAGACAATTACACATCCCCACCTTCATCTAAGGTGGTTTTCACCTCTGCAGAAGGAGCATCATCAGATCCCTCTCCTTTCTTAGGAGCTCTAGATCTATAGTCCTTTTTGAAGTGCCCTTCCTTTCCACATTTCCAACACATCTTTACAAGTTTTCCTAGAGATTTAGATCTCCCACTCGAGGACTTATTTTTGTTTCTATTTTGGGACTATCCTTGTACAAACAAGTCATATCCATTATGGACCTCCATATTTTGCTGTCTCGTCTCCTTCGACAACAAGGATGAGGCTATTTCATCACACTTCAAGGTAGTTATATTTCTATGTATTGCAACAACCAAACTATCCCATGAATCTGTTAGAGAACACAACATACTGATGCACTTATCTTAATCTTACCACAATATTAAAGATGTTCAGATGATCTGTCACTCAGTCTCCATCCTTCATCCTCAGGTTATACAACATTTTTTGTAGGAATAGTTTGTTCACTAGAGACTTAGATTGGTACAAATTGCCTAACTTGTCCCACAAATCCTTCACCATAGCTTCCCCTGATACATTCAACAATACTAAATCTAAGCTAAACAATTGTATTATGCTCTTTCCTTTCCCATACAACTTTTCCCAGTCTTCGTTTGACATTGTTGTTGGTTTATGACCTAGATCTACCATGATCACTAATCTTTATCCACCAGTAGATCCTCCATCTTGAGTTTCCACAACTCAAAACTCTGACCATGAAATTTCTTGATCTCTATTCTTCCATTGCCTGTCATCTTCTTTCACCGCAACAATCGATCTCGTAAATCTCCCATTGAATAGGGTCTACCACAAGCCCGAACAAAACCCCTCAGCAGCAAAGGTGTCCCCTTGAAGTCAAAACAACTCCGATACCAAATATATGTTTTAACCCTATACATAAATTACCTACAGGTAAATTCTAAAAACATAAAATAAACAATGATGAGAATATAAAACAAATACACAAATATTTCCCCTAAATCCCAAAACTAGGACTACTGGATTGATTTTTCATTATGTTCCTTTCAGTGTTACAATATATATATATATATATATATATATATATATATATATATATATAGATATATATATATATATATATATATATATATATATATATATATATATATATATATATATATAGACATGCCAAAGCATTCATAAACCCCAATCCATTAACCCTAGATGAGAACATAACCATAGTTCTTTTAGCCGGATCTACAAAATACCATGAGCAGAAAACCATCATGCCCAAAAACCATGTGCAAAACCCATGCACAAAATCATAGGTAGGTCTGACCACCTAATATAGGGTCCGTCATGGCAACAATATAACACACACACCCAACATGTAGTTTACATTCATTCCTCCCTACATCAAGACCACTCCCATAACATACCCATTCACATCAGTCTCCACTTCAAAGGTTCGTTGCATGTTTGGTAATGCTAGAACTAGTGCTTGAATGATATTCTTGTTTTACTCATCAAAGGTCCTTTGCTCACTATTATGGCATGGACTGGTGTTGTTACCACTAAAAGAAGGTTATGAATCTCGTTAGATATTACGATTATAGAATAAAAAACTTAACCTTAAAAACATTAGTAGGAATTGACCACTTCATGATGACCTTGATCTTCTAAGGATATATCATCAAGTTTCCACCACCTAGTACATACCCCATATATATTAAAGACTATTGTGTAAACTCGCCCTTCTTGATATTTTATGGTATTTGGTGCTTCTTTAATGTCTCTAACACCAACGTCAAATGTGAGATGTGCTCCTCCTACGTATCACTACCATTATATCATCCAAATAGAAAATAACAAATGCATATATCAAAGGGTGCAATATATCATTCATTAACCTCATAAATGTAGCTAGTGCATTACATAGGCCAAATGGAATGACTAACCACTTATACAAACCTTGTCTAGTTTTGAAGGCATTCATCCAGGTATCTTATTTTTTAACCTGAGTCTAGTGATATATAGAATTTAATTCCACCTTGGTGAAGTGTTTTGATTGTTGCAACTAATACAATAGATCATATATCCTAGGCATGGGGTGCATTTTCTTGAGTGTAATGTTTTTCAGTTCTTTATAATCAATACACATCCATGAAGTACCATCCCTCTTAAGAACAATAATAATGGGTGACCCACATGGTGAGGTACTTAGTAGAACGACACATTGTTCTCATAGTTGTTGCAACTACTTCTTGACCTCAATTTACTCTATAATGGATTTCCTATATAACATAATGTTTGGAAATGGGGAGTCCAAAAATAGTTAGATCTCATGTTCCACTTCCCTCTTTGAAAGTAACCTTTTAGGCTCCTGGAACACATCCCTATATGCCTATAACAACTCTTTTAATGTTTTCATTTCTTATTACACACATGTAGGGATGACTTCACTCTCATTAAGTCTTTTATAGATTTTTTTCTCTTAAGAATAGTAAAACACACTTCTTAATAGAACTAATTAGTTTTTTAGCTCAATTCCCACTTACTAGATAAATTTTGAACTTTCCCTTATGTGTGTTGATGGTGACGATTTTTCATCCTTGCTGAGGTGCTACTAGGTGGCTCTATACATGAATATTGCATCCCATATGTACATATAGGGAGTTCCAAACGCTACTCCACATACATTAAGGGGAACTAGATCTAGTTCTACTTCATCAATAAAATCAACAATTATAGAAAATTTAATTTTCCACTATCTGGTTACCTTTGTTTATGCATCCTTATCTACCCATCCCAATGGATATGGGCATGAATTACCAGAAACTTAAAATTACAATCCGTTGACCATTTCTACTATAATCAAATTTTCCTATGATCCCAAGGCAAATTAAGCATCAATTTTTGTCTTCTTGACCTGTAACTTTATATGGAAGAGTATAGTATTTTCATTCTCTTCCTATTACTAAAGGCTACTTAGATTCTACTCCTCTGATACTAATGTACAAACGATCTTGTAATCTATGTTCAAGCTACTGTAAAATTGGTTGTTTAAATTAATATCCATGAGGTTATTCATATTTTCATATTTGTTTATGTTCTTTGGGTTAAGCTCTAGATGCAACTTCTAGCACTTCTCCTCTATATGATTGTCATTGTTACATTGGTTGCAATGGTTGTTGGGATATTTTCACTAGTTTTATATGGCTATTGTATCATTATCTTTCCTCCTTTCTACTTCTTCTTCCCCACCTTATAAATGTCTTGGTGCTCCTTCTAGTTTGACCCACTAGATTTCCCTTCTTCTTTTTTTATTTTTTCTAGGTATTGTGCCTGTACACAATCCTCGTCCACTTATCTAAGTTTGAACAACATCACTTGATCTCATAAATGGTTGTGTAGGCCTCCAAGGTGCTTAACAAGTACGTCTAGGTTCCTTGGGGATTTAACCATCATTATGGCGATCATTCTAAACTTTGTAGTGTACTTTTGTACACTCTACCCTTGCTTCCACTTTAAGTAATGCCATTGAATTAGCTAGTCCTCTACATAATTAATACAGTAAAAATGTGACTTTATGAGGGTTTTGAAATTCGCCCACTTATTCACTAGATGATCTCCCTCTAATATTAAGGTCTTTTTGTGGATTTTTCACCAGTTCAGGGCATGGCCCTCTAATTTTGAATGAGAAAATGAAATATTCTATTTTTCCTCTGTATGATGAACACTAAATTAAACTTCTAATTACTACAACTAGAAATTTTTGCTTCAGGCCATGAATCTCACCTTGATGTAGCTTGATGTCATTTTTTATTTTTATTTTGATTAGGGACTATGAATGGTTAATGACACTCCAACTGGGTTAATCATTTTTCAGGTTCCTTCTTGCATTCCCTTTATGGTTCTTCTTGATATGTCATTTTACCCTTTGATTCAACACCCAGATTAGAACCTATATCTTCTCCAAATAGCTTGATTATATCCGTGAGTGCTACCATGATGATTCTCACATTATAGTTTATACATGCAACTTGTACTTCCAACAATGAACAACTCTCCTCTATGGGATAATGATAGCTATTGGCAGATTTGTCAGCCATGGTTGGGGTATTATTACTTTTGTCTTAGCCAATCCATACCCCTTGCAAATCCCTACAATATAAATAAATAAATCTAGCTCTTATACCAATATTTTCTATAAACTCTTATGGATATTCCACTAGAAAGTTAATCACAACATATTTTATAAAAGTGTACTTAAAAATATGAAATCTATAATATCCAGACTATTTTTCCTTAGACTTCTAGTGTTATTAAGTTACAATTTCATGCATGAAATATGTAAATGTAGAAAATACGGAACATGCAAAAATAGAATCACTCATAGCATAGAAACATAAGATATAACCTAGGAAACCCTTTTGGGAGTTAACCCAGTTGGAAGCTGAGGATGCTCTACTCTCTTTCTCATAATGGAAGCTGGATGCAAACAAAAATAAGTGAGGCCTACAATGAACAAAACCTCTTTGTTTTCTCTCCTCCTATCCACCCTTGGCTACATTTCGCATGTATGTACTACAACAAAACCCTATGATTAGAATCCCTTTTTTCTTTCTCTTTTGCATCTAGAGCCCATTTTTGGTTCTATGTGAGTCTATTTATCAAATATGGTGCAAAACGTGATGCAAAATGTTCACCAACTTTTGCACCAAGTTTAGCACCAGGTATTGTAATAGCTTTTGTACCAATTTTTGTAGCAGTTTTATGCCAAGTTTTGTGTCATCCGTTTCACCAAGTTTTATTCTAGGTTTTGCATCAAGTTTGGCACCTAATTTTGTTTCACCTACTTTTGTATCCTCTATTGCATCCACTTGTTTCACCTACACTTGCATCAACTTTTGCACCGTATTTTGCATTGTATTTTTCATCATCTTTTTGCATCCATTTTTGCATCAATTTTTGCTTCTGCTTTCTGCCAAGTTTTGTGTCAAGGTTTGTGTCTAGTTTTGCACCTACTTTTGCATCTACCTTTATTGCATCCACTTTTGCATCTTGTTTTTCATCCATATTTACGTCATATTTTGCATCTATTATTATGTCCACTATTGCATCCAATTTTGTTGTGCCATAATTTGTGCCTAGTTTGGCGCCTCACTTTGCACCCACTTTTGCTTCTAATTTTGCATCCACGTTTGCATCCTCATTTGCGTCTAGGTTTTCATCGAATTTTACATCTATTTTTGATCCACTTTTGCATTAGGTTTTGTGTCTTGTTTTGCATCTATTTTTGCATCGAATTCTATTACATCGACATTTGTATCCAATTTTGCATCCATTGTTGCACCCATGTTTACATACACCTTTGCATCCATTTTTGCATCTTCGTATGCATCAAAGTTTGCTTCTCTTTTCGCATCTATCATTACATCTGATTTTACATCCACTTTTGTTGTGCCATAATTTGGGCCATGTTTTTCATTTATTGTTGTACCCATGTTTTCTTCTGATTTTGCATCCATGTTCGCATCCTCTTTGGCATAGAATATTTTCATCAAATATTGAATCTCTTTTTGCATCCACTTTTGTGCCAAGTTTCTGCATTGGGGTTTTTGTCTTGTTTTATATCTACTTTTGCATCTACTTTCATTGCATCCATTTTTTCATACAATTTTGTTTCAATTGTTGCACCCATGTTTGCATCCACTTTTACATCCCTTTTTGCATCTTGTTTTGCATCCAAGTTTTCATTTTTTTCTAGGTGTGGAGCCTGATTATCTACTTTATTTAAAGGTATCGCCACATTGGACCCTAGTTCGTAATGTGGTGGAAAATCCATCGAAAAAATATATGCTGCAGGGGGGTCTACCGGGGTTTTTTTTCCCTAGAATTCAACCCCTCGCTATATATGAGGGAATTGTATTGCATCTAGGTAGATCTGTATTCTAAGCGAGAAGAGAAAGGAGATTGAGTGAGAGAGAAGAGGGAATTACAACGGATCTACTGTAGGTTGTATCTCTTCAATTTGTTGGATAATATAAAAGGAAGGACTGGTTGTTTCTCCATGGACGTAGCCCAAATTGGGTGAACCACATATATCTGTGTCTCTTTTATTTTGTGCGTTTTCTATGTTTAGATTTCTGCAATATTTTATGTGTTCCATTGCTCTATAATATATAATTTTCTAACAACTGGTATCAGATCTGAAGGTCTATTTGGCTGATAAACTCGCAGGAGAGAATGGTTCCTAGTTTGAGTGGGAGCAATGGTGGAAGACGGTAGGTTTAGGGTCGAAAATTTAACAGTCAAAACTACTAGCTGTGGAAGATGTAGATGGAAGATTATCTGTATCAAAGAAATCTGTACCAACCATTGAGGAGAAAGGCAAAGAAGCCGACGAGTATGATAGACACAAAATGGGATATTCTCGACAAAAAGACACTTGGAATAATACAGTTGTGCCTAGTGGCATCGATAGCATTTAATATTTCAAAGGAAATGACAACAGAGGGTTCAATGTTGACATTGGCCAAACTATATGAAAAACCCTCGGCCTCAAATAAGGTATTTATTATGAAGCGTTTATTTAATATGAAAATGTCATAGGGTGGACCTGTTGCTGATAGCTTAAATGAATTTAATATAGTTACCAGTCAGTTAAGTTCTATAGGGGTAACTTTTGATGACGAAGTTAAGGCTCTGTTATTTCTGTGCTCATTCTGAGAAAGTTGGAATGGTTTAGTTATGGCCATTAGTAACTCTGTCTCTAGATCTAGTACTTAAAAGTTTGATGATGTTGTGAGTGCAATCCTTAGTGAGGAAATGCGACAGAAAAGCTCTGGTGAGATATCAAGTAATGCTTTGATTGCAAAGACTAGCGGAAGAAAAATGGAAAGAAGAAAGAGCACAGGATATCACAGTAAGTCAAGGAAATGTAGATCCAAGTCTAGATTGGGGATAGTGTGCTGGAAATGCGGGAAGAAAGGACACCTGAAGAAAGGCTGCAAGTCTCGGAAGGGAAAAGAAGGAGATGCGCAACAAGAAAACAATCATGAAACGAATATGACAGGTGGTGTTGCAAGATGTTTTGATTATTTCTTTAGAAAATATTATTGATGCCTGGTTGGTAGATTCAGGGGCCTCATTCCACACCACACCTAATAGGAAACATTTTCATGATAATGTTCAAGGAGAATTTGGATAGGTTCGATTGGGTGATGATAAACCCTATAAAATCATTGGAATTGGTATAGTTTTCATAAAACAATAGAATGGAAATCAATGGCTATTAAAGGAGGTAAGGCATGTTCCAGATTTGAAGAAAAATATTATTTCAACAGGGCAGTTGGGAGGTGAGGGTTGTGTGACTACTTTTACAGATAAAACCTGGAAGGTCACTAAAGGATCCCTGGTAATAGAAAAATGAGAAAGGTTGGTACATTGTATTTATGCAATGGTATTTCTAATTTTGTTAATTCTTTAACCTCTGCAGGAGAAGATATGGCATTGTGGCATCATAGGCTCAGGCACATGAGTGAAAAGGGTATGCAGATTCTTCACTCAAGAAATTTGTTACCTGGTTTTTGATTT
Source organism: Pinus tabuliformis (assembly GCA_031772625.1). NCBI lineage: Eukaryota > Viridiplantae > Streptophyta > Pinopsida > Pinales > Pinaceae > Pinus > Pinus tabuliformis. Next base: position 374,493,591 of record CM062811.1, on the reverse strand, counting down.
AAAATTCCGTGGGAATTGTGTTTATGGAAAACAAAAGAGAGTCATATTGCTCAGAGTAGGGAAAGAAAAGAAGAGCAAAAAATTAGAACTTGTGCATACAGATGTATGGGGACCTGCTCAGGTACCGTCTCTTAGTGGATATCGTTATTATGTTACTTTTATTGATGATGCAACCGAAAAAACCTGGATTTATTGTATTTGAAATAAATATGATGTATTTGATACTTTCAAGAAATGGAAAGCTTTGGTTGAAAATAACATAGGAAAAAGGTTGAATTGTCTCAGATCAGACAATGGAGGTGAATATTGCAGCAAAGAGTTTGATAGCTACTATTCAGAGAATGGAATTCATAGAGAGAAGATAGTTCTAGGAACACCACAAGTCAAAAAGGATGAACATGACAATCATGGAGCGTGCAAGGTCCATGAGATTGCATGCAGGATTGCCTTTACAATTTTTGGCAGATGTTGTAGATATTGTTGTTTATCTAATAAACATAGGCCCTTCAAGTTCCTTGGATGGTGGTATTCCAGAGGAGGCATGGACAGGTAAAAACGTAAACAACTCATTTTTAAAAACTTTTGTTTGTGAAGCTTTTGTCCACATTAATAAAGAAAATAGAACAAAGCTTGAGGAAAAATCAAAGAAATGTACTTTTATTGGATATGGTGTTAATGATTTTGGTTAACACTTTTATGATTATGAAAAACACAAAATAATTAGGAGTAGAGATGTCATATTCAATGAAAAGGTTTTGTATAAGGATTAGTTGCAGGAAAAAAACAAGAAAAAGAAAACAGAGAATACACAATGCTTGATGATATCACAGAAAAAGTGATGGTGCCTGAAAATCGTAATGTTCAACATCCAGAACAACAACCACAACAGCAACAAGCACCTCAAACACCTAAAAGTGGTGTTAGAAGATCTACCCGAATAAGTAGACCCCCTGAACCATACTCTCCTTCATTATATTATGTACTGTTGACTGATTCTGGTGAACCAGAATGTTATGAAGAAGCAATGTAGGTAGAAACTAGGAAGAAGTGGGAGGAAGCCATGAAAGAAGAGATGGACTCCTTAGCACATAACCAGACTTGAGACTTAGTCAGGTTGCCTGCAGGTAAAACAACATTGCATAATAAATGGGTTTACAAGTTGAAGGAATAAGATGGAGGTAGAAAAGGTATAAAGCTAGACTTGTGGTGAAAGGGTTTACACAAAAAGGGTACAAAATTTGATGAGATATTTTCTCCTGTTGTTAAAATGACTTCAATCAGAACTATTTTAAGTCTAGTAGTAGCTGAAGATTTTCATCTTGAGCAGTTAGATGTAAAGACAACCTTTCTCCATAGGGATTTGGAGGAAGAGATATATATGCAGCAGCCACAAGGATATGAGGTAAAACGGAAGGAGAAACTAGTGTGCGGGTTGAAGAAGATATTTTATGGCTTAAAGCAGGCTCCAAGGCAATGGTATCTAAAATTTGACAGGTTTATGTCTGAACAAGGTTATACTAGATGTCACTCTAATCATTCTATTTATCTCAAAAGAAAAAATGATTGCAGCTATATTATATTGTTATTGTATGTAGTTGACATGCTTGTTGCAGGTTCTAACATGCAGGAAATAAATGTGCTCAAGAGAAAATTGGTGAACTCATTTGAAATGAAGGATTTGGGTGCTGCAAAACAAATCCCTGGTATGAGAATAAATAGAGACAGGAAGAATCACAAATTAACATTATCTCAAAGTTAGTACATAGAAAAGGTGTTGAAAAGGTTTAATATGCATAATGTGAAACCAATTAGTATACCTTTGGCTAGCCATTTCAAATTAAGTAAGGAGGAGTGTCCGAAGACTTGGGAAGAAATGGCTCATATGTCTAAAGTTCCATATGCATTAGAAGTTGGAAGCTTAATGTATGCAATGGTCTGCACAAGGCCTGAAATTACACATGAAGTGGAGTTGTAAGCAGGTACATGAACAATCCAAGAAAAGAACATTGGATGGCGGTGAAGTGCATTCTCAGGTATTTGAGAGGTACCACAAATCAAGCATTATGCTTTGGTGGTTCAAACATTTCTCTACAAGGATATGTTGATGTAGATATGATAGGTGATAGAGATAACATGAGGAGCACAACAGGGTATGTGTTTACTGTAGGTGGAACCACTGCCACTTGGGTCTCAAAACTACAAAGTGTTGTTTCACTCTTAACAACGGAAGCAGAGTATGTTGTTGCTACAGAGGCTAGTAAAGAAATGATTTGGTTACAAAGGTTTATAGATGAATTGGGTAAGAAGCAGGAGTTGGGCAAGTTATATAGTGATAGCGAGTGTGCCATACATCTTGCAAATAACTCTGCATTTCATTCCAAGACTAAACATATATAGCTCAAGTACCATTTCATATTGTCAGCATTGGAAGATGGACAATGGAAGCTGGAAAAGATACACACTAGCCAGAATCCCGCAGATATGTTAACAAAAGTTGTAACCAGGGAGAAACTGAGAATATGCTCAGTTTCAATTAGTCTTCAAGTATGATGAAGAAGATGAGAAACAACCAAGTCCAAAGTGGAGCTATTGTCCAACAAATGAAGCAACGATGGAGTTTCTATAATCAGTCTACAAGTGGGAGATTGTTGGGTGTGGAGCCTGATTATCTTCTTTATTTAGAGGTATCGCCACATTGGACCCCAGTTCGTAATGTGGCGGCAACGCCGACTGTAAAATATACGTTGCAAGGGGGGTCCAGGGGGGGCTAAAAAAATATGTAAAATAGATGTGAAAATGTTGTAATTTCGTAGTCAATCTTGGTCGTTCAATAGGCGGAGATCTGATGGTAGAAGTTATGTTTAATTTAGGGCTTTTTTCCCTAGAAGGCAACCCTTCGCTATATATGAGGGAATTGTACTGCGTTTAGGTGGATCTGCATTCTGAGCAAGAAGAGAGAGGAGATTGAGTGAGAGACAAGAGGGAATTACAGCGGATCTGCTATAGGTTGTATCTCTTCAGTTTGCTAGATAATATAAAAGGAAGCATTGGTTGTTTCTCCATGGACGTAGCCGAAATTGGGTGAACCACCTATATGTGTGTCTCTCTTGTCTTATGCACTTTCTGTGTTTATATTTCTGCAATATTTTATATGTTCCATTTCTCTGTAATATATAATTTTCTAACATTTTTTTGTGTTTTTTGTTAAATCCACTTTTGTTGTGCCACAATTTGTGCCATATCTTGTGCCAATCATTCCAACCCACATTTTCTTCCACTTTTGTATCCACATTTTCATCCTCTTTTGTATCCAAGTTTGCATCAAATATTGTGTATGTTTTGGCATCACCTCTTGCATCCACTTTTACATCAGGATTTGCATCTACTTTTGCATCCATTTTTGTTCCATCCACTTTTTCATCCAATTTTATGGCCATTATTTCACCCATTTTCTACATCCATTGTTGCATCCACATTTGTTTTACCATAATTCATGCCAAGTTTTACACCTACTATGGCACCCATGTTTGCTTCCACTTTTGCATCTAGGTTTGCATCTTATTTAGCGTCCAATTTTGCATTGACGATTACATTTTCTTTTGCATCCACTTTTGTGTCAGGTTTTTTGTTTTGTTTTGCATGTACTTATGTTGCATCCACTTTTCATCCAATTTTACATCTATTTTTTCCCTTACTTTTTTGTTCACTTTTTCATCCATTTTCCAACACACATCATATTCTATGCATTGATCATATTTCTTATGACATTGACAATTATGAACAACTGATGACAATGTCAATAATCATGACAATGGTGATAATGAAGATGATGACGAGGACATGAATTATGATTATTATGATAATGAAAATGATGATGGCTACAATGAAAATGATGATGGTGATGCTAATGACCTTGGAAAATCTTCTCAATTTTTAAATGTTGCCATTGTCATAATCATAATCATTATATTTTGTATTGCCATCCAAGTCATCATCATCTGATCATCATTATCATCACTGTAATCTAGGTCATTATCAACAACAATAATGGCATGAATGATTATTACAATGCCAATGATGATGACATCCATGAAGAAGATGACAACAATGATAATAAAAACTACATTAATGATGACAGGGATGATGAAAATGATAATGATGATGATCATCATTGATCATCCCTCAAAAATATAGTTTTTATTTCTCTTCCATATATCATGTGTGCTATAAATAACCCTTTTCTAGTAATCATCACCTTTTTTGGGCTAATGATATTTCTTATGACACATATAATTATGAACAATTGACAAAAATGTTCCTAATGATAATGATGAATAAGATGATGATGATGGAATGAATGGTGATTATTATTATAATTCAATGATGATAATGAAAATGACAATGATGGCGATGATGATGATGATGATGATAAGGAAGATAATGACAATGATTACGATGATGCTAATGACCTTACAGTCTTATGGATTCATGACATTACTAGTTTCAAGACCATCTTTTGTGTACGTATTACTATCAATATTTTTACATTTTTTGTCTCTCTTTGGATATCTTACCATAATGGTGGTGTTAGCACTAGAAATATTACCCTAGATCTACCCACAAGAATGCACTAAGATTTGAAAATTGAGTTTTGAATCAAATAATCAAGCTACAGTACAATGATGCCAAAGAGGTATATAAACACCAATGTTCCTGAAAAGAATCAAAACCCAACAAGAAGGATCAAAGCCTAATTAGGTAACTAATCTCACAAAATTTCATGTGAAATTAGCAAAAAAATAGTGATCAAAGACAAAGACTTCAAAGTCAAAACACCACCCAGTAGGGTTTACAGGGATCCAAAAACACCCTTCCATATCTAATATTAACACCTCATTTTTGAGGAAAATAACCTCCAATGCTTTGTCATAGAAGGTCTGACCAAAAAGGCTATCAATGTTCTCCACAAGTTATGCAAACCGAAATAGAGGGATATCAATGCCCTAGTCTGAACTTCAAGCGTGAAACATAGGGAAAAAAACTTAAATATAGGAGGTTTCAAGATCTGAGTTTCGAAATCAATTTTTGTAGATGACTAATACCACTGTAAAAAATCAAGAAGACAAAGAATTTCCAAGGAAACTAAAGTACAATAGACTAAAAAAATTTAATTATTGGGATCTCTCCAATATGTCCACCAATTTTGTATAAGAGAGAATTTCACCTATAGTAGTAGGTCACATTAATCCCAACAAGACTTTCCCAAATCTTTCCCATACAGTGTGTGTGAATGAAGAAGTGAGACAAAAGAAACTAGACAATCCCAAGCACTTTCAGATTCACAAGAAGAAGGCACTAGACATACCTTTTAATGCTAGATCCTTGACTCTATCTAACGAAGCCAACTCTAGGAATATCTCCTCTGATATATTTTCTCGTGGATCTCCTAGATCACCTGCACATATAGAAAGAAGCCAATATTATCTTCTTGTGAAACAACATTAGTTATAAACATAATATATCAATCACATCAAATAAAATAGACCATGAAATATAGATAATGGGGAAAATATTCGTTACTATTGCTCTTTGGTAGAACAGGAATACATCGATGGGTCTTCCAAGCCTCTACCCTTGATTTTCTCCCTAACCTATATGCTCACTAGTGTGGATGCACAAGTTTATCGTGGTTGCAACATTGAATGAATATGGGATAAGTTCATTCTTCTTCCTATGACTAGTGAAGAGCTATGTTTATGTAGACTTCCATCATGATTAGCCTTCATTGCACCTAAACACTTTCTTGACCGTATCAAGGTGATTATTAAGATAGACCAAATAGAAGATTATTTTAATCAGCAATAATTATTTTAAAGAAAGTTGCTAATCTGGACTGCATCTAAGCTTATCCAGTCGAATTCCTGCACTGAATTAGAGCTCTAGTGTAGAGAGGGCATTAATGGCCTTTTGTTTGAGTCCCCAACACTAGAAAGGAGAATTATTGGGCATTTCGCTTTGGTCCCTACAACTTGGAAGGAGCGTTGATCCCTCAAAACACGTTTTTTTCTTTATGTTTGACCAGTGACAAATTGAGACTCTGACTTTGAAAAGGATATTCTTATCTTCTTGACCCTAGGCACTACAATAAAAAAGTTCATTAGTGAGGGTCATGCCTATGGTGGACCTTTAAGGTTTGTCAACAATGTTACATATGGTGATGGTACTTCAAAAAATGTTGTTGTAAGTGCATATAGTGATGATCCTTTAAGGTTTGTCATGAAAGCCATTTTTAATGACACTTTTGGTGAGGGTTGTTAAAGGACCATCATTAATTCTCTTTTTGGTGATACTTCTAGTGACGATCTTTAATTAGCTCTCACCAATTCTATTTTTGTTTACTTTTGGTGACGGTAAAAAAAATTTCATCAGCATTAATCATTCTAATGAGTTTTTGATGACATTATGCGACAATTGCTATATTATTTGTCACAAGATAACGATTTAATATCATTGTATGGAGTCTTTTTCATTATGTGTCCAAGGCCATAGTGGTTAGAGTCAATAATTTTTTTAATAAGTAATTAGTTTTTATCATTTCCCTCAAGTAATGATAATATAGTTTTCTTATGAGTCAACACGTGATACATCTCCATTAGGTTTATTATATAGAAAATTCCCTTTAAGGGAAATTCCACTAGTGTGTGTAGCGACCATATTATTTAATACATAATCAATATCGGTCAATTCTATTAATGAGAGAGCCCTAGCACTCCCCAAAACTCCTAACATTCCTTGACATCGTCTAGCATACACTAACATTCCTTGGCACCTTGGATGTCTCGGAACATCATTGTACTTAGAACATCTTGTCATGACTAGGATGCCCAAGAACATGTTAGCATGCCCTAGTATAACATATCACTCCCATTATCACTGCCCATAAGGGGATTAGGGGATTAGGAGCCCCATTATCACAACCCATAACCACTAAATTATGTATCCTCTTAACCCCTACACTCAAAATGCATAACCCATTAACCGCTTGATCCCTTAAACCCTAAGCCACTAACCCCTTAACCCAAAACCCCCAACTTAGAATCATTGAACCCCCTAAACCCTAACCCCTTATCCTCTAAAACCCTTAACCTTAACCCTTAACCTATAAATCCCTTGACCTCAAATCCCTTAACCTGCTAGCACCTAAATCCAATAACCTTTAAGCACTTAACCCCTAAATCCCCGGACCCCTAAGCCCTTAGTGCTTAACCATGAATCCTTGAATCCCTTAACCACTAAGACATTAAACTCTAACCCCTAAACCCCCTAGAACTCAACTCGTTGGCCCTCAACCCCCTAATCCCCAAAACTCTTGTTCAGAATAATAGCGAGAAATGTATTCTTGACTTGTGCATGAATCAAGAAATACCTCGAACAATCCTTCTTTAGCATGCACGAGTTTGAGTACAATTTCATAGAGAAATTAACTCATGCGAAGAAATTCGTGGGTCAGTTTTGTTGTTCTCCAATTGTGGTTTTATGTTTAGAAAAGACAAGTGATAATCTCATTTTCTAATTGAGGGAAGGAAGCGTTACAAGAGTCAATTTGACTCAGTTAACAAATAAATCACAAGTATGAGTTCTAAAATTTAATATTCCAATTATAACATGAGTCAAAAGGATTAAAAGGAGGATGAAGGCACATCATTGTATCATAATTTTGAGAATGACTTTGACTGATAACTTGTTGTAGGAATGACGTATCAAGGAGGAGCTTGTACACAAATCTCAAAGATAATTTTCCTTTTAGAAGTGTGCATTTCAGAAAGATAATTTTCCTTACGGAAGTATTCATGCCCCTTTTTTAGTTTTGAGGAAGCCTAAGGGCCTTAGAGAAGTTCCTCACCCCATGGAAAACACTTAGGCATAAGCTAGTAAAAAATTGGAAGGTTTTCAAGGCTTTCTTAATGCTTTTTCTATACTGCATGGAATTATTTTTATGTGATATAGGTTGTATTGCACAAAAAAAAATTGTGCGATATGACAAAGGCCATGAAATTTTGAAGGGACATGTGGTAGACCCTCATTATAATATCATGAGTCTGGAAATATTCATCTTGTGGCATGTGTCACATTATCGTATCATTAAAAACTTTAACAAGGGCATGTGGCGTGCTCTAATTGGTTGTTGTAACTCTTGTAAACTTTGAGGTTGACACATGGCACACTTTGGTTGGTTGTTGCATTTCTATAGTCTTCGTAGATGTGATAAATATGAGGAAAGGGTATTGCCACAAAATAAAATAGTTTCATCATGCAATGAAGAAAGACAGAAAGAAAATTAAAGGAAAATATGAGGGATAGGGGAAGAAAATAACAAGGAGGAAGAGTGGGGGACATTGAAGACACAAGGAAAAGTAGGATGGATACAAATAAAAGTTGTACGATGTGATATTGTATAGGATAAAATTTTCCCCTATGTGACATATTACATAGATAAAATGTTCAAGTGAATTGTGTCGCATGGTTTAAAAGGCTTGACGCAATGAGAAGATCGGTGGGAATGTGATAGAGTCATGGATGAGTAAATTTATAACCCAATAAGAAGTTAAGAAAAGATGAATGTATCAAGTGTGAACCCAAGGTTGAATCATATTAGTTGTCACATGGCATTGTAAAAATACATGGTGAACTTGTTGGCACACCACCATTGTGGTCACTAATGTGGTTGAGAAAAAGTGAACTTGAAGAAATATTTATAAGGTCATATATTTCTATGCATGACTCATAATTAAGCCATATTACAATGGTTGGAAAGTTTTTGTTGAGAAAAACACATATACAAGCTAAAAATATACCCTATAATAGTATGTATAGAGGAAAAAAATTCATTACCTCACCTCCTTAATGCCACTTGGAGGATAGGGTATATGATAAAAGAAGATGGATTATTCTATCATATTAAGCAAAGAACAAACCCAATAACTCGTTAAGAAAAGATGAATGTCTCAATAAGTTTTAACGCAATGGTGAATTATACTAGTTGTGACGTGGCATAATATAGATACTTGGTGAACTTGTTGCTACATCACTAGTATGATTGTTAGTGTGATTGATAAAAAGAGAACTTGAAGAAATTTTTATAATGTCATATCTTTCTATGCATAACTCATAATTAAGTAAGAATACAATGGTTGGAAATTTCTTCTTCAACACAACATATGTATAAGCTCAAAGGATACTGTATAATAGTACTTAAAGAGGAAAAAATCCATTAAATCACCTCCTTAATGCCACATAGGGGGTGGGTACATGATAAGAGAAGATGAATTTCCCTATCATATTAAGCAAAGAACAATTTTTGGATTTAGTTCTTTAGGGTCACATCAATGTTCTTGTTGAAACTATTCCTTCAAATTAGGATAGATACTAGAGTTCTTCCACAATAATTATATGTATGGATAGCATGGGGACTAAAAACATCCATGAAGGCACTTTCACTTTTTCTATGGTGAAATATTTTTTTCCTTGAGATTTTCAAAGTTTCATTTTGGAAGAGTCCCAACATGGTTTGAGTGGACTTAAATAAATTTCTCATGATATTATTGGATTCATCAAAGTGTGTAACATCTAGTTTGGGACTTAGACATTCTTCATTAAGGATGATTTCATCTTCATTAGAATAAATGATCTTTTGAGATATTCAAATATAAATTGAACTAAATTATGAAAAGGGAAATAAAATATGTAAAAAAATCACTTCACGCTTTTAGAATATTCTCTACTAGATCACCTCATGGAGTGATTCCTAATTTGGTTATTATCTTTCATCCCAATTGAGACTAAGGAGGAGTTTTGATTTTGAATCTTGTATCCTTTATGTTAATGTATTACCTATTTCCTTTATGTTAATGTATTACCTATTTGAAGTAGTCTCTACGAAATTGGAAGAAAAGAACAATTTTGTCAAAGCATCTTCTTTTGTGGTAGTTGAGTTTTGAATCAGTTTTCTCTTCAAAAGGAGATATTTTAAGCTACCCAATAAGAAGTTAAGCAAATATGAATGTATAAACAAGTGTGAACCGAAGGATGAATCATATCAGTTGTGACGTGGCATAGTATGGATGCTTGATGAACTTGTTGCCACATCACCATTATGATCACTAATGTGGTTGAGAAAAAGAGAACTTGAAGAAATTTTCAAAAGGTCATATCATTCTACACATGACTCGTAATTAATTCATATTACAATGATTGGAAATTTCTTATCGAGAAAAACATGTATACAAGCTCAGAAAAGACCCCATAATAGTACGTATAAAGGAAAAAAATCCATTAATGCACTTCCTTAATGCCACTGAGAGGGATGGGTACATGATAAGAGAAGATGAATGTTCCTATCATACTAAGAAAAGAAAAAACCCAATAAGTTTTTAAGAAAATATGAATCTCTCAATAAATGTGAGCTGAAGGGTGAATTATACTAGTTTCGGTGACATGGCGGAATATGGATGTATCATGAACTTACTACCATATCACTAGTATGGTTGCTAGTGTGGTTGAGAAAAAGAGAACTTGAAGAAATTTTTAGAAGGCCATATATTTCTATGCATGACTCATAATTAAGCAAGAATACAATGGTTGGAAATTTCTTGTTGAGCAGAACACATATGCAAACTCAAAAGAGACCCTATAATAGTACTTAAAGAGGAAAAATTCAATTAACTCACCTCCTTAATGCGACTTAGGGGGGTGGGTCCATGATAAGAGAGGATGAATTTCCCTATCACATTAAGAAAATAAAAAAAATCTTGCATTTAGTTCTTAAGGGTCACATCAATGTCTTGTTGAAACTATTCCTTCAAATTAGGATAGATACTAGAGTTCTTCCATAACAATTAGATGTATGGATATAATGGAGACTAAAATATCTATGAAATCACTTTCACTTTTTCTGCGGTGAAATAATTTTTTCTTTGAAATTTTCAAAATTTCATTTTGGAAGAGTCCCAAGACGGCTTGAGTGGACTTAAATAAATTTCTCATGTTAATATTGGATTCATCAAAGTGTATAACATTTAGATTGAGACTCGAACTTTCTTCATTAAAGATGATTTTTCGTATTCGTTACAATAAATAATCTTTTTAGATCTTCAAAGATAAAGTTAACTAAAGTATGAAAAGGGAAATATATGTAAAAAAGCTCACTTCACTCTTTTAGAATATTTTTCTTTAGATTACAATATGGAGTGATTATTAATCTGGTTATTGTCTTTCATCCTAGTTGAGACTAAGGAAGAGTTTTAAGTTTGAATCTTGTATCGTTTATTTTAATGTATTACTTATTTCCTTTTAAGTTAATGTATTACCTATGTGAAATATACTCTACGAAATTGGAAAAAATTAACATTTTTGTCAAACGAGTTGAATTTTGAGTCAGTTTTCCCAAAATGTGGGCCTTTTAAGGGGATATTGTAAACTTTTCTCGATACATAAAACATTTTCTCTTCAAACAGAGATATTTTATTACGTATCATGTATCAGCGACTTATATAACTTATTATTTATGGAGTAAATTGCAATTATTTTGTAGTATAGAATAGCTCATCCCATCCTTGGTTCCTTACTGCCCACAGTTTTACGCACTGAAAATACTCAATTCGAAGCCCGGTTCAGCAGTTTGCACAAGGAAAGACTAGCCGAAGAATTGAAATATGGAAGGTTGAGCATCGTGGATCTTCTTTCGGTGGATGGATGGATTTCTTCACAGCTTCAGGTGGCCCAGGTGGCCCAGGTGGCCAAAGTTTACTTGAGCAGATAAATATATTCATATCTCTGGCCTCTTTCTACAATTTTTTTAATTCCTTTTCTCATTTCTCAATCCAGATTGCATGCATGCATCAAAATTACTGCATGTATATACTTAATTCATCTTCGATTCTGATTGTTTATCTCGAACACACAGTATGTGGTGAATTCCAGAATGTTAAATCAAGTTCATGTTATTTAACAAAACCCAACACTATTTGAAATAAAACTTATGGATGTTTGGCAATTTGCTATCCTCCAGACCCTCAATTCATTATCTGTGTTGTCTTAAGGAAATTATGAAATTTTATAGATTGGCCATCAGAGCTTCCCAGTGACATTACCCAATGAGATTTGAAATCAACCCATCTGGAGTTTTGGGGATTTTCTATCCTGCTAACCCTTACTACATTAGTTTTGTTGAATTCTATGGAAATTATCAATAATATTTCAATTCCATTTCAGTAAATTGTATAAATCTACAGATTGACCTGTAGGGTTCGAAATCAATTAGAAAGAAAAAAAGGCCTCGATCCAATGAATTTGACATAGTCTTTGGCAAGCCAAATGGAATTACTCCTTTGCAAGATCGATTCAATAAGAAGTCAAGGGAGACCCCTAAACTTTTGAATAAATCACACATAAAAAATATTCATGGTGAAAAGCATTCACGGCCCCAACATCTCCATGGCCTTAATAAATCCACTTTAAATTCAATTTCCTCACAGCCTGAGGCTATGATCGAAGAGGCACTTTGGAGATCATTGTCTAATGCTACTAAGTCGTTTCCTGCGCTAGGAATTGATGACTGGATAGAACTTTTAGTTTCCCCTGAGCTTACTAGTCGTGGAAGCTGTTTGAGAAACTTTGATAATGCTAGAAATGACAATGTTACAGGTAAGGCTCTTGCAGGTAAAGATGCATACAAAAACTAGGCTCCAAATACCGAAATATCAACATCTGTTTTGTCTAAGAATGCTTTCATACAATTCAAATTCATATAATTCAAAGCTTTCATAGAGTTCTCGTCATTCAGATGACTTGTTATCGTCGGTATCTCTTGATTAAAACAAATTTGTGAGACACTATTATAATTCAAACACTGATTCTAGATGCAAAGGATATGGATACATGATTGATAATGAGAAACAAGCTACAAGAGGTGAATCCTTCTGTATAATTAAGCATACCAATGAATTAGAAATAATTTATAGTAGTAACTCTTCCACTTAGGGGAGTGGATCTAATCCATCTATATCAGAAGGTTTAACAAAGGTTCAAGATGGGGTAGAAAACACATAAATAAATGGTTGTAAACAGCTTCCCACAAATGAAAGTGTTGACTGGAATGATGAAGTTTTCATTATTTCTGGAAGTCGTATTTGTCCTTCACATGTAAAGGAAGACAACTCAATAAGAACCCAACTGGAACCTTCTCACGAATCAACATTTGAGTCTTACGTTAAAGCTACGGATAAAATATCAGTGACTATAGAGGAAGCTGGCCTCCATGGTCAAAATGGAGGACAATATGAAGTTCAGGAACTTTAAATGATTAATGTTAACCTCGAAAAATATGGCAGTCAGTAGGAAAGGGGAAGACTCCTACAATACAAGACTTGGGAAAACTAAGAAATAAATCGCTTACATACCAAAGACAACGTACATGGTAAAGAAAGAAGTATATTTGTTGTAGATGTTTTAGATTTGCACATTGTGGATATGAAAATGTGCTCCAAGGAAGGCCAAGAAGGAGCCAAAGTCGAATTAGATGATGTCGATGGCAGTTCATCAGAAAGTGATGAAAGGTCATACACCGATATAGATTCAACTTCAGGATTTGATTCAGAGGATGCCAAAGTGGAGAGGCATGAACAACTACAAAGGAAAAATAGGGAGGAATAAATGGCCTGTAGAGGCAACAACTGTTAAAGCCGCTAAAGCTACAATAAAAGAACGAGAGGAATTTTTGAAGAGACTAGAAAGAGAGAGAGAAATTAGAAAACATATTGGCTGAGTGTGAAGAACAAGAAGCTAGAGAGGTTAGTTCTCTTTAATTGTTTTCTATTTATCATTATTCAATTTTATTTTCCTGCATGGTTTAAGCCAAGTTAATTAAGGCCTATCAGTATTTTACAGTAGCACTTCAAATTGGTAGCAATATCCACATAAAATATTAGAATGGTTCATATTTGCAATCCCATTGATAAGTATACTTTCATCCATCCTTATCTATTAGTTGTATTTGTTAAGTGTCTCTTATGTTAATCGAGTTGCTTTCATGTTCATGCTATCATGTCCACTAACTAGGTTGGATTAAACTTAGCTTTTAAGATTTATGTTGTTTTTATTAACATATTTTATGGTATGATTTTTACTTCTGCATATAGAATTTTAATAATGAATATTTAAATTGCATCGTTTTTCAACATATATTCATTGTTATAGCTATGGATCTTAATATTTTTCTATATAGAAATGTTGTTTGTTTAGAAATCTCATTTCACATTGCATCTGCACTATTTTTTTTAACCAAGAGGATCTTGGCGGCAAAACTTTGAGGGCTCTATGACTTATCCTCCTTTCCATAAATCCGGTCACAATTGGGGGCATTTGAACCTTGGATTTCTTAGTTACCATTGACTCACATTACTTTGATCACCAATTGAGGGGGCATTTGAACCTTGGATTTCTTAGTTACCATTGACTCACATTAATTTGATCACCAATTGAGTTGCCCCGCTGGAACTCACATTACATTCGCACTATTATTTATGAACAAAAATATGATTTTTATGAAGTTTGTACTTCTATGATAATATACCTTATTTTGACATGTATCACATCACTATGAGCACCACTCCACCTCAAATAGACTGTTAAACTAGTCATTATGGTTCAACCTATTAGGTAAGCTCATAAGTAGTAAAAAATATTTAAATGATCTTGTTTTCAAAACTCAAGTGATTTATGAGTATAGAAGAGATACAATAATGAATTACGCATAATTGGAGCACCAAATCTTTCTCTAAGGGGATCAGCCTGGCAAAAGGTAGCCAATACATTTCTTACTAGAATGGAGGGTAAAATTGCACATTGACATAAAAATCTGAGAGAGAAGTAGGAACCAAGATCTTATTGATCTTTTGTCTTTGAGTGGGGCATAAATTCCCTCAAATAGAATATGCTATGTCATATTCTTAATTACCCATTTTTTCCTATATATTGTTTATATGTATATTAAAAAATGATTACTATGATACCAACTTGAAAGACATAATATCTTGTGATGTATCTTTTTATAGTTTCAAATTCATAGTTATTGTACATAATTTATGAATTCCAATGAAAAATAGATAATGAAAAATAGATAAGGAAAACGTGTTCGAGTTTTTTTTTAATTTCTATGTTTTGGTCCACTCTCATGGATCATCATCAGAAGAACATAATTGCTCACAATTTTGCAATGATCTCAATATATATATATATATATATATATATATATATATATATATATATATATATATATATATATGGCTTGACCCACAGGGAATTTGAACATCGAATCTCTTGGTTTACATTGTACTTCATAGAAATTACAATGCATATCATGTAGTGTTTTCTGAAGAATTTTGTAGTGACTGAAGCATCAATTGTTCATGCTTCATGAATCTGGTATCACCATCGCTATTAATATTTCTTGATATTGCTTTGGTTCAATTCAATTTATGTGGCTTCCCTTACTATTATTTTTTAGTAGTTATCAACTCTGGCAATAACCTGAGCACCATTCATACAATGAGATGGCTTGTGTCATTATATTGTTTTGTTAAGGTCGGTCTTTGAACTTTGTTATAAATGTTAATTTTCCTGCAAACTTGGCACCTGAAAATCCATTGACCTATCATATTACAGATCTATTGGATGAATTCACAACTAGGTTATTAACATTATATTAGCGGAAGAAAAAACATAACCAATCCCACAAAAAAAATAGGTTTTGCCCCTTAAAATTAACCATAAGGTCTTCCTCTTTTGTAACTCCCTTACCACAAGAGTCTAATTGAAAATCACATAGTTCCTTTAAACATTTGTAGTCTGAGGCAACCACTTCAAGCCCTTTAACTTCGAGATTATCCAATATTTGCAATTGTTTACAACAATAAATGCAAAGCAAAGGATGAAAGCTCTGAGGGCTGAACAACTTCAGTTGAGCATTGAAGGTTCATGCGAGAAATAGAGAGGTAGTCCTAGTAAATTGTGATGAGACATACTGGATGTTGTTCCATTTCTACCATAATAGGAGGCCATCCAGATTTTTTTGTACAATCCTATTTCATTTTTGCAAGCACACACACATGAGAAAATCTGCTTTTTCCTAATAGTTCTATATAACAACATTACTCTGCCCACCTTGTATTTGCATGAGGGATTTTGAGGCCGAGACCTAAACTCCCACATACTTGACATCCTAGTTGAATTAAGTCATTTTCCATCATGTTCCACCTAGATATAGATAAGTGGAATTGTCAATCGCATGGTTTATGTAAGACAAATCTCCAGTAGTCTCATGAAGCCATGTCACTGCCCAAAGAAGCTCATCATCATAGTTGTTGTTGGAGGCATAATATTTTTGTGCAATAGTATTTCATTTGTCATATTTTCCTCTTTACTTGTTAGAAAATGTGAAAATTTGCTTGGCATGGTTTAGAAGCTCATTGGAGTAGGAGGGATCAGAGTGCCTAAAAACAATTAAAGAAACAACCATTGCGGCCATTGTTTCTCCTATGACATCTGAGCCATGATTGTTTGCATCAATTCTATATGCATGGCAAGGAGTGGTCATGTCTTCTTTCCTTTCCCAACAATAATGGTCTAAGTCGCCATCACCTTCCTCTTCATACAATACATTAGGATTTGTATGTTCCTTGAGAAAATAGTCATTACCCCATATAATGGCCTCAATCGAATAACCCAACTCACAACTACTCACCAATTTCTTGCCATATTCAACAACACTTCATGAGAGGATGGTGATTGTGAATTCCATTGGGAGGCCAATTTTAACATTGTCACAAGCATCATAGTATCTACCTACTAGATCCACCCCATTGGCTGATCCATCATGCATACCAGAATCAACCCTCCAGGTGACTCTCTCATTGCTAGGAAGCTTTACAAATCTTTGACCCTCGTCAAACATGATACTCTTGCTCAATATTGCACCATAGTCATGAACAACTGTTGCATCTCCAATGTAGAGTGCCAAACTCAAAACATACAGATATGAATCCATGGAGAAACTCAATTGAAATAAATTAGATGGACCCACTTCATATAAGGCCCCTTTGTGAGAACCCTAAAGTTAGTTATTGCTGATAGGATAACATGCAATGGATGAGGAGGAGACAGTCACTGAAAGAATAATGCAACAAGCTAAGTAAAAGTTGGGAATCAATCTCAATGTGAATTAAATACATATCTATGAAGCCAGAATGTCTCATCTCAAATAAAGCATATGAGAAGCCATAATCAAAACCAATATCTTGGAGGACTAATGCAATTCACTGCAACAAAAAAAATCCCAAATGACCAGATCTAAATGTGGATAAGATGAGAAATCTAAGCTCCACCACTAGCTACCAGGATTAAGATTAAAACAATTGACTATATATATCTATATGCCCCAACACATCAAAATTTCATTCATTAAAATGACCCTCAATAATAATAGACATCAGATACGGACACCAACAAATACCCACAATAATGGACAATGTAGCTTCGACAAAAGAGGAACAACACCCAAAAATAAGCCCATAACTAGAAAAAAACAATACACAACCTATTCATTAAAAAGATGCAGAGAATTCTAAATAACCAAGTGAGAGTTCTTCTTAATTCTCTAGCAACCTACACCAAATACAACATTATCTGCTATCATTGCTTAGATCACAGAGCCACAATTCCCATCTGCAGAAGCACTTGACCAAGGATGACATACACATAATGGCTATGGACTATGGGCTCTTTTCCTTCACAAAATGAAGAAACAAGGCAAGAGGGATAGCAACAACTGACATGACCAGCGAAAAAAGGCTAGAGCAGTGAAGAAAATATATGCACAACGTTGGAGGCAATTTCCCAACATTTGATAATTAACAAAATATTATATTATTTTATAATATAGTAACTATCTTTTCTTTAATGGCATTGACAAACTAGTTCCAAGTTCCCATTGATCTTCCTTCCAACATCTCTTCACACTCCCTATCATACTAATTAGTCCACATTAAATTCCCAAATTTACTTCAATCCCATTGCTCCCTTGTCCTTAATTCATCTATAACTAATTATATAAAACACTCATTTCATTTTCTCTGCTAATTTTTCCATTCTGGATTTAAGAGATCTGTGGTTTGTATCTTTTGAATCAGTTACCGGAGAATCCACAGTATGAACATTTTTATGCCAACGTTTCAAATCCCAACTGGGATCCATCATCAGGACTTATGAGTGATGATAAAAGAAGAACATAAATAATATTATTTATGTCCTTCTAAGCAGCTCTTCTTTTATCATCATTCATAAGTCCTGATGATGGATCCTAGTTGGGATTTGAAACGTTGGCATAAAAATGTTCATACTGTGGATTCTCCGGTAACTGATTCAATTTTTTTTTTCCATTTTTACCTTTTGAAACCTATATGAAGACAAACAATGGGATCCTAACCAGTTTCCTCTAAAAAAAATAACAAAAAAATAACCAAAAAACCCTACATATATCTCATTCCCATCTACACATTACCCATGATCACAAATACATTAAAAAATGCTATTTTTTCCAACAACCTTCTACATTTTTTTCCCTCTCCCAACAATGGTAGTTTATGCTAAGTAGGTTATGTATAAATGGCCTATTAAACACACATTCTTACAATGAAATTTATATTCATTCTTCTAACCTTCTAATTTTACTTATTGTGTTTTTCAAATCAAATGTTAAATTATACAGATGTGTCTTAGATGGTGTGTGATTTTAATATAGGATATTAGTCTATGACTTTTTCTCGAGGCCATTCCTTGAAAATGGATTGTTGTTACTCTGTTACTTATAATTGTGTCTCTCGCAGAGAGTTCGGGTCATGTATTTACTCCAAACATCATCACAATTCAAGATAGGAAGGTATGTATCTTTTAGTTTCTCTTGGATGGTTGTGAAATTTCTTCTTTTGGAACTCATATGTGTTTTATTTTAGTATAATGGGCCTCATTTCAATTAAACACACATGAAATAGTGAATGTATATTGAATTTGCATCTTTGAATGAATTTATGAATTAAGTAATTCAATTATGTTAATCTAGTGAATTAACTCTTATTTATCTTCTTCACTATCAAGGACATTAGAGGATGACTTTCCAGCTTGCCTTGGGTTGGTGATCTTCACCTTAGTTGTGGTTTTATATTCAGTAATGTCCATGCAAGAACACATTTAATGGTGAAATTTAATAATGCAAATCAGTCCTTTCCAATGATCATAGCTCCCAAAGAATCTCTTTTTAAATTAGAAAATAAGTCACCAAAAGGTTTCCGCATAAGCCCATGCTCCATGATATGGATCATCAGTTTGACTTGCACATATACACGTTCTCCTTTAGGATGGATTTCACTTGCACTTGACCTTCTTGACCACATCACATTAAAGTGATCCTTGTTAGAGTTGGTTGTGATCTTTATTTCTTTCAAGGAATTGATAACGACTTGTTTAGTAGAAAGAAATTTCATAATATTTATAACAAAACTAGAAAGAAGTTCATGCTCCTTTACCTCACACTCTTTTTTCACTTCACTGTTTTTTTTAATTCACAATCTTTTTTTCTTCTTTTCCTGAAGATTGATTGTGGCTCAACTATCATATTTCCATCCATCATTCCACAACCTTTAACTAAATGGCTCGGGAGGCAACTTATCCTCATAGCAATGTTCTACCTTGCTCAACCAAAATTATATTATCTCAAACCCTTAAAGTAGTCTGGAAAATTTAATACTTATTTCGTTGATGGGAAAGGTCACGGATGTAAGAAATCAGTTTTAAATTGTATTTCACCCTGTCACCAAAATTTTTCAAGCAGAACACAACAAATTTTTCATAGTCCCTCATAGGCAACAGAAATAACCATGGAAAATAAACAAAATTAATGCATCACCTTAAACAAGGATTGGATTCAATTGAATTATATATGACTTCATTACATTTATTATGTAACTGGAAAAAACATTGTAGTCTTGGAGAATCATTTACGCACTTCAAGGACATGTCGACCCATTCTTTACGAAGTATTCTCACATTTACAACATTTTATTTGTCAATAGTGGATTGAGATGCTATGCATGGGCAACGTAACAAGTTGATCATAGAAAGGTTGAGAAACTTATTTAACAAGCGTAGGTTACTAGTTTATAGCATGATTGATGAAATAAATGCAACACTTGATCCTTATCATAATACTGTAGTTGTAAATATGATTAAGCGTAAGGAATATACTGCAAAAACGCAATTTATATGAAAGGAAGGTTATTAATTTAAATAAATAAGAAGACCAAACTAGAAACAAAGATTCAAGTGAATCAAACCAAGAGGATAGAAAAAATGGCATTGAATGGGAACATGTCGAAGTATATGCACACAATTTAGGTTTGTGGGGGTAGTCAATAACATGGGATTAGGCCTAGTGTAATGAAACAAAAACATGTTGAAAATTAAAATGTGGAATTTGTGAGCTTTGTTGTTAAAAATAATAACAAGACCGTCTCTCACATTGCATCATTTGAACAAATGTACAGTGTGCAACATTATGTGGATGAAAATCAACCTATTTCCCAATTTGTTGTCTGCCAATGGCATCCCTTTGTTGCATTGGGCTTTAGAGTTTTACTTGAAATGGAAAAGAGCCAAATATTTGCTATTCTACTTGAGAGTTTTTGAACTTGGATATGAGGTTGCACAGTGTTTTGGGGAATATGATATATGCATCAGAGCAGGGTAATGAGCATGCAACACTTTTAATTGGGGATGACTATTATTATGGAAAGGTGACTTTCTCTCTCTAGGTATCTCAATATGAATTCCATGGTAGCTTGTATAGGTCATGAGAGTAACTCTTGACTTTTTGGTCTTCCTTTGCAGGGTATTGAAACAAATTTTGAGCGTGTTGCATAGGCTTACATGCATGCTCATTCCTAGAAAAATAGCCAGGCTATGTTCAATCTTACATACATGAATGAACACGGGGAGGGCCTTCCTTTTGATTTTCACTTGGAAAAATGATATTATGATCAAGTTGTTTGTGATGCTTGCACTTCTAAGTGTATGGATTAGAAATAACTATGGCAATAGTTGTCTGGTAAGATTTGTTAATTCTTTTTGTTGATTTACTTCCTACTCATGAATACGTTACCATGAATGTGGCCCGGAAATAATATTTATTTGTGCATATCAAATCATCCAATTATAGTTTGAAATATTTTTACTTGTATGATGTCCAAGTGCATGAACTGATATTATTTGTTTGTCATCATCTTGTTGTAACTTTTGATCTTACCCTGGACTGATTACCTAGATTTTTTGAAATTGGCAGGGACTTATTGCTTCATAACTCCCCTTATTTAATACTAATTTCTCCAATACTAATTTAAAAAAAAGGGAATAATGTTAATGATAGTGATCATTTCCTATGGAAATATTCATAATGGTATGACTAATAACTGAACTTTTTGCTCTGGTCCCATAAAATATGCAGTGCTAGAATGATTTATAGAACACAGAGGTAGTGATTTTAGAGAAATCTATCAATATGTCTTTGATTTCTTTATGTCCTAAAGCTTGTGGTGCATTCCTCCATACCCCTAAAGGTGAAAAAAAATTAGTTTCCTGGTCATTTTAGTTTTATTTTTTTTATCATGAATTATTTGATAGTGGAGTAAACATTTGAGATTCAAGGTAATTGTTGTTTGACAGGTAAATTTGGACCACTAGTGTTTTAGAGCTTCAGAGGACCAAAAATTATGTAAATTTATATTTTATCACCATGGAAAGATTCAGTTTCCTCAATGAGTCGAAACCCATTTTCCTTGTTATTGAATATTCTGAATGTTGTAGCATAACACTAGAAACAGTAAATTCTACCCCTAATTGAGGGCAATTTGTTTCATTTTAAATGTTCATCTTTTTAATTTAATATTCCCAACAATAGATTTTACTGTAAGAATTTATTCCATTTTTTTCTATATCTATTGTCACTGCAGTTGAGTAAGATTTTCAAGTGTTAGTTATATATGATGTTGAGGGTTATACTATTATTGATTTCCATTATAATTACGAGTATAGAGGTGGTCATATACAGGAAACTTAGAGGGCATTATTCATTTTTCACTTATCTATTTACCAGTAAGTTATTTCAATTTGCCCCTTTGGTTATTATTATTATTTTTGTTTTCATGGAGCAATAAGTATCAATGATCGAGAAGACATGGAATTTTTTCAGAAAACAATATCCAAAATGGAAAATATATGGCCATGATTCTCCACTAAGAATATTCGTCCATCAGAGCACCTAATATGTGAGTGGCATTCATATTACCAATTTTATTGTCTTTTATTACTCTTATAATTGATTTAGAGATCTTGTTCCACCATTATTTGATATTATGTTGTTTTAGGTTTTTCCAATTTACTGCTTAGTGATCAACTCTAAGGCATTAGTTTTTCTATGAGTAAAGAGTTTGTTTCAATTCTAGTAAATAAGTTTCATTTCGGTCAAAATATCACAAGAGATTTCCTTGTATTTATGTAGGTGTTTAATAGAAAATAAGTTAATGTTCGAAGTCTATTTTGAAAGTAAGAAGGAAAAAGAAAGAGAAGAAACAAACTTTGTTTATTTTGTATTTATTGTATGTAATAAATAAAGGAGGAAAAAAATAAAAAAAACAAACCTCGTTTTTTTATCTCTTTGTATTTAATAAATATGAAGTATCTATTTTTTGAATAAAATATGATATGAAGATGGATTTATATTAGTTTAGATTCATTTTAATTAATATCCAATATTAACAAAAATTCCAAAAAATCAAAATTTATTTTTTTTGCTGCTTAAAAATGGCATGCTTAAAAACAATATACAGAGTCTAATTTTACTTTAATTTTATTAGTATTGGAATTATAATGTTATTAGCATTACAAACATGATGTGACAGGCACTGGTATCTCCTCAAATGGATTCTTTCAGACAAATAAGCATAATGTCTTCTTCTTGATTACTTAATTATCACATATTATGTTTGCTCTACTTGTTTCTTTCAGTAGAATGCTATCAAACAAATATGTTAAAAGAAGTCAAGCCAACCTTGATAGATTTCCTGCTAATTATCCTTTTGCTATTGTAGCTAGTTCTTTATTTTAAAAATTGTCATTGGTTGTTTGGATCTAGACTATCTCAAGTGTGGGTTTGTTTGTGTCTGTGTGTGTATACACTTATTGGTAATTCATTTTCTCTGAATTATTTCTCATTTTATTCTTTGAAGGGTTTATTGGCATTTTCAAATTCAAAATATTTTTTGTTTTGATCCCATCTGTCATCTTTAATCATCCTAAACAATATGACAACATTGCAATGTTATCAAGTAGTTCTATTTTTTATCTGTAAGAGGTATGTGACCTATTCATATACACATAAAATGTTTACATGATTTTTGAGAACTCAGGTTGCTTCCTGGTAATGTTTTGTCAAGTATGGAAGCTTGAACAATATCATGTTTAAAATTGGAAATGCTTATGTGCCAATTAAACAAGACTAAACATTAATGGAGATAACTTGGTCCATGTCCACTGTATTAATACCAGTGAGAGAAAAGAAGAAACCATAGTTTCAAATATAGAGGTGGGCCAGAGTGACCTTGTGCTAATTATCATCGTCTTCAAGGAAAATGGGTTTTTGGGAACACTCTCCATCCTTTTGTCTTCAATGTCCCATCTATCTTAGTTCTTGAAGGTCCTCTAGTGTCTTGGTTCTTTATTTATATATCATTAGAGTTCTATATTAGTTTTTGTGGGATTCAAAAGAATTACATTCCAGAAGTATGTATATTCATAAAGCCCATATAATAACCGTGCATTGGATTTTGTGTTGGGTCCATCATGTCCAGTCCCTTTATTGAATTTCATACTCTACATGATTTTCATTTTTAATCATCATAGCATTTATAATGCCTATTTTTGTCAATTTTTACTAAAGTTGAATACAATTTTTAAGTTCTTCAGTGATTTCATTCATCTCCAATCTTTTATTACAGGAGCCATAGGACATGGGGACTTTGAGTTTGTACTTTAGTGAGTCTCACGTTTAAACAATCGGATTTGATGCTATTTTTTAGGTGGTTTAGCATATTAACCATGTGAAAGTTGTTTCGTTGTTTTAAACAATTATTCTACATCTATTGGATGCTTGCTTGTGCCAGTTGAGCCAATGAAACCTACAAGACTTTAACAAGTTTTATAATTTAATTAAATTTTTAGAATTTAGAATTTATAAATTTTCAAGGTCTAATTCTTTGAAGGGTACTAGCGCAATGGAAGAGAACCTTCTTTACAAGTATTTGGTTGGTGGTTTGATTCCATCATGTCCTCATATTCATAGGGAATTGATGCAAATTGAAATGCAATGTTGGATGTGAAAAGTGCCGAAAAACTTGGTGCAAAACCAAATGCAAAAGTGGACATAAATATGACCCAAAATTGGCTATAAAATTAGACACAATGGGATGCAAAGGTGGACACAACACATGGCTTAACATATGATGCAAATTTGGATTCTAAAAAGGATATAAAATTGGATGCAAGAAATGGTGTTAAAAATGGTGCCAAATTGGTTGCAGCAAATGATGCAAAATGGGATGTGAAAACAGGGGACAAATCAAACGTAAAAAATGGTCCAAACAAAGATGCAAAAATGGGCACAAAAATGGATAAAATTTTTGGTGCTAAATCAAATTCAACATATGGTGCAAATATAGACACCAAAGCTGATGCAAAACTAGATGCCAAAAATAGGTGCAAAATTGGAAGCAAAAACTAGTGTAAGACTAGATGCAAAATTTAACGTATGACTAGATGAAAAACTCACCACAATATGGATGCAAAAAGATACGCTAAATTGGATGCAAAAGAAGATGATAAATTGGATGCCAAAGACTATAAACTTGATGCAAATGATGGTGCAAAAATGGAAGCAAAGAATGACAGAAAATAGGAAGCAAAAGACAATGAAAAATAGAAGCAAAAAATGGCACAAAAATAGAAGCAAAATCTGTCATAAAATCCAAAATAGGAAGCAAAAGAGGATGAAAAATAGATGCAAACAATGGCACAAAAATAGAAGCAAAAACTGCCATAAAATTAGATGCAAATCTTGGTGCAAAATTTGACACAAAAATTCATGCATAATTTGGTGTAAAAAAGGATACAAAACCTAATGTGAAAAAGGATGAAAAATAAGAGGAAAAAAAGGGTGCTTTAAAAAATGTATAATAGAGCCATATTTAATGCCAAGTTTCTCCTCCCAATTGTTAAAAAAATGCACTAAAATTGGGTGCTAAATCCAATGCAAAAAACTGTGCAAAACTAGAAGAAAAACTTGTCATCAAACTAGATGAAAATGCTAGTGCAAAATTGGAAGGAAAACCTGTCATAAAACATGGTGGAAAACTAGATGCAAAAAGTGGTACAAAATTAGATGCAACATATGGGGCAAAACTTGGTGCAAAATTGGTAGGAAAACCTATCATAAAACATGGTTCAAAACTAAAAGCAAAAGGTGGTACAAAATTAGATGCAAAACATAGCACAAAACTGGGTGCAAAATCTGATGCAAAAAGGATACAAAATATGGTATACAAAAGGATCCAAAATCTAGCACAAAAAAGGATGCTTTAAAAATTGTACAATAGAGCCATATTTAGCACTAGGATGCTCATCCCAATTGGAAAAAAAATGCACTAAATATCACACGAATTGCCTATTTTGTTGTAGCGATGGATCAAATGCACTCTTATAGAATGGAACCCCTCTTCCTCCTAGTGACCTGGTCATAACACAACCCGACAACCTGCTAGAGGTTAATTTTGACTCCTTCAACTCTTAACTAGAGTTACAATGTTAACTCTTCTAGATCATTCTTCATCATTATCACGTGGCTAGCCCCTTTTCCATGAATAATGAGGGTTGAAGTGGCATCCTCTTGAATTATGATGGTCAAGTAGGCCAACTTCTTAGTGGCATAACTTTGTCTTATATACTTTGATTGGGGTGATTCTTATGTCACTAGAAGGGTATATATATACATACAGAGTAGTGAGAAAAGGTGAGTTCTTGAGAGGAAAATGTTTTCCATTAAATAACATTATTTGATGCATCAAACTACATAAATGTTTTAGACCATAATTTTCCAAACTAGGTCCCACTAGTAAAAATAGTCTTGTGAGTTGATTTATCCACTTTTTCCACTCTAAAAGAGTTAATATAGATGACAAAAAACATCGGGATGAGATCTAAATGCAATTTACAACACTTATCCTGTGTGTAACTTTAAATGTTGCAATGGTTGTTAGGATCTTTATATTGTTGTGTTTTGGATATTATCTTATTGGCCTTCCCCCATTTCCACATCTTCTTCCCCTCCTTGGAAGCTTCCTGGTGTTCCTTCTTCTTTGAACCACTTTATTTACCTTTCTTTTATCTTATGTTTTCCAAATATTATAATTGTGCATAAGATTCATTCACATTTGTGGGTTTGAATAGCATCACATTCTTTCACAAGTGGCTATGTGGATCCCCGAAATTATAGAGGAGTACATCTAGTTCTTGGGATACATACCCAAAATTATTTCCATATTCTTGAATTTTGTAGTGTACTCTAGTATACTCTCCCCCTATATCTACCTAAACTAATCCCACTAGATCCACTGGTCCTACACGTACCTAATAAGGTAGAATTTACACTTTATGGTAATTTTAAAATCATCCCACTTAGTTATTAGAGAATCACTCCATATAAATGTTGGCATGTGGCTTTACCACTAGGTCAAGGCATGCCTCTCTAATTTCAAATGAGAAAATGAAATTTTATGATTCTCTCCTACACGTTGAACACTAAAATAAACCTCTAAATCATGCAACTAATGATTTAATTTCAATGATTCTATGGCACCTTGATATGGATTGAGATCCATATTCAATTATATCTTGAAGAGACACCATGGATGGTTCATGGTGCTCAAACTTGGATTTTATTTTTCTAGTTTTCTACACTCCTTTGGTTCTTCCTAATACCTTGATTTCCACTTCGACATAATTTTTGATTTGGAACCTCCATCTTCTCCTAACAACCCAATCTTATTGGTTATGGCTACCATGAGAAGGCTTGCATTATGGTTTATATATGCAAATTTTAATTTCAGCCACACAAATCACTCTTCCAATTGTCAAGGGTTATCATAAATTTATTTGTCAACCATGGTTGGGTTTTATTACGTTCTACTTAAAACATTCTAATCCATGCAACTTCCCACAAACTCCCTAGAGAAACCTACTCTGACACAATATGATTTGTAATTGCCATGGATATTCCACTAGACAGTTTGTAACAACATATCCCTAAAGATAAACTAAAATCTATACACTTAAGGGTTAATTCCATTTAGATTCCATATTTCTTATCACCTTTTTCTATTTATGGATGCAATAGATAATATTAGAAAAATAGAGAGTAGATAAACGTAATTACTTACAAATCACAATTAATACCAATACATTATTTCAGAAACTCTTATAGTAGAAAAACCAACTTGAAGGTGAGGTTGTTATACTCACTTTTATTTGGAATGAAACTTATGCAAGTACAAAGGAGAAGGAATCCTCTATGAAGTTGTATGAGACACATGACCTATGGGATACTAAAAATACAGATATACACATAAACACAGAGATGTAGCAGAAATAAAACTTCATTTCATTAATATCAAAGAACTAAAATATGCTTCCATACAAAATGGAAATAAAATAGCTCAAGTGATGGTAGCTTATCTCTGAGAAGAGATATTGTGGCTATATGCCTCTGAACTTTGTTACAATGAGGCTCAAGGGCCTTTTTCTTATTAACAACAAGGGAAAACCATAAAAACCCAAAAATCTAACCCCAGGATACCTAACACCAAGAGTTTGTCGGCCCCATTTGGGTTAGTTGGGCAGCCAACTTCCCTAGGTCATAACTTGGTCATATGATCTTTGATTGGGGCGTATGATGTCTCGTTGGAAATATCTCTCTGAGTAATACAGGTTTTTTCATAGGCCCATAAATGGGCCTGCTGCAAACCTTGAAAAAACATCATTTAGGGGGTCAAAATAGCACTGGAAATTCACAACGTGAAAATTGCCAAAAATAGTAAATGTTGTTATAATTAAGGAAACAGAGGAAACCAATTGGAGGTATAGGTAGAATAGGCACGTGACCACCAATATCCACCTGGATTAGTCATCCCCCTAGTGGGATCCAGTATTGCAGCAATAATGTTGCAACTCCTGGGACTCCCTTCTTTAATTTTATCAACCCAGTAGTTCGTAACAAACTCGGAAGCGACAGTGCTATATGCACAAGTACTAGCTCTTGCCACAGGCTGTCACTTAATCACCTGGCACAAGTCTACTAGGAGCTTAAGCCAACTTCTATGAGCACTTAGAAGAAGCTTTTAACTGTGATGGATGAAAGCTAACTCTAAGGAGGCTAATCTATTTGCGGAAAGAAACTAAAAGCTGAAAGAAAATGCAAACCCTAGCAAACCCTAGTTTTACCGACTAACCCTACTAGTGCAAGAAAAGCGATGAAAGTTGCTGAAATGGATGCCATTGACTGTTGGAAAGGTAAAATGCATTTGTCTAAGCTACTTCTGGAGTAAAATCTGGAAAAAATATATTTTTGTATTTTTGAGCAATTTTGCAGAATTATTATACATGTGCTTTAACTGTTTTTGACTATGTAGAGGTTGATTGGCGAAAGGAAATGGAGTGGGCACTTGCAGGAGGTTGGGAAGGTGAGAAGAGGGCCTAAGGGGTCCCTAGCACCCTTCTAGAGAGTTTCACAGTGATCAAATCTCGAGAAACTGCCCACGTGATCTTCTACAAGAAGTCTACAGGGGTTCTACAAGATGTTCTACATGAAGAGCCGAGAGAGGATTTTTGAGGGTTGATGGAGGAAAACCAGTGGGAAAGTGGAAATGGAGTTTGGATGACGCTGTGAAGAGCTATAGGACCTTGTAAATGAGGCTAGGTGGCGATGAAGATGGTTGGATTTGTTCAAGGATGGAGGGACCAATGTTGCACAAAAATGAAGAAATTAGGTCAAACTGGCAGAGTGTGGTGAATGAAGGGAAGGAATCTGGAATCTGGGGTTGGAGCAGGTGGTGTGAGGAAGGAAGGATAGGTAGGGATGGATTATAGGTGATCTGCACACTATTTCTCCAAACTAATCAAAGAAATACTAAAAACATCAGAGATCTATCTTCTTTAACCTATTCTGACCTGAAAACCAGAAATCATGGTGGACAGAAGTTTATTGGCAGAAAATCATGTAAGACAACTATGAAAACTAAGCATGAAAAGATCTAAATATGCAATTACAACTAGTAGCAACGTTTCTAACTAAAAATATAACACTAGCAATTGCATGAAGAGGCAAAAATAGTGTTTTTGTGGCAGCAAGTATGCCTTGGTCTTAGCTCATGGTCCCAAGGAGGGAGAGATGAGATCAAAGATTGCTTGATGGCCTTTTTGCAAATTTTTTCCTTTACCAA
Source organism: Pinus tabuliformis (assembly GCA_031772625.1). NCBI lineage: Eukaryota > Viridiplantae > Streptophyta > Pinopsida > Pinales > Pinaceae > Pinus > Pinus tabuliformis. The sequence goes on along the minus strand of CM062811.1, from coordinate 374,463,886 downwards.
ACTGTGAAATCAACCCGAAGCATGAAAATCTATTTCAATCATCAAAAGAAACCTAAATAACAAAGCAATATGTTAATCTAAATAGCAGAAACTATTCTAGGAATGCAGCAAAAACATATAAAAGTACACAAAAGGAGGTACCGGCACTTGGGTTGGGCCCAAACCCAAGAGCTACAGCCACCTAAAAGAAGCTCAAAGCTGATGCAAAGTGAAATTGATCTCCAATACTCAAAAAATAACCATGTCACAAAAGGCAGAGCAGCACTAAAGTGTGAAAATACAACTGTTCAAGAGCTAAACTACGAAGGCTGGAAGCCTTCCTACTTATCACCACGAGGACCTCCTGTTAACGGGAAATCTAGTTTCTATTCAGAACTGCTAGTCCCACTAAGACGGGTAGCTATCTTAGAAACAAACAAACTAAAGTCACTTGTGCTTTCCTTTACGAGAGATACATGAGAAAGAAGCAGAGAGTACCAACCTCAGTCTTGTGCTTGGCTCCTTGCTTGTTTCCTTTCCCCTTCAATAGAATCTCGCCACTACTTCCTTACTTGTCCCACTTCAAAGAGCACCTATAGAGTCACAGTAGCATAATACCATCAAAGCATAGAGATCTATGACTGTAAACAATATAGGATCAGATATATATTGACCATACAAATGCATATATCAACACAATATTCAGAGATACACAAGAATATGGAGGAAAAATCAAATAGCTTTATTGATAAAAGTAGTAGAAGACAAGATTACAACCACTTGGTCTGACCCAGTGCCAACCTCCCAGCTTGAAAGCCCTCTTCACCTCATACAAAGCAAGATCACGCAACAATGTATTCAAAGAGAAACAAGCAGCACCTCTTTGCAAATTACCAAATTCCAACCCCTGGATCTCTGGGATGAGGGATCCATATATAGATATTTGTAGGGGGGTGAGACAGCTTCTGGGATTTTGATTAGTGTCATCTCTCTGATAGTTCTTGGTTCCAATTGGAGATTTCATGATCTCCTACTCATCCTTGGGTGAATTCAGGGAGGTAAGTGTCAAATGAGCAGCTTCTAGAAGATTCTCAGGGTCTCCACCTAGCAAACTACTTGTGCCATTTGTCTTCTCTCGCTCATCACACCCTACAGAAGGGCTTTCTAGTATGCATCGCACTTTTTTCATGTGGCAAGTGAGATGCATCGCACCCTTTGCTCTGGGCAGTCTATATGGTCTTGCTTTGACGAATTCTGAGTGGTTTTTCATGGAAAACTTCTGGGAGATGATGTAATCAGTTGACCTTGCTCCTTTAGGGTATGAAAAACACTTTTAGGGACTTAGAGGCCCTTGGTTTATGGACATATGTGATTGGGGTTGCAGTACCCAAATATGTCTATAACAATTGCCCCATAAAGCATGAGGTTGTAAATCTTTTGATGTCGGGTGAAATGCTTTATAATGAGGATCCGAGGTTTTTTGAATTGTAAGGTGACCTGTAATAAGATACAATACAATACATTATCTTCATAATATTTTCATGATCTAGCTGAGGCAGTCATTCCCATGCTCAGCTTGATAAATTCATTTTCATGTACATAGGACAGACAACCATTTGTGTGCAGACTGATGATTCTGGTAGAGCCATCATCCCCTAGTTTTGATGATTATCTGTGCAGCAATGATGTACATTTGATGTCTTCATTTTCCTAAACATATCGTAGCCCAAATGGATGAAACTAGATCCGGGTTCTTCAAAACTCGTTCAATCTTCACCCGAAAGTACAAGTCAATCCATGTGAAAAGATGTTCTGACGTCGAACATGGAAGGACATCGCCTGATTACCAGCCAATGATGTAAGCTGTTAACAGGCACGAGAGGAATCACTGATGATGATGATGACCCTCAAGGTATTGTAGTACAGTTCACTTGGTGTGAATACATGAATCAATGTCAAACACCATGCAAAATATTTCGGTCGAAGGCCATTAATGTAAACCTGTCATTGGAAATGAGAAACTTGCCATTGAGGCATGCAAGCTTCAAAGTACTGAAAGGGTTGTCCCTAGGTCGGCTTCTTGGATAATGAGCTGATGTCGACAAGAAGTTACCCATCGTAGGAGGGCATTAATGGATCCCACATCTATGACACGGAACGAAGCAAATAATTTTGTAGAGGTGAAAACAATTTGATGATACAAGGTTCAGGGTGGCGGTCATGAAAGAATGAAGCGTGAAGGCATTGCAATGGATGAGACACAAGTTGGGTAGGTGAATTCTCTGAGCGACTTCTCTTGAACATATCGGTGACACTGAAATGGATTGGTAGCATTAACCCCAAAAGTGGATGGTACGGTGGACCAATGGTGATATGACCGGTGAACAGAATAACCCAACCCGACTCAATCATGGTGATGGAGTGAAAGTGTCATGTTCAAGAGCTACCTGCTACCAATAAAGCTTCTTCAAGTTTTCTTCCCAATTTTTCCCAGTCATTTCTGACCAGTACCTCTTTATTTTTGTCAAGCTTGAGGAGGATAACATATGCTTGTTCTATAATTTTCCCTTCGGGCAAACCCGTCACTATGTTTTAACAAGCCTAGCGACAGTGAAACTCGCTCTTGTCTGAATGGACAAGTTTGTCGCTATTGTTTTAACGAGTTTAACGGCAAGGATAACTCGGTCCTTTTCAATTTTAGAGAGTCTGAAAAGAGACGGAAAGGAAACTCCAATATTCCTTTTTCGTAGTATAATACCTTAAGTCCGAAAAAGTATAAAACAATGAGAAAGGGATGACTTTTCAATAGTTTTAACAAGCCGAACAAGACAAACGCTCGATATTTTTGTGTAATAATCCCTCAGGTCCAAAAAGATTAAAATCTATAGGAGGGATGGCACTCCCAATCACTTTAACAAGCTAGAGAGGCCAATTGCTCAGCAATCTTTTCATATTTTACGAGTTAGATGAAAAGAGCTTAAAGGAGACTCGAGTGATATTTCGAGTAGTAGCTGGTTCCAAGTGAGGGTTGGAACTTTCCAATCACAGCGTGCTAAGAAGATGGCTAACATAATCACTCATCGTAGTTGTTCTTCAAAAGGGGTAAACAATCAAATATAGGCGAATGATTGGCTAAAACAGAGTGGAGGTGATAGTAAGAGCACGACCAAGGCTCAAAAGCTGATGATAATGCGTTCATAGTGGTTATTTACCTGAAGTGGGTTCATTTCTTAATGAGCTTAAACTCTGGTGGAACATATGCTCATTGCTTGCTTTAATTTTTAACGAGCTTGAACTTCGTGTAAAACTAATCGTGCCAATCGTATAATAAGGATGTCTCATCGATAGGTTCATTTTTTAGGGAGCTTGCACCATTCAAAATTATGCTCTGACTCCTTTTATTATGTAAGCTAGGAACGATCAATACTACGAGTTTAAAGGCTCTACAAACTAGGAAAATAAATGGTCACTTTTCACTTTCACACAAAAAGGTTTGCATGCCCCCAGGTATAACGAAGTAGAGTTTCCAGGTTACCCTTCAATTTGCAGACAAAACACTTGCTCTGTCGGGAAAGGCATACCCAGGTTACCCTTCAATTTGCAGAAAAAACACTCGCTCTGTCGGGAAAGGCATACCTTCTGGCAGAGGTATCTTATTCCAGTCTAATCCCATTTTCCTAAATGGATGGGTGTGTTAGACTAGTCATATATCCTCCGCGGAAACCTACCCTATACCTGAAGTTTTACCGCCGAAGCAGGCCAGGGTGCATGCCCCCTGGGTTTTAGTCACAACCACCGAATCACTCGTGCTCATCAGGTGGACAGGCTGGAGATTGATGAGACACTCCCTATGCAAAAAGACCAGTTAGGGATGGCACTTGACTATTAGCTATGTGTGAACTAGGGAATGAAAGCTGGTCTACGAGCTAGACCACTCTGCCTTCATGCAGAAAACACATCACTCGAAAGAGTGAGGAAACAATAGCTCGCATGGTATAAATGTAGTCGCGCCCAAGGAGTATATTGTAATCTAAAGGTCCTTCGACTACCATTACATTCAGATAAATGGTTTTCCTTCTCAAAGTTATAGGAAAATTTGGAAGGATCCCTAACGGTCGACTGGTTCCTTTGTCGAAGCCTGTCAGATATTGCATCTCAGGCAAAAGCGATGGCGAACCAAGCGCTTTCCAAGCAGTTGGGGAAAGGATACTCATAGAAACCCCTTCTTCTATGATGGTACCAACCATGACCATTTTGTAAGTTTGCACTATCATTCAGAATGGTACATTAGATGGTAAGCGGGGTCTGCCTAGTAGATTCCAATCGAAGGAGACAACTAGGTTGCTTAGAGGTGGGACCAAATAAATAGTCGGATACATCTCTGATGAACTTACTTCTTGCGGTAAAGGAATGGGTAGATTTCCCCCATGTTCATCGGAGTCTGTGTTTATGAAATGAATTTGAATGGTGTCGTTCTCATTCTCTTTGGTGACTGTATCATCTGAAGGTAAATCCTCTGAAGACAAGATGGGGTCGACTGCCATCTCGACTTGTTAAATTTGCTCTGATGTGGACTCAGGGGGTTTATCTTCAATGATAGGCACTTTGACCGACAACAAAGGTGTGTCAGTCAGATTTTCAACTAGCAATGGACTCGGCAAGAGTTTCTTGTATCCTGGAGGGAGTTGCTGCGGTGGTGCAGAAGAGTTATCCAAGACTCTTTTAGCTTCGTCCGGGAAGGGACAATGGTGGAGGGCATGATCACCTTCACACAGTCTGTAAGGAAATTTAGATTTTCATTTCTATCCGGTGACTTCGTTTTCACTAGTTGACGGTGTACTCTCAACATGATTGTCAGAGGTTGATGACATCGGATTGTGCAAGTAGGGAGACCAATCCCTTAGGATCCGTGGGATGCAAGGACAATCTCGATGATAGTGGTCCCCTTTGTAGATGACACATGGAGATTTAGGTTTGGATGGTGCAATGTGTGGATTTTCGCTAGACGATGTACGGTTGCCCCTTTTTGTCACTGGCTCCTTCATCTTCTTCTCCTTCCCTTTCTTCTTCTTCTCAGTTTCTTGGTTTTTAGTTATACTATCTTCACCAAGCAAAGAGGAATAAGGAGAGGGAGAGACAAACGACATAGAAGGTTGGGGGTTAACTCTAGTATCATCTAGTTGTTGATTTTATTGCTTAGGAATCATGGTGGTTTGAATGACAGAGGTTGAGAAAAGCCATACCGGCAGGCCAATCGTCAGTCCTGGAAGGGACAATGTGGCCATATGAGGTGCACCAACATCTTCCCAAGAGGAGAAAGGACTAGGATTTCCACCAAGGGGAAATCCTTGGTTGGTGGACTCCATTTTCTCAACCTAAGATCAACTATGGAATAGTGACGTTATTCTGATTAAAATAAATTTTAGACACTTTGACACAACTTGCTTTTTCAATTTTTAAGAGTTGAGAAAAAGCTAAAGATGACTCTAGTCGCCTTCGATTTTTAATGAGCCTGAAGTGAAAAGTACTCAGATGGACCTTTTACTTTAAGGAGTCTAAAAAGGAATGAAAGAGACTACTCTGGAAATCTAGATAGAGGGATTACCAAACCAATCGCAAAACTGCAGAATACTTTTTACGGTCCGACAGTCAATCTTCCCGAATGTTGTGTTTAGTGCATTGCAATCCATAGGGCAGCAGACATGGCTTCCTAAGGGTAAAGGATATAGCATATTGTGGTCTCCTAATATATACTCAACGATACGTGGGAGCACAAGTCCGTACTGGCACTTATCGTCTCAAAGAGGAGGAATCACCCAACCTACGATGAAAGCGACAGTTACCAGAATTTATGACGCTAGAATATGTCTCTAGCCTAGACTTCTAGATGTTGTGCATTAGGTTCCAAAGCATTTTTATGTTCATTGAATTTATTTTACAGTTGATCTTTCTTAAGAAGTTTGGCTTTACGGTTCACCGCATGATGTAGATATACAATTCCTAAATATGCAATCTAAGATGATAAATAGTCGTTTACTCTTCTTTTTGCAATGAAAATCCTAGCTACTAAGGAAAGAGAAATGAAATCCTTTCAACATAGAGCAGGGAGCACACACTAGATACACTGTCCTAAATCAAAATCAACAAGTAGTCTAAATGCAAATGCACATGCATGTATTTGTTTTCCGTTTTCTTAATGTGTGAATGAACAAAAGAATACTGGGTACAAATCTGACTTATATCTTCTTTCAAAGTGACAATATTCATGATTTTCTTTTAAAAAAATGAAAAGGAGACAAGATGATACTTTGCGATTATGAATTGAAAACTGCTTTCGACACTTAATATACTATTAATTCAGATCAAATGCAATAGTAACAGTGTAATTGACTATCAAAAAGAGAAGGATTCTTTTTGTTGACTGAAAATGACACTTGCGAAACTTTCAAATCAATAGACGACAGTTCGATTTAGTTACTATTTTGTAAATGAGAACTGTGAATGGCGAAAAATACATAAAAACATTCACAAATATTTGTACAATAGAGGCTAGATGATGCAAAGGAAGGGGGTTTCAATAGTGGTCTACTAATCATAGACAACAAAACTCCTGAATAAAGCTGAAGACAGTGAAGAAAAAACCAAAATATGGAGGCAGAAACAGTGTTATCTGATCATCACACCTGTAACACAGGGAAACACAGATGCATCTACCTACTGCACATGGGAGGTGTGATGCATCTAGATTGCCAAGAGGATAAGGTGCGATGGTCCAGGGAAAAGACTTTAACTTGGTTTTTGGTCACATTTTGCAGCTTATAAGGTATTTAGGCCGAGCTAATGATAGTCAAAAAATACAAAGTATAGGGGCTGATCTAATGAGGTTACTTGAGCTACCGCTAGGGCACTTAGGATGTTTGCAAGTCAATTGTTCAGTTCATAAACAAACCTGGAGATTGACTGAAGCAGCGTTGATCTACTTTGCACTTGAATAGCAAATGCAGTTCGAAGGCTAGCTAGCTTAACTTCAGGCTCCGTCTTTGGTTTATGAATCAAACAAATAGAGAAAAGAAATCAAAATAATCACTCCCCAGCGAAGTCACCATTTTGTTACCAGGAAATCTAGTGTCTATTAAGAACTGCTAGTCCCACTAAGATGGGTAGCTATCTTAGAAACAAACAAACTAAGGTCACTTGCATTTTCCTTTATGAGAGATAGATGAGAAAGAAGCAGAGAGTACCAACCTCAGTCTTGCGCTTGGCTCCTTGCTTTCTTCCTTTCCACTTCAACAGAATCTCGCCACTGCTTCCTTACTTTTCTCGCTTCAAAGAGCACCTGTAGAGTCACGATAGCATAATACCATCAAAGCATAGAGATCTATCACTGTAAACAATATAGGATCAGATATATATTGACCATACAAATGCATATATCAACACAATATTCAGAGATACACAAGAATATGGAGGAAAACTCAAATAGCTTTATTGATAAAAGTAGTAGAAGAGAGGATTACGACCACTTGGTCTGACCCACCGCCATCCTCCTAGCTTGAAATCCCTCTTCCCCTCATGGAAAGCAAGATCACGTAACAATGTCTTCAAAGAGAAACTAGCAGCACCTCTTTGCAAATTACCAAATTCCAACCCCCAGATCTCTGGTATGAGGGATCCATATATATATATATATATATATATATATATATATATATATATATGCAAGGGGGCGAGTCAGCATCTGGGATTTTGATTAGTGTCATCTCTCTTATAGTTCTTGATTCCACTTGGAGATTTCATGATCTCTTACTCATCCTTGGGCGAATTCAGGGAGGCAAGTGTCAAATGAGCAGCTTCTAGAAGATTCTCAGGGTCTCCACCTAGCAAACTGCTTGTTCCATTTGTCTGCTCTCGCTCATTGCACCATACAGAAGGGATTTCCAGTATGCATCATACTTTTTACATGTGGCAGGTGAGATGCATCGCACCCTTTGCTCTGGGTAGTCTGTATGGTCCTGCTTTGACCAATTCTGAGTGGTTTTTCATGGAAAACTTCTGGGAGATGATGTAATCAGTTGAACTTGCTCCTTTAGGGTTTGAAACAAAAATTTTAGGGACTTAGAGGCCCTTGGTTTATGGACATATGTGATTTGGGTTGCAGTACCCAAATATGTCTATAACACCTCCAACAACCCTCCTTAACTCAAGGGGCTTGGCTGCTCAAAACTGCGAGTAATCAGCCACTTCACAAAAGCTGCTCGGCTACCCTTGGGGATCATCTTTGGTGGGCTACTGAACTCCGCGCTGATTGTGGAGAACTCAAGGAAGGGGCCATTTAGTGTAGGAGACACCCTTCCTACAAATCCTCAACCTTGTTCCCTCGTATTTGGTTGTCAACTGGCTCATAAATGCGTGACCTCGGTCCAAAAGATGTCCAAAAATCTGCAATTAAGCACGTATTAGACTTCATGGTCAAGTGACTAACCTCATTCATTCAATTAACATAAATATACTCAAAAGCATGCATAAACTATGAAGAATGGTGGATTAATCGAGAATAATAGGCAAAATGAGCCCAATAAGTTACCCATTTTTGGGGCTCATCATCACCCCTTGCTAAATGGGTTGCTCATCCTTTGAGCAACTAATCTAGCTCATCATCTTTGATTTCTTTGACTGCCTCTCTCACATCCCAGGCTTCTGAGGTGATGTCTTCTTCTCGGTCATGGAAACCTGCTTTTCTCTCTACTTCCTCCCACTTCCTGTGCTCCTCTTCTTCTTTGACTGCTTCCACTAGTCCTAAAAGCAAGGGAGGACTAAACTTTAGGGCAATCCAGTTGGCCTGCAGATTTTGCATTGATTATTTATAGAGTGGTACTCTTGCCAAGGCTTCCCTCATCCTTGTTGGGGAGTGGTATTCTCTGATTTTTAGACTGTGGGACAGTGTGTTCCATCTCCTTGTGCAAGCATGAATGCAGTTATCCCCCAACAGTCTTTCCATGTCCTCAAAGTGAGCAATGGCTTGAGCTTGTTTTTCAATGTAATCTGGGTGAACATGGGGGTTGTTGGCAAGTTTCTGATGGGCATACACTAAAGCTAAGGTATCTTCTGGTTCTGCTTTGATCATGAGTGGCTCCCGTAGCTCCCGTAGCTCCCTGTCCATAACATTCCGAATTTATGCTGCCCTCTTTTCCTCATTGTTTAACCAAGAGGCCATGGCCATGAGTTGCACATCCCCCAATGAAGAATTGGGGTCCCATAGATTCATGTTTAGAAGGGCCAAATTGTGTAAATAGAACTCTGATAACTTGGCCTTATCTTCTGCTGAGCTGCTGTCACACAAAGCCATGAATTGATGGTAATTTTGGAATGGAATGGTGCCCCTTTGGCCAAGGTGTTAATTTGGAATTTCAACCATTGATCTTTAGGATATAAGGCATATGACTTAGCAGGTTGCCTACATTGTAAGGCTTCTACTACCCAGCTAGCCATGCAGGCCAGTTGGGCCTCTTTCTCTTGCACCTGTTGCTTTAGGGACTGTATTTCCTCTTCTACATGTGACTCCTTTTCCTGTAGCAGTTTTGTTAGTGCCTCAACCTCAACCTGCAACTTGTCCCCTTTCTGTTATTCATCAGATGCTTCCTTGTCTGCCGGAGGCCCTTCTTGCTGCTGCTGTTCTCCCAAAATGGAGGGCCTATCTTCCTTATGACTTCCCTGTAGCTGCAACTATTTTCTTAGCAGCTCATTCTCCTCCTGCAGCTGGGCTCTTTTGCAGCTTTCTACATGCCTGACCATGGCCAGTTCTCCTCTTAACTCTTTTAACTTCTCCTCCATGTGGCCTATGTCCTCAATTCCCTTAGATTTGGCAATTTTCATCCATGTTTTTGTTATGATCCTCTCTTGTTCTAATGCAAGGAAGAGTGGCACAACAAATATCTGTGGGCTGATTTTCCCACCCTCTAACAGGTTGTAGTATGAGCCCAAGCTAGGCTGAGGGCTTGGTTCTAGTACCTCCTCGGTCTTTCCCTCTCCCTATGATGATTTGGTTGTCTTTTCCTCCAATTTCTCGATATCTTTTAACTTGGCCAGAGTTTCCGGTAGATACGTCTTAGCTTCTTGTAGAGCTCTTTTTGAGTCCATCATCCTAATTTTCTCTCTCTAGGTGGAGATTTTTGGGCTTCCTCATTCATAGGTGATAGACATCTTTGAAGGAGACCCTTCTTTTGGTTTAGTTGTTGTGTCCTTAATGACAATTGTCTCTTTTGGCTATGTCTGGGGTCTGCCCACTTTCATCCGTGTGCTCCTCCTTGCTTTAAAGTACATGGAGGTTGCCTCTTTCTTTTCCCTTTTTGTTTTGGAGGTGTGCTTAAGGCAGCAAGCACAGCTGCTACCTACCTTGCCAATATCTCAGGTGATTTCTCCTCTTGTTGTTCTTTTTCCCTGCTTCCTGTAGAAATCCCTTTGTCAACTGTTTCTGTTTGTGTTGCTGAGATTTTAGTGTGTGTCTTTTCCTTTTCTTTCTGTGTGCCTACTTTGGCTATGGAAGCCTTCATTTGGGCTTTTTCGGCCTTCTTTGTTCTACTCTGCATCCTCTTTTCCCGTGGTGTTTTTGCTATTGTTTCTTCCCCTGTTTTAGGCTCAGCAATCTAGCCCATTTCCCCTTTTTCTTTCTATTCTTTTTGTGCTTGAATGTCCTGTGTTCATTCACCATTGGTTTTGTCACCTTCCTCAGTGTGTTCTCTCCCCTCACTATTAGATGAGGTGATGTCTTCGGCCAGAATTCTGATATTGTCATCCCTGGACATGTTTCAGAAGGTCTCCCAAGATATGGGGACAGTGTAGGTGTGCAAAGCATCTTCCACCAATAGTTTGATGAGCCCATGATGGGTCAACTAATCTGGGATCCATTCATTTAATTTTGTACCACATTCAATTAGTGACTGAAGAAGAAAATAGGGAATGCTCAGTTTTTTGGCTAGAGGCAAATCAATCCCATGCCTTAGTTCACATAGCAACCTGAAATGATATCCATAGATGATGCTAAACCTTCCTTCACATGTGATGTACTTCATAATTTGGAAACTGACTTCACTCCAAAGAGGAGGAAAGCTGGTTCTTCTAACCCCATTTTTTTCTTCTACAGGATGCTCCATGGACAGAAATAATGACTTCTTGGCAACTTGGCCCAATGATCTCTCTTCTTTTCTCCAAGGCAGCCCCAATGGTAGACCAGTAACTGCACTGATGAGCTCAGGGGTGAGTTCTAGGGTCAAACCCCTAAAACTAACTGTGGCATGTGTTTTTGACTGTGGTCTCAGGGACATTAAAAACTCCTCAGTTATGTCCTCATCATGGCCCTGAATTTTGTCAAAGAAGGATATCCAATTTGCTCCGGTGAAAAGGTCCACCACCTCAAGATGCTCGTGTAGTTTGCTAGAGTCTGATGGTTCTTTCCTTCTGAATCCTCCTGGCATGGTGAGAGTGCTCTTTTACGCTTTAATCAGAAAAGGAAATGCCTTTTATGGTTTCCCTTGAACCCAAGAAGGAAGTTCTTGAGTGTCCAATATCAACTAGCAACAATTCTTTGGTTTTAAGATTGCTGTCACCCAGAACTCGACTGTCTGCTTATGAAAAGAAAATTTTGGTTTTTACGGATAGAGCACAAGGATCAAGTTTTCTTATCAGCACATAGACAGATATGAAAATTCAAATTTTTTTACACACATAGGCTAGCCCCCATGGCTGCATATATCTTCCGTATAGGAGAATTCAAAAAGGAAACGTGGAGGAGAATTTTGATGCAGAAAACTGGGAAACTCAGTGCAATACACAGGCAAACATTTTACTTCCAATACACAGGCAGATTTTTTCTCTGATTTTCCAATATGATGCCATTCAATTCACCACCTTGCACAAACACATCATGCATAGAGGAGTTTTTCGAGCCTACCTCGTTTGGAGCTCCAAATTCGACGAAAAATCCCAGGTTCTCCTGCTCCGGAAAGCTGTGCAGGTTTTCCTGTAGAACCCTTCCTGTAGAAGGCCCCCGGTTCCTGTAGAATGTCACTGTGTTGCTGAGCGAGCCCGATACACGGGAGATTTTCGAAAACAAGCAGGAAAACTGGTGGAGGACAACTGGTTAACAGTTTTTGGAAGTAGAGGATACGTACTCCAGTCGAGGACGTTGCAAGTGCAAGATGAATAGAAGGTGGTGTAAGTTTCAGTCGAGCATCTTTTAATTGCGGCGTGATTCGTGGTGAGGGGATGAGGTGGCCGGACCAGACCGTTGATCCGATGTCATAGCCATAATTTCTTTGCGTGTTTCTGACCGCCATCACCTCCTTTCTACCGTTATCTACCGCCACCACTACTAGTCCTGACGATTTCTCCCGAAATGGACACTCCACACGTGCTAGCTGCACATTTCGTTGGCAATTTTGAATGTAACGGGGCTCGTTTGGATCCCGCGAGGATATGTAACTGGCCGAGGGTGGCCAGTTGACTAGCCACCGATTCCACTCAATCCGAACCATTCCCATAGGCATGCAGCTTTTAAAATATAATTTATGCAATTGACGAATGATTTTAGGCACTTACTTGCATGGTCACAACCGCGTTATGCAGACTTTGGGTTTTGGAACCACTCCTTTGTTTGCTGCTGCTTCATGCACGGGTTTTGGAACCCATTCCTTCATTCGCTGATGCTACATGCATGGGTTTTTCTTAGCTTTGGTTGCCGCTGATATTTCCACATTCAAGGCGAGCCCTTTGCATGTCTCCTTTGTCGTTTTTGGTTGTCCCTGCCTTCAGAGTATGTCTTCCAAAGGGATCAGCTGCTACAGGATTCCTATAGGATGTCCTATAGCTGCTTCTCCTCCTAGAATGCAATGCTAGAATGAGTAGAGCTATATTGCTGAGGAGGGGTTTGGCTGATGAGGTGTCCAGATGGAGATTGACAGGTATGGTGAGCAAGACACTACTGCTTGATTTGTCACTAGAAGTTGTTGCTGGCAGTATGAAGAAAACAGGGTTTTTTTTTTCTGTGACTGTGCAGGAACAAATAACAGGATGAGTGCAACAGAGGTGTAAAGAGATTAAAAAGGGCGACATATGTTGATGGACGGAAACAGGGGTGTTCGCAGGTCTCATAGGCAGATTCCCAACCTTTGGACTCTCTTCTGAGATCAATTTTTCTTGTCTGTAGGTTCTACAGGATCTTCCTGTAGAAGACACAAAACTTCTTGTAGAAGGTGAAATCTTGGCCCGAATGAGATCAAATCTTAGGAAAGGGGAGTGGTCATGGAAGAATTGTTTGTGAGGGATGCTTGTAGCCTGGTGCCAACCTCTGTCCTTGTTTTTTGTGATCCTCCTAACCTGCAATGTCCTTCTTGCAACCTACAAATTGTTCAACAGAAGTCAGGTTTATTTTTCTGCTTTTTTTTTTTTTTTTGAGAGACAGTTGGGGCGCCTCCAGGAGGTTTTCACCCTCACTGTCTACCCTGGGCACCTCTAAGAGGTTTTCACCCAAGGATATATTTTTTTTTTCTCGGTGCTCGGAATGTGGATGGGGTGGAGACAGGGACTTGCTCCACTACCAGCACCGATTTATCTAGAGTTTCAATGAACTCCTACTTAGAAAGGGGCTTCTTCTAGATCATCAAACAATGCCCTTTGACGAGAATTTGGATGGCTTCTTCATCAATGGTCCCGATAAGGACTGAACCATTGTCATTACATTTCTCCATTGTATATGGTCCTAGCCATCCTGTCCTCAGCTTCCCTTTGAAATCCTTGTATCTTGAATCATATAACAGTGCCCAATCTCCTGGTTGAAATTGCTTCTCTTGAAGGTGTCAGTCATGCCATACTTTTCTTTGAAGTTGGACTACCTCTGAGTGCAGGAGGGTCTACATTCTTTGTTCATCCAGTCCATTCAGCTGAAGTAGTCTTTCCTATTGCGCATGGCTGAGATCTAGGTCTAGCTGAGTTGCCAATCTCAATGTGTTGTATTCAAATTCTATGGACAACAAAGCCTTCTTCCCATAGACCAGCTCATAAGGTGTGAAACCTGTTGTAGTTTTCCAAGTAGTGTTGTAGGCCCAGGTGGCCTCAACCAAGCGATCTGCCCAATCTTTTCTGTTGTTGCTCACCACTTTAGTCAAGATCTCTTCCAAAGCCCTGTTAGTGACTTCCACCTACCCATTTGCTTGTGGATGATAAGGGGTGGAAGTTCTGTGCTTAATCTTGTGATGAGAAAATAGGTCTTCAATCAGGTTAGAGGTAAACTAGCTTCCTTGATCTGTGACTAATTCTCTTGGGTAGCCAGATTTATAGAAGATATTTTCCCTCAAAAACTCAACCACTTTTTCTTCTATTGCGGCCTTGATTGTCTTCGTTTCTGCCGACTTTGTCAGGTAGTTTGTGCACACAATGATGTAAGAATTTTGTCTTGAAGGAGGTTTTATAGGACCTGCAAAGTCCATGCCCCAATTCTCAAATGGCTCGAAAGTCACCTGAGGTTGGAGGGGAATTTCATCCTTTGGAGTCGATTTCCCCATCTTTTGACATCGGTCACATTGGCTGATGTATCTTCTGACATCTTGATGAAGAGTGGGCCAATAGTAGCCTGCCTATAGAATTTTGAAAGTGGTTCTCTTTGCTGCAAAGTGGCTTCCACAGGGTCCATCATGATAGGTCAGGAGGATTTCAAAGACTTCCTCCTCCCTAACACAACACCTCAAAATCTGATCTGGGCCAAGTTTGAACAAGCCGCCCCCAATCCAAGTGAATGGGTTGCTTTTCCTCATGATATTGCTCTTCTCTTTTGAGTATAGGTGTGGCGGGAATGGTGCTGAAACCAAGTAATTTTCTATGTCAACAGACCATGGCGAGAGTACTAAAATAGTAAACAGGTGTTCATCTGGTAGTTGATCATCCACCACCCCTTCTTCTCCTGCAATAAAATCTAGTTTAGACAACAACATTTTCCTTACCTAGCTTGTCAACAATGGTCAAATCAAATTGCTGCAATAAAAGTAACCATCTAATGATACAAGCATTTATATTAGGTTTATTCATCAAATACCTAATTGCGACATGATTAGTGTGTACAAATGTTTGATAACCAGTGATGTAATGTATGAACTTGTTTAGGGAATGGACTACGGCTAGGAGCTCTTTCTCGGTTACCGTATAGTTTAATTCTGCCTTGTACAGGCTTTTGCTGACAAAATATATGGCATACGATAGCTTCTCTTCAACTTTTCCTAAGGTTGCTCTTATAGCTTTGTTCAAGGCATCTGTGTGAATGTGGAAAGGTAGGGCCCAATTTGGACTTCTCAAGATTGGGGTAGTTACCAACTTATCCTTCAACACATATAGAGCCTCTTGACAACTGTAAGTCCATATAAACTCAACATCTTTCCCCAAAAGACCAAAAAATGGAGATGCTAGCTTACTGAAATCTTTAATGAACCTTCTATAATATCCTGCTAAGCCTAAAAAACTTCGAACATCCCTTACCTTTTGAGGAGGTGGAACCCTTTGGATGATAGCAATCTTGTTGGGATCCACCTGTAAGCCTTGCTGAGAAATTGTATGACCTAGCACAGTCCCTTCAGTCATCAGGAACTCACATTTTTCAGGACTGAGGGACAGGTTCATTTCAGCACACTTGGTTAAAACTTTTCCTAGGTTAGTCAATGCTTCTTAAAAGTTGGACCCGTAAGGAGTAAAGTCATCCATGTATATTTCCACCGAATCATGAACCAGCTCAGCGAATATGCTCAGTACTACTCTCTGGGAAGTGGCAAGAGCATTGCATAACCCAAAGGGAAGGACCCGATAGGCAAAAGTACCCCATGGACAAGTGAAAGTGGTCTTATCCTGGTCTTCCAGGCTGATTTGGATCTGATTATACCTGTTGAACCCATCTAGGAAAGAAAAGAACTTCTTCCCTGCCAGCCCATCTAACACTTGATCTATGAAAGGCAAAGGGAAATGGTCCTTCTTGGTGGCTTTGTTAAGTTCTCGATAATCTACACAGATTCTCCACTTCCCATTTTTCTTGTGCACAAACACCAGAGGAGAAACCCACTCGCTGTCAGAGATGTGGTAGATGAATCCTGCACCCAACAACTTTTGCAGTTATTCTTTAACAATGTCCTTAAGGGTTGGATTCATTCCCCTCTGAGGCTACCTGACTGGTTTACAATCCCTCATTGATCTAAATGTGATGGGTACAGACTGAAGGGTGTACTCCTTTCATCTCCTTATAGCTCCAAGAAAAAGCATCCAAATGGCGGTTCAACAAGCTACATAGCTCCTTCTCTTGAGAGGGAGATAGGGACAAATTGATCTTCATGGTTCTTTCAGGGCCAAATTACACATTCTTAACTCAGGAAGAGGTCAAATCATCCACACAGAGATCCCCTAAAGCAATGGCTTTGGTGTCTCCTACCAACTCTTCTAATGGCAGCACACTGGGAGATGGATTTTGGATTAAATTCTCAATAAGGTCATCCTCGGTTTGAGGACCCCCCCTGGTGGTTTTCATGGTGCTCACAGGTGCAGAGTAGACTTCATCCTCATCTTCCTCCTCCAACAAGAGAGGTAAGTCATGTTCGAGCAAAGGTTGGGTAGGAGGATATAGGACTAGCCGTTTAGACATTGGCCTATTCTTAATGGTCATGCTCCCAGCTCGACAACTCATGTAAGCATCTGCAGTAGCTAACCAAGGCCTTCCCAAAATGAGGTGGTATCCAGTGAGTTTTGCCTTTGGCTGAAGGACCAAAAAGTCTGCAGGGTACTCCCAAGAATCAACAAAGACCAGGACTTCTTCCACAATCCCTTTGAGAGTCACGGTGGAGCGGTCTGCTAACTGCAATACTATCGAGGTCTTTCTTAGGGAACCCTGAAGGTTAAGTTTGAGCATAGCGTCCCTGGTCATCACATTAATGGTAGCCCCTAGATTAATCAGGGTGTGGGGGATTATGGTGCCATTGATGTGGACATCCACTACAGGACTCCTAGGGTCCAAATATTTTCGACAGATTACTTGTCCCAACATTAGATCAGATAGTTTTCCTATGACATTGATAGTTGGGGCATCTATCTTGCGCCTGCCTGGGTGCCTGAAACACTTCTCTTTGATCAATTTATTTGTAGATTGGTACATCTTTGATGGCTTGGAGAAGTGGTATTTTTACACACAGCTATTTAAGTTCTCCCAGAAGTTTAGTCTCTTCCGGGTTTGGTTGCATGTATCCAGTTAGTCTCTCAGGAAAGGGTGGAATGGCTTTGGGTTCACTTTCCTGTTTTTCGGCTTCATCCTCCTTAGGAGGAGGTTGCCTATTTGGGAGGACCTTCCCAGACCGCAGGTTGATCTCCTGAATCTCCACCGCGTAGGTAGGGCATGTTGTCTCTCCAGTATATACCTGTTGGGTCTGTCTGTTATTGGGGTTCAGGTTCAATTGAGCAGACATCTAGGGTTGTCTTGAAGGAGTAGGAGGTAATGGTTGTGGTTGAGCAGGTGGTGGAGGAAAAATTGTGGGAGGAGAGTTGTACTGGGACCTTCACCCCTATTGCGATGCATTCCACTGAGGTTGTGGCTGAACATGAGAATGAAACGAATGAGCAGTAGGTTGAGTATGGTATTGAGGAGGATATGACCAAGGAGGGGGTGCGGACCAAGAAGGATGAGCGGGGGGACCCCAAGAAGGTATGTGAGTGGGTTGGTTGGTGTTGTAATATGTTTAGGATGTCCCTTGCATCCCCTACTGGTAAGGTCTGGATCCATGTGGCCCCCTTTGGTTGAGGAAGTAGACTGGCTCAGTGGCTCCTTCAGCCCCTTGGTACACAGCTTTAAGTCTGGGTAAGGTTGGGCACTGGTTTGTAGGCGGGTCTTCCTCCCAAACGAAACATACCTCTACTGAGTGCAATGGACACTCGTTCTTAGGATGACTCCTTGTGCATCTGGGACAAAAGATGGCCAAAGCCCTCTCAGCTTCCTCTTTCTTTTGTTGGATTCGGAAAGTATCCAGTTGCATGGCAATGGTCTGTCTCACCTCAATTTTAAGGTCTTCCATCTGATTTTTAAACTCATGTTTGGAGAAGGTTGCACTAGCTGAAAGTGTATTCCCCCTACCTCTTTTTTGAGCTACCCTAAAATGGTTTCTAAACACAGACTTTATGTCATCATAAGGTAGCTGGTAGATGTCTCCCTAAGCTAGCAAATGGAGGGTATCTAGAAGGTCTTCAGGGACTCCTCTGAGCAGAACTAGCTTCAGAGATTCGGGGTCAAGTGTGCACCTGGCCCTTTTATAACTGAGTTGGAACCTTTCTTCATAGTCTTCCAGAGACTCATCACTTCTCATCATCATTCAAAAGATTTCTCCCTTCGTTTCCTTTGACCTACAGTAGTCCCAGTATTTGTTGTTAAAGGCTTGCTACATTTGAGCACAAGTTATGATAATGTTTCCAGGTAACCCCATGAACGAGTGTAGTGCTGCATCCTTGAGGGTAGAGGGAAAGAGTTTCAACCTTTTCTCATCTTCTACATAGTCATAAGTTCGACAAAGGACAACAAACTCAAATAAGAAGGTATTAGGGTCTTCAGTGGTCAATCCATGGAAGTGAGGTAAGGTTGAGGGACTTATGTTTTTCATTTTTGCGTCCCCATTTGTCTCTCGGATGGGAAATACACCTTCTATTCTCTCCTCATTCCCTATACCATTCCTGTGTTCAGCCATGGTCTCAAGTGGAACATTTTCTTGCTCTTCTTCTATTATAGGATCTTCGTATATCTCTGGAGGTTCACCTATAGGTTCTTCTAGATCACCGCCACAGAAGAAGAGAGAAGGGTGACTCAGTGATGTGGTGGGGGTGTTGGGTAAGAATTTTCCTGGCAGCAAGTATGCCTTAGTCTCAGCTCATGGTCCCAAGGAGGGAGAGATGAGATCAAGCATTGCTTGATGGCCTTTTTGCATATCTTTTCCTTTACCAAACCGTCAAATCAACCTGAAGCATGAAAAGCTATTTCAATCATCAAAAGCAATCTAAATAACAAAGCAATATGTTAATCTAAGTAGCAGAAACTATTCTAGGAATGCAGCAAAAACATATAAAAGTACACAAAGGAGGTACTGGCACTTGGGTTGGGACCAACCCCAAGAGCTACAGCCTCCTAAAAGAAGCTCAGAGCTGATGCAAAGTGAAACTAATCTCCATTACTCAAAAAATAATCATGTCACAAAAAGGTTTAGAGCAAAAGCTCGAAAATGAGCTGAAAGGAAGAGCAGCAATAAAGTGTGAAAATACAATTGTTCAAGAGCTAAACTACGAAGGCTTCCTACTTATCACCACAAGGACCTCCAACAACCCTCCTTAACTCAAAGGGCTTCGCTGCCCTTGGGGATCATCTTTGGTGGGTTGCTGAACTCTGAGATGATGGTGGATCACTCCAGGAAGGGGCCATTTAGTGTAGGATACACCCTTCCTACAAATCCTCAGCCTTGTTCCCTCGTATTTTGTTGTCAACTAGCTCATAAATGCTTGACCTTGGTCCAAAAGATGTCCAGAAATCTTCAATTAAGCACGTATTAGACTTCATGGTCAAGTGACTAACCTCATTCATTAAATTAACATAAATATACTCAAAAGCATGCACAAACTATGAATAATGGTGGATTAATCGAGAATAATAGGCAAAATGAGCCCAATAAGTTACCCATTTTTGGGGCTCATCACCCCCCTTAGGAATCAATGGTCCCCATTGCATGCAGATCCTCCATGAGGTGAGGAAATTCCTATTGAATCGAGTCCTTGGTGAAACACTTGCCCTGGTGAAGGAGTTGACCTGCTTTGACAACTTGATACAGTTGGATCCTCTATTAGAGAGTGTTATTAATCTGCATGTACATGATCCTATCATTTGTAGCCTTCCCAATGCAACTTGGGTTGAGCAAAGCTTGTGTCATCTACTCCATGATGTCCAATGTGTCTAACAATGGAGGAAAGAATGGTTGCAGTCGGCCCACATTGAATACTAGGTGCAAACAAGGAAAGGTGGAATGTTGATGTCAAAGGCATTGCCCCTTATAGCCTTAGTGATGGTTTACATCACATATCAGAGCAGGCGAAGCTTGCGGTGGGGCCCAGTGAGGCACTCCTTTTGCAAATGTAATCAAACCTTGTCACCTACCTATAATTTGTGTGGCACTCAATGTTGATCATGACGTTGCTTCTACTTAGCATTAGCTCTATCCAATATGTCATGGACTTGTTGGCGGATGTGTTGAATGCACTCAATGATGTTGTGAGCCCTATTAGCTTCAGAATGGGTATGAGCTGAATCTGCTTGAGTAGCTACAAATAGTATGGCCACATCAATGGGACATAGTGGCTAGAATCTAAACCCTACCTATAAAGGTTTGTGGTAAATGGAGCTATGGAGAGCTCTTTTGTAGTTGTGCTGGAAATAGGGGAGGCTTTCATCCCATGTGCATGGATGCTACAAGTAGTACATGCACAAAATGTGCACAATCATCCTATTGATGACCTTTGTTTGGCAATTAGTTTGGTGGTGGAAGGTCGTGGAATTAGTGAGCTTGGTATCCAACCATTAGGGGAGTTTTGAGGTCTAAAATGGGCCTCCTAAGGAAATTATAAAATAATAGTGGAAATAATAAAATAACATTAGGTTACATCATCAAATTTTAAAGGGAAAAAATATTAAAAAAAAAAATTCAACTTGTATTTTCAACTTACCTCCCTATGGGTTTGCTTAAGTTTCGAGTGGAAACACCTTTTGGATGCATAATATGATTCCTCATCCAAGGACTACCCATGTTTCATACTTTCGATGGACCTTGCTATATGAAAAATGTGAAATACATGAAAAACGTGATTGCAATCATGTTTTTTATGTATTTCTCATCTTTCGTGTACTAGGGTCCATCGAAAGTATACAACATGGGTACTATTTGGATGAGGAATTAAAGTTTTCATCCAATGAATACTCCCCCTTGAAATTTGAGTAAAACCTTAGGGAGATAACTTGAAAATACAAGTTGAAAAAGTAGTTTTATTATTTTATTATTTTTTAATAGTTTTATTTTTTTACTCAAAAATGGTGAATCATTCCCCATGGTTGACATCATCATATTGAATCTTATTGGTTCTTATAAAGGTTATTTTGGTTGCACATTTTTCTTTGGAGGTCCATTTTAGACCTCAAAAATCCCCTATTGATTGACAAGAGGCTTGACCAAAATGTACTCAGGAATTTGTTGTCCCAATCTGACATAATGAACCATGGGATCCCAAAATGCATCCAAACTCATTCAAAGAAGTGCTTGATAGTGGATTCTACTATGATATTATTCTTGTAGGCCGCTAGAATGGCCATTTTAGACAATTTGTCGATGGCCATTAACACACAGTGGTTTCCATGCATAGTAGGAGGAAGGCTTGACATGTAATCCATGGAGATGTATTACCAAAGCTGACTAGGAGTAGGAAGAGGAGTATATAGGCTTTGCTTTTTGATTGTTGGTTTGGAAATGGTGCAGGAAGTGCAGGATCTAATGTACTTCCCAATATCATGTCAAATGTTTGACCAATAGAAATACTGTTGAAACACTCTCATTATTTTCTCTACCCTAAAGTGTCTAGTGACTCGACTATAGTGCATCTCCCAAATAATCTGGGGACAATAACTTGTAAGAACATAGAGGTGTCCCAATTAGCATAAAAGTGCGCCATGGAGGTGAAAATCTGGAACTTTCTTGCCTTCCAAGAGCATCTGGTAGGTGTTGTCGAATTATGGATCGCTCTTGTAAAGACGCAACCATCCTAAAATCTCGTGTCCATAAGAGTCGAGCACAGTGGTCATTGCCATGATTGGTGGTCGAATGAGACAACCTGCAACATTATTGGGGCTTCCCTTCTCGTACTTGATGTTCAAATGGAACTGTTTCAGATATGGGGACAATTTCTTATGGCGATCATTCTACAACTTCCCTTGTGTCTGTATGAAATGCAGAGGTTGGTGATCTATGTGGATGACTGTTTCCTTCCCCAAAATGTAATGCTTCCATTTTCAGTAGGCATGCATAATAGAATACATATCTTTGTCATAATTGGAATACTTTCGGACTGTGTCTGAAAGTGTTTCACTATGATATTCCATCATATGCCCCTGCTGGGTAAAAACTGCACTAATAGCATAGTCAGAGGCGCCTGTCTCAATTTCAAATGGTTGTTGTATATCTGGTAATGTGAGCACTGGTGCAAAGTAGAGGCGATGCTTCAAATTGACAAATATCTTCTGTTGGGATTCAAACCAAAAGAACTTTTCTTTCTCTCTGCGCTTGGTGACTTGTCTCAAAGGCCAAGTGATATGAGAGAATCCCAACATGAACCTACGATAGAAATTGGAAAGACCCCAAAAGTTGCGGATCTCTGTTACAGTGGTTGGGGCTGGCGAATCTTGAAAAAAATATATCTTGTTTGGTTCCACATGCACACCCTACTCATTAATGATGTACCCCATATATTGAATCTAAGTCATACCAAAAGTGAATTTCTCCAAACCGGCACACAATTTGTGTTGTCGTAGGGTTTGGAGGACCTATTGTATATAGTGTATGTGCTCTTCGCAACTTTGGATAAAGATCATGATGTTTCTATGGTACACTACCATGAACGAGTTGGTAAAGGGTCACACTATGTAGTCTATCGACAGCATGAAGGTTTCAGGGGCATTCATCAACCCGAAAGTTATGACCAGTGACTTGAAAAGGCCCTCCTTGGATTTTAAGGCAGACTTCCACACATCGTGGGGTTTATTTTGTACCTAGTGGTACCTGGACTTTAAGTCAATCTTGTTGAAATATTGGCGCCTTTGAGCTAGTCTAGAAGGTCATCAATCGATGGGATTGGATACCTATTCTTAATAGTGATCTTATTCAGTGCTCGATAGTAAATATTGATTCTTCAGGTGCCATATTTCTTTTGTACCAACACATTCAAGATCCATGGGGTGATGAACTTGGGAGGATGTGCCCTTTCTGCAACAACTCCTAAATTTACCTCTTAATTTCATGTTCTCTAAAATAGGACATCGGTAGATCGGTCCATTGGGTAGTGTACACCTGAGGTCAGATCAGTGGATTGCTTGACCTAACACTGCAAGGGTACCCTTATGGGCGAGGTGAATATACCCTCTACTATTCCACAACCTTGCCCATAAGTTGCTTCCGTGTGTAGAAGCCCTATCTGGAGGTTGTGGATGTGGCCATAGTCTTCTTCATTCCCTGAGAATGAATCATAAGGAAGACAAATTTCTCGGTCTGGGAAATGATCTTACTACATTGCTTCACATAGATCAAAGAGATGGTGGTAGGTGGTGCTACCTCTGATATCTTGTATAAATTATTTCCCAAAGAAATAATGATAGGAAGAGGCCTAGACTCATACACAGTATGATGCTTCGACAAGTATGGTTGGCCTAATAATACATCAAAAACTTCAAGAGGAGGTCTCACCCTTGGTGAAGCCACCCGATGGTGTATGGATGCAGGTGTCAGTAGGCCCAACCTCTTCACGACCTCTTCTAAAATGAGGCTATTTTTTCTCCCTCTATCAACCGTGAACTAGAGAAGACAATCCTTCACCCACATCTATGAGTGGAAGAGTCACTCCCCCTTCTATGGATCTTCAGGCTCAACCTTCTAGATCTTGGTCATGCCAATGGTGGAGCTAGGCTTTGCATCGATATTCTACTTCCATTTGTCATTCCCCTTGTCAATTTCTGACTCGGAGTGAGAACATGCATCTAATTTGGAAGCCTTCATCTTGACCGCCAGTGATAGCTTGTCTCGACACTCACTTGTGTTGTGAGTGGGGCTCTTATGGAACACACACCATTTCCCTATATCCTTCTTTTCCTTCATGGTGTTGTTCTTTTCTTACGACTTTGGTGGGTTTTACTAGGTCGCCCCGCCTTGGCTTTTTCCTTTCCCTTACTTTGGATTCAAAGATCCAAAGTCTCAGTTCTTCTATTTAAAATTTTCTCGATCTTGACAAAATATCGATAGGCAGCACCAAGTGAGGATATGTCTAGGAACTCCATCTCATCCTGGATATACTTGTGTAGTCAACTACGGTACTTGAGTACCAAATTTTGCTCATAATCCTTGATACCCAGCTTTTTGTGAACGATATGAAAAATATTTGTGAACTCTAATATATCTTGGTAACTTCCCTACCACAGCATGGTCCACTTTATGTATTTATCTCCATAGCTCCTGACAGGGTTATATTTTTCGTTGATGGCATCTTGGAAAGAATTCCAAGTGGGTGCGGATGAAGACTGTGAGGATTCCCTCTCTTCCTTTTGTTCATTGTAGGTTTCCCACCAGTCCTTGACATGTGGGGTGACTTTGAGGAGTGAAAAAGTAATATTTCCCAATTGTAAAAGTCATGAAATGAAAAATATCCTTCCAACTGATTTAACGATTTATCTACGGTGTCTGCATCTATCTAACCTTCAAATATGGGAATGTCAAAGTTAAGTTGTATCTTAAAAGGAATGGTGCCTCTAGAGTTCCTTCTGGATGAAGATGTGTCGCTTGTGGGTAGTCATCGAAGGATCTAGGCAAATTTATCCATGATCGCGTTCCTTTGTCACTCAAGGGCTTCCTTGAGAAATATTTGGAAGGACCTCCTACCCCCTTGTCTTTCTTTTCTTCTGCCATGGGATGATTTCAGGGTTTTTGAGGTTGGGCTTGCAAAAGTTCAACCAGTTCTAGACCTAACTCCTTATACCATGACCTCATTCGGGACATGCAAAGAAAGACAAAGAAAGAGCAGACTGCTCTAATACCACTGAGCTGAACTTATGCGAGAATGTAAAAAAATATAGATATACACATAAACACATAGGTGAAATAGAAATAAAACTTGATTTCATTAGCACCAAAGAGCTAAAATATGCTTACATATAGAATGGAAATAAACTAGCTTGGGCGATAGTCACTTATCTCTTAGAAATGATGTGGTAGCTACATGCCTCTGAATTGTGTTACAATGAGGCTCAAGGGACCTTTCATTATTGAAGAACATGGGAAAACCCTAATAAACCAAATTATAACCCCAGGAGATAAAATGCTAAGAGTTCATGGGCCCCATTGGGGTTAGTTGGGCAGCCAACTTCCCGGGGTCGTGACTTAGTCATATGATCTCCATTTGGCACGTAAGATGCCTCGTTGGAAAGATTGCTCCAAGTACTACAGGATTTTTTGTAGGCTTGTAGGCCCACAGTCATACATATCCCCTGCCTATCGCTACGGGTCTATTGCAGACCTCAAAAAAACATTGTTTAGGGGGTCAAAATAGCTCCAGAAGTTCATGACCCAAAAAATGCTAAAAATAGTAAATGCTGCTATAATCAAGGAAATAGACAAAACTGACAGGAGGTTTAGGTGGAATAGGTGAGTGGCCACCAATATCCACATGGATCAATGGAGCCCCTTTTCCTCCCACGGGTTTGATTATAACATATATGGATATCCAACAAGGGGTGAAATTTGATCCATATTGGATGATTATATTTTTTTTCAACCATCTTGATGCTTTTAGAGTGGAAAATGTGAAGAAATCAGCTCTTATAACCATTTTTCCAGAGGGACCATTTGGAAAATTGGGATCTGAAAGCTTCCACGAGTGTTTTGAGGCTTCAAATGATGTTTTTGGGGGTAAAACTTTGATGCTTTAGTGTGCAACTATTTTTTCTATTTTACACACAGAGGCCTTTCCAACAGTACAAGAATCACATTAATCAGATTCCATATGTGAAATTTATGCCACTCAGTAGTTGGCCTTCTTATTTTCATCAACATAATTTGAGAGGATGCCATGTCAACCCCCATTATTCATGAAAAAGGAATTATCCACATGATTATGATGTAGAATAATTTAGAAGAGCCTGTATTGTAACTTTGGTAAAGAGTTTAGGTATTCAAACCTAACCACTTGTAGGCTATTAGACTATGTTATAACCAAGACACTAGGAGGAAAAGGGGTTCCACTATTTCAAGTGCATTTTCTACATAGTTGAGCCAAAAACAGCCAAGAGGGATAGTATATAGAGCACACAGAGAGAACTTTTGCATTGTAGTAGCCCACAGGCCATAGATCATACTTATTTATACACATTGAGAATTTCTATTCAGAGAATTAGAGAATAGTGACCCCACCTTCTAACTAGTTTTCTCTCTTGAAAGGGTTTCCCAGGTCATATCTTTTGTTAAATGTGTCTGTGATCTTTTATATTTTTATTCTCCATTTTCTACATACTTTCAATTCACATGCTTATGATATTAATAGTAATTTACAAATCTATAAATCTAAAGAGAAATAACACTATAATAATGTAGATATTGGATTTTAAAGTATAATTTTATCATATCTATTATGATGAACTATCCAATGGAATATCCATGACAATTTACACATCAAAATTTGACCCATTCAACCCTCAACATAAGTTACAACTCTATTCTTATAGAGTATTATTTGTAGTCCACACATGGACAACCCCTTTTCCACAAGTAATGGGGGTTGATGTGGCATCTTCTTTATTTATGGTGGTTAGTAAAAATAGGTCAAATTTTAGAAGGCTTATGTTTTGCATCCAAACAATGATTGACATGATTTTTGCACTATTTCCTTGATGGGACCTAACCCAGGTTCAGCGTTAGTTAGCCAAACAAATCTCTACAATACTAGCCTTTTCGACATCAGCCCACAGAGCACGGACTGAAGTCTCACCCGAAGCAGTATGGGAGGATGTTGGAACCAAGTTTTTGCACCCTTGAGATGGTTGTGATGTTGGTTTGTTCCAACTATACCTGCCTTCGCGCAGGTTTCTTATCCCTCTTTGCTACCCTTCAGTACCTTCGAGAATTGTTACAATCGGCTTTAGCGCAGCACTAACTAGGGGCTGAAGTCCTTTTGCACTGCTAGGGCAGCGAACTGCAATATCTCCCAAACTAAGCTAAGCATCTTACTTATTTTATTAACGGATATTAGTTAGCTTCGCATAAACAAATGTTCTTACTTGCGTTCACTTAACCAATACAGTTATACACCTTCATGCATCATATAAGATATAACAAATGCATAAACAGGAAATAAAGACGCATAAATTATGGAATACTCTTCTTTATTTATAATTTTGAACTGTTATAAACTTGACTCGCTCTGTGCACTCAGCTGCAGGGGTCCGCACACTCAGCTGCAGACTTCTAGGCCTCTGCATGCTCAGCTGCAAAGCCTCTACCTACGCTATGACCCAAAACATAGACATCTACTTCAGAGCTATCTCTCATACATCATTATTGATTAGTCCATTATTCCATGCCTCTAACTACTTAGAGCTTAGCTCTATTTATACAATCCCATGGTTCGCGGACCATGGGTACATTTCTTACAATCGACATTACATTATCAAAATAAGGGCGAAAAACCCTATGACTCTTTAATGTCTACGTGCTCCGCGACCACAAAATGCGGAGTCTTTACATTTGTATTAAAAAATTGGACCAAAATATGGACTCTTAGCCCCAAAACTGCCCTTGGGGGATCTCGTGCCCAGCAGGCCCCCAACACAAACATCGTCACTCACCCTCGAGTCACTCTGTAAGTGTGGAGATCTTAGTGTGAATACCTCCCAGCTCTGTTTGGATCGTTGTAACTTCGCCAATGCATTGAGCAGCTACCTGCTAGACTTCCTCCATGTGTTGTTCGGTGGCTACTCCTGCTGAACTGTTGCCCTGAATCCTCTTCTGAGTTGCTTGCAGTTGTGCGAGCTTTGCTTCGATGGAGGCTATAATTGTGTAAGCCTCGTTGATCCATGGTTGTATGCACACTTTTAAGACCACTTCTTTCTGTCGGGCATAATCGACATGTTCCTTGAGTGCCTTTTCCTGCTGCATCCGTACAAGCATCCGTGTAAGGCCAACCATTTGTGTAGTCCCTTTTACCTCGTCATACCTCTGTTGTAGCTCGCATGCCTCTGTTTCTAGGAACTCTATATTCGGGTCCTCCTACAGGGTGGTGAGGACCTCGAATCACTATTCGAAGAGCTGCATGCAGTCTACCACTGCACTGTCAATCGCCGTTATTGCTATTGTGGCCATGGTGGTATGCTGTTCCTTGACCTTCGGTGGAGTTGAAGACTGAGCCATCAACTACAACTCTGTGATCTGGAGGTTCAGCTCCAGCTGAACCCTGAACATATCTACTCTTGCTTCACGTATCCCTGTAGCTAATTTACGGATGCATGCCTCCACCAATTCTTCTGCCTAAATGTCCAACTCAGGGACCATTCAGGATGCTTCCTCCACAACATGCATTATCTATTTTTTCTGCTCCACTGCCTCGTTGTGCTGGAAGTCCAACTGTTCAATATTGATGTGTCGCACACTCATTACCTGTAGAGCGCGATTCTCCCTGGCCTGAAGTTTTGTGGTGACTCAATCCTGTAAGAGGTAGAGTGTCTTTCGAGGGTGCACAGCCATGTTCAACCCTACCCCTTTCAAACTACTCACCATGAGTCTGTGAGCCTCCTGCTCTGTAGTAATTTCCCCATCTAGTAGCACTATCATGTTGGTCACCCTTGTGCGCAAAATCTCTTTGGCAGCTGAAGTGCTGACTCCGAAGCTAGTGGACATTGTGCCAGCTTGTAGAGTGCAAACTTGCAACTCCTGTATTTCTGTCCGGAGATCCCCCAATACCAGCTGTTGTGTTTCTTCAAATTGTTGGAGGCCCTCGGTAGTGATATCCCTCACTATTTCACTGATATCATGTAGATCCCCCTCAGTGAGGGTGATTGGGTCAAAATAACTCTTTGATGCCTTTGTTTTCTTTTGTGGCTGTCTATTCTCATGGTCGTGGATGCTTAAGTTGGGTGGACGTCGTCTGCGGATCTACTCCACCTTGTTTTATGTCTGTCTCTAGTTCGGGTGAAGGTGAGTTCTATCCTTCGCGCTCTTCTTTTCCTGTTTTCTATTGTTCCACCAACTTTGTAGCATCGTGTGCTGCCTGGGCCTTAGCCGTTGCTTCCTCTTTCCTGCTCTTTTCTACCAGCTACACCATTCGAAACTTTGTCTCTTCCTTTTTGCATTGTGTGGTGGACTTGTTCGTGTCCACCGCGGAGTTAGCTGGAGCACGCCACTAAGGCGGTCAAAACTCAAGGACTATGAATATCACATCGTTGGTCACGAGGTATGGTAAATCATGCCACATCTTCGTAGGGTCCTTCCATGCACTGATGAAGACCTTGTGGAAATCTGCTTTGAACTTTGCAAAGCACTGCAAACTGTTGTGCATTGTGGGTGAAAACTGTGGCTTGCGATTGATCCCCATCCAGATATTAATCTCCATTAGGACCTAGAAGATCTTTCTTTCTCTGATACATTATGCATCCTTGGTCGCCCACATCGAAGTGTACTTTGCTGCCTCTCAAAGGTTTAGCGCGACCGAAGGGAATTTTCTATCTTCAAGTAGCTCCCATGCCAACAATACTATTGACAATAGGAGCCACACACAGTGAAATGTTTTGCCCTACTCCGGTGCCTTGCGATAGTTTCTAAGGAACTTGCCACATAGATAGTTCACCCAGTTGAAAGGGACTCCTTCTATGCATTGGGCCACTAATGCAACCACTGGCATGGGCACCTCATCCCCATAGCACTTCCACATTAGCTTCCTTGCCAATTTTTGTGTCGCAACCTTGAATGCAGGGTTGTTAATGTTGGAGATGGCATACCATCGCTTCTTCTCCACCTTGAACTTCTTCTTCATTTCTTCCGCAAGGGCCAAATCACCAACTTTTCCCTCTGAAATGTTGGTTGATCCTCTCGTCGGTAAGGTAGCCATGTAATCTAGTGAATCAGATGGTCTGTGATGGGGATAGGCTCCTCTAGTGACAAGCACCCATCATGAACCAAGCAGACCAGCTACCTGATGAAGAAGACGGTCACTGGGGCATGGTGGTAATGCGACACCCAGAGTAGGTTTAGCAACCCGGCTTTCTCAACACCTCTGAGCCATTTGCGTGACTCCAATTCAATCATTGCAATTGTCGCATCCATCTTCTGGAACATTAGTTTCTCAGTCGCTAAATGCGGGAACTTCTTGTGGTCTACGAGGTCCCAATCCTAAAATTTCAACACAAGAACCCGTCCCAAGTACGGTCCCTTAAAAATAATATCATTAGGGAGCAGTGGTGTTTTTAGAGAGCTCTTGCTCTCATCTATACCCTTCAGCACCTTGTCTTTACCCTTGCATGGAGGAACATATTCAAGTAACCATGTAATAGGGTCCACACCCTGGGTTTCAACTTCCATCTCTTCATCCTCCTCATCCACCAGTATTTCTTCAAATTACTCCTCTTCTTCGGCCTCCAGGTTAATGCCCTTCACCTTTTCCTACAAGGTGAGTTTAGTCCTTTATGGGGTTTTGGGTGAGACGCGCACCGAGATCATAGCCTACTTATCCTTCTTAGGTCTCAGTGTTCGGTTTAGGGATCTCAAATATTGCTCCAATGCTCTCTAGGGCTTCTACTTCCACAATTTCCTAAACAGCTTCCTTGGGTGTTGACAAAAGTCTAGTTAGAAAGTCCTACGTCTCCTTTGGAAATGTTTCAAACATTGAACTTGCTCTCAAGGCCTTAAATTTCGAAAGGTCCATATACACTTGACAACACAACAACTCAATTCTCAAAATGCCAAGTGTTTTTTGTTGGACAACCACTTGTAATTTATAGGGCCTTTTGAATTTGAATTCGATCGTTCCCCCCACACTTAGCCCATTAATGCTAGATTGGTGGCAGATTTTCAAGAATCTAACCCATAAAGTTCGCCCTAAATGTCTATCGCCTGCTCCATTTGGCCTGAAACCAACCATCAAATCGTGAATAGTGACTTTAATGGTCACTTTTCGGTAGACCTACGCACCAATGCAACTATCTTCGCATTGTCGCGAACCCTATGACATTTCACTGCTTCGTGCAGTCCTAAAATTGCGCAGCTCCCGGGAAGTGTATTTTATAGTCCCGCGCCTCCTTTCAGCTACCTGGGGCACTAAGACTATGCCAATTTCATATAGTCACATCACCATATCACTGGTATATGGCTTCAAGCGACTACATTTCACCTATCCTGGGAAGAGTTCTCCATTTAGCTTGACCAGTTGCAGCACGCCTCTATCGGTAATATCTTTAATAATATATGGCCATAGCCAGTGCATCCTGAACTTTCTGGGAATTTACCAAACTTACTATCATACAACAAAACCATATCATTTACCTTGAATGTGCGTAGCTTGATGTGTTGGTCGTGTCGTGCCTTTTCACGCTACTTTTGGACCTGCTAGTGAAATCCTACCAAAATTTTTTCTTCTTCGAGCTCATCCAGCTATGCAATCCCCTCTTCCAGGGCTTTATGATCCATCATAATTGTGAGCACTTCTATGCGCAAGCTAGGTGTAGTGTATTCCATAGGCATTACGGCTTCCACTCCATAGAGAAGCCTAAAAGGTGTCTATCCCATCAGCTTCTTGCATGTCGTCTGATAAGACCATAACACTGCAGGTATGCGTAGGTCCCAATAACTTCGCTGAGCATTTCATACCTTGGTTAGCGAATTTTCAAGCACTTTTTTTGAATGCCTCCACTACCCCGTTAGCTTGTGAGTGATAAGGTGTGCTCTTTTGATGATACACCTGAAATTCCTCCGTTAATGCGTTGATCATCTCATTCAGAAAGTGCGTACCACAATTTCCCATCAAGATCTTTGGACAACCAAATTGCGTCAGCACATGTTCAAATAGAAACTTCTCGGCAGTTGCGCCCATGCAATCCTTCACCAGTTGCACTTTTGCCCAATGAGTCAAATATTCAGTCGCAATGATAATATACCTCACACTTGTCTTTCCTTGAGCTTTAATAGGTCCTACAAAATTTATTACCCACTTTTTGAAAGGTTGCAATGTCATTTTTGGATTCAAAGGCATTTCATCCCTCTGTGATGGCCTGCCTGTTCTTTGACATACATCACATGCCTTGCAATATGCTTTTGAATCCTGATGAAGGGTTGGCCACCAAAACCCAACGCGTAGAATCTTCTGCACGGCTGCTCTTCCTGCATAATGTCCTCCCATGGCACCCCTATGAGCGTCCATGATGATGTTGCTTCATTCAAACTCAAGTACATACCTTCATAGTACCTCATTATTCACCATCTTGTATAGATGCCCAACAACGACAGAGAAGTCTGCCATGCGCACAACTAATTCCTTCTTTTG
This sequence comes from Pinus tabuliformis, assembly GCA_031772625.1. NCBI lineage: Eukaryota > Viridiplantae > Streptophyta > Pinopsida > Pinales > Pinaceae > Pinus > Pinus tabuliformis. Next base: position 374,431,540 of record CM062811.1, on the reverse strand, counting down.
CTAGACAAAGTATCCTTTCGGCGCCGTTCCAGTTGTTAGAAAGTTTATTATATCCTAGAAATGTCCATCTGTGACACACACAACAAAATGTTGTGCGTCAGGTAATCCTTCCTCCAAATTAGTGGGTTCCTCCCCTATCTCAATGTGCGACAAGTGGTTTGGCCCCATGTTCAATCGTCTATGCTTTACAACAACTTCAAAATCGTATTCTTGGAACAATAAAATCCATCTGCAGATGTGCCCCCCCAACACAAGCTTATTGACCAAATACTTTAGCGTGGAGTGATCTGTATACATCTTAAAGTGGCCTCCTAGCAAGTAGTGTCAGTACTTCTGGAGCGCATACACCATAGCTATCCCTTCGCACTCTGTGGTGGAGTAGTTCTTCTCTACTTTGGATAATCTGTGACTTGCGAATGTGATATGGTGGTCTGAGCCTTCTCTACCATCTTGTGTTAGTACTGCCCCCAGCGCTATACATGACGCATCAACATGTACATGAAATTATTTCTTCCAGTTTAGGAAGACAAGAATTGGCATAGTAACCATATTTTCTTTCAATATATTTAGGGTTTTCTTACAGTCATCATTCTAGCAGAACGTGACGTCCTTCTTCAACAATTTTTCCATTGGTGTAGTGATCTTGGCATAGCCTTTTATAAAAATTTTGTAATATCTCATATTTCCTAGAGTAGCGTGCAATTGTTTCACACTCGTTGGCATTTCCAAGTTCAGAATTACCGTGATCTTCATGGGGTCTACCATCAACCCTTGTCTGCAAAGCACATGCCTCAATAGGTTCCCAAAAGGAATGAGAAATAGACACTTTTTGAGCTTGAGCACGATTTGGTATCTTTGACAAGTATCCATCATAAAGCCAAGCTCGCTACATGGCACTTAGCCAGCCCAAATACAGTCCAGTCATCAAAATAGACCTCTAGGAACTTACGAATATATTCCTTGAATGCCGCAACAACCACACGTGAAAAGATAGTAGGCGCATCCTTTAATCCAAACATCATTATGGTATATTGAAATCAACCCCATTTAGTTGCGAAGGTTGCCTTGCTCCTATCCTTCGGTGTGATTTTTATTCTGTGGTACCTAGAGAACCCATCTGTGAAAGAATATGCTTCTTGACCACCTACGTTGTCCAATACTTCATATGTGAACAGAGTTGGGAAACGATCATGTACACAAGCATCATTCAATTTTCTGAGATCCACGCATATCCTTATCTCGTCCTCCTTCTTCTCTTGCACCACCATTAGACTCACCTATTCTACGTGGGCCTTCTCGTTGTATTTTGGATTTAAGCAGTAAGGCCTCTACTTAACTAGCTTCGCATCGGGCTTTAACTTCATCTTCATCACTCCTAAATCTCTGATTATTCCTTTCAAATATATAAACTTGGTCAGGAATAAGTCCTGATATTCGCGGAGTAATTCAGTGACTTCATCCACCATCGCATCATCCCAATAGTCTCTGATCTTTGCGAATTTGGGTTCTGCCTCTGTACGAATGTTCACCTATTTAGTTTTCACCGATGCAGTTATATCAGGGTTCTCAATTTGTGGTCCTTGAACCTCGCGGTGGCCCTCTGTTTCTGGAATGTTAATATTCCGTGGATTCTCATCCTCCTCCTCAGTAGTTACATTATGACATTTCAGTGCACGACTCAGCTGAGTAGCCCATTTAGGCTAAATCAGGTCTAAAGGCTCCTGTGGTATCCTAAGGATGGTTGCCTTCACCTCTTGTAGTGCTTCATCAATACTATCAAACCCATCCTCAAAGCTGAAGGTCATCATGAATCCTTTGCGTAGGATATCCCATTCACCTGTCCCATGGTGGAGCTTTGTTTTTATATACCAGTTCATTGGGATAACATCCAAGGTATGGCAGAACACGTGCACCAACTTAGGTTGTGGTTTTTCTCCATAGGCTTGTGTCCATTTTTCCAGATGCATGTGCGAATCATCCTGCCCTTCATACTTGTCTGCCAGTCGCATCTTAGGTTTCCCAAATCGTGCTTTCATCATTCTCATACATTCGCGCCAATCAACAAAGCTTCCTTTGTGCGTACCCCACCATCTTGTGGGCGTAGTGCGTAGTACCTAGTCCAAGGCCTGGAAGCATTGCTTTTCCAGCACCTCTCTTTCAAATGCATCCAAGAAGGCATGTACTTCATTTAGACCATCATAAGTAGGTAGATTTCTTTCTTCTGACAACACACAACGCGATGATCGGGCCATCATATTGCAATTCAATGTAGTTACTTCGTGTAACCGATTTTGCCAATGTTCTATTTCTTCGTTAGAATCTAAAGTGCAGGAACTCTTGCGCTCCCATGTAATCCGTCCATCCGTGGCAAGATTCACCCAATCTTGGTCTCATAATGTTATCTTATAGATGCAGTCCAGATCATCATGACTCTCATAGTTGCGGACTGGTTCTATATTGCGCGATCCTTAAGCAGGATCCAGGGGTATTATTACGTGCAGTTATTTCTTCTCAAAGATCATCTTTCAATTCTCCAGATTAATTATCCCATTCATATCAGTAGCCTAGTCAATTCCCAAGAGCGCAGGGTAGCGATTATTGTCATCAACAATCTCTATCACTTCAAACTCCACCAGTGTGTTTGCTCCCTTAATTTTCACGGTCACTCCCTACAGTTGCGCCATGGGTATGATTTTATGATGTTTCATCATCCTCAGCTGAATCAGAGACCATTTATAGCACAGGTCTCCCCATTCACTCCCATGTCTGTTTCGGTAAAACATTCGCATCTGATCCCAAATCTAGAATGACTTGATCCATATCGTACACTCCGATCTGCGCGATCAATCTCATTTCATGCCCTGTCCTTGTCTTATGCTTTCTGATCTTTCAAACTACATGTGGTTGACCTGGCACAGTCCCAACACATCTATTGATAAGTTCCTGTAACCCTTTCATAGCCTTACTATCGTGAAGTAACTTCATATAGGTTTTGAGGAAGGTAGTGAGCATAGAGGAGTCCATCTCCAGCTCAAACTTATATTTTCTTTCTGAAGTGGAGGCCTCAGCAAATCTCTTCTTAGCTTCAATGAAGGTTTCCTGAGCACGCTCCAAACCAAACTCAACTTCTTTCATCTAGGCCTTGCGAACCCAAGTATTGTCTTCTAGCTATTTCCCCTTGTCATCTCCCATCGTGATTCCACTTCGGAGCACTATATTTACATTCAGATCTTCCTCGCACAGCTCAGATCTCATTATTTCTAGTTTCTGAGTCAGGGGAGGCAGTAGCGCTCCTTTTTCCCGTGTCCTGGCTATTAGCATAGGACAATCTTCTATTTCACAATCGAACAGTGTGCAATACTTGCACGACAGATGTGTTGGATTAGTGTAATCGTAGGCATAGTATCCCAGACCTCTGAAATTGTAGCAAATCAATTGTTTGTGGCCTCTAACCAGGTCCTCCTATGCCTTTGCCTCGTCTACGCCACTTAAATCTTGTCTGCACCATCCCTACATTCTTGTGAAGGGGCCGCATTTCACCTAGAAATGTATAGGCGGGAATCCTATCCATCATTAATTCATAGCTCCTTCAAGTACGCTCATCATGTCCCACTGATCTAGAAAATTTAAAGAACAATTGTTGCGGAGTTTGCGTATACTTCTGTAATAAGTGGTAGTTATTCATGGTATGCTTTCAAGCTATTTGAAAAATGGCACACCACAAAATAGGCACCGTGCTAGGTAATGCTTGAGCTTTCGGCCTTAAAGGCATCGGTCCTCCTCCTGCAAGGTAATTTCTAAATATCGGGTAGTGGTCCTTGTCATGACCCTGATTCTTGCATTTCATGCACCATACTTCTTCGCGTACCTCTGGCCGAACCGTCCTATCCTGCTTCAAGCTTTGCATTTGAAGGCATAGATTCCTCAGCTACACATGGATCTGTTGAACTCCTAGATTAGGATCTTGCATCGAAGTCTCATGTAGTCTCATGGAAATCTCCAAGGCCTTTGCATGAGTTGTTATCTTCTACTATGACAGCACACATCTTAAGTGTGGTAGTAGTGATGCCACAAACCACTTGTGATGCCGTCCATCTGTCAAATTCATATTGGCTTCGTTGATCATATATTTTAGCCTCTGATCTAGTTCCCAAGGCATCTCGATTGGTAGCATCGTGATCTCTTTGAATCTAACAATCGACTGTGCTTAAGATTTAGGCCTACCAAATTCCCTATTCAATGTTGCTTGGATGTCTACTACTCTACCATTCGGGATATCACTGGAGTACTTAATATACCAGGTTAGCACGTGATCTTACAGGACACTAACCAGTGTTGCCTTATTTATATGGTCATCTGTAACACCTTGACCTTCCCATACAGCCCTCACAACGAACCAGAATTAGTCCGGGTCCTCATTTCCCAAGCCTTTGAACAAAGGAAACTTCACTGTGTTTCCCATACTGAATCGCGGTGGTGGTGGGGGTGGTATGGGTCAAGTTGGAGGTGATGGAGATGAAGCCAATGGTGGTGTGGGTGGAGGTGGAGTTCGTGGAATTCCTTGTTTTATCAGATTAATAGCACTTCGCGGAGAGACCTTCGTGATCCCATCTTCATCCCTTCACGAAGGTGATATCAAGGGGCTATGCTCTGGACCATTATGTTATCAGGAAAACTAGTCTCCATTCAGAGCTGTTAGTCCCACTAAGACAGGTAGCTATCTTAGAAATAAACAGATTAAAGTTACTTGTGTTTTCCTTTATGAGAGATAGATGAGAGAGAAGCAGAGAGCACCAACCTCAGTCTTTCGCTAGTCTCCTTTCTTGTTTCCTCTCTCCTTTGATGAGGCTTTTGCCACTCTTTCTCTCACTTGTCCCACTTCAAAGAACACCTATAGAGTCAAGGCAGAAAAATACCATCAAAGCATAGAGATCTATACCCATAAATAATGTGGGATCAGATGTACAATAACCATATAAATGCATACATAAACAAGATTCAGAGATATACAAGCATATGGAGGAAAAATCAAATAGCTTTATTGATAGAAGTAGTAGAAGAGTGGATTACAACTAGGCTGTCTGATCTAGCATCATCCTCCCAGCATGAAAACCCTCTTCACCTCATACAAAGCAAGATCACCCAACAATGTCTTCAAAGAGAAACCAACAACACTTCCTTGAAAATTACAAAATTCCAGCCTTTGGATCTCTGGGATGAGGGATCCATATATAGATGTTTGTAGGGGGGTGAGTTAGCTTCTAGGATTTTGATTAGTATCATCTCTCTGATAGTTCTTGGTTCGACTTGGAGATTTCATGATCTCTTACTAATCCCTGGGCGAATTCAAAGAGGCAAGTGTCAAATAAGCAGCTTCTAGAAGATTCTCAGGGGCTCCACCTAGCAAACTGCTTCTGCCATTTATCTGCTCTCCCTCATCGCACCCTATAGAAGGGCTTTCCAGTATGCATCACACTTTTTGAATGTGGCAGGTGAGATGCATCACACCCTTAGCACTGAGCAGTCTGTATGGTCTAGTTTTGACCAGTTCTGTGTAGTTTTTCATGGAGAACTTTTGGGAGATGATGTAATCAGCTGACCTTGCTCCTTTATGGTATGAAACAACACTTTTAGGGACTTAGAAGCCCTTGGTTTATGGACATATGTGATTGGGGTTTCAGTGCCCAAACATGTCTATAATAGCTGCCCCCTAAAGCATGAGGTCATAAATCTTTTTAATGTCGGGTGAAATGATTTATCATGAGGATCCGAGGTTTTTTGAACTGGAAGGTGACCTGTAATAAGATACAATACAATACATTATCTTCATAATATTTTCATGATCTATTTGAGGCGGGCATTCCCATGCTTAGCTTTATAAATTCATTTTCATGTACATAGGACAAACAACCGTCTGTGTAGCAGATTGATTATTCTAGTAGAGCCATCATCCTTTGGTTTGGATGATTATCTGTGAAGCAATGATGTACATTTGATGTCCTTATTTTCCTAAATATATCACAGCCCGAATTGATGAAACTAGATCTAGGGTCTTCAAAACTCATTCAATCTTCGCCTGAAGTACAAGTCGGTCCATGTGAAAAGATGTTCTGGCGTCGAACATGGAAATACATCGCCTGATTACCAGCCAATGATGTAAGTTGTTTACAGGCATGAGAGGAATCACCGATAATGATAATGACCGTCAAGGTACTGCAGTACAATTCACATGGTGTGAATACATGAGTTGATGTCAAACACCACGCAAAATCTTTCGGTTGAAGGCCATTAATGTAAACCTGTCGCTGCAAGTGAGAAACTTGCCATTGAGGCATGCAAGCTTCAAAGTACTGAAAGGGTTGTTCCTAGGTTGACTTCTTGGATAATGAGCTGATGTCGACAAGAAGTGAATCGTCATAGGAGGGAATTAATGGATCCCATATCTACGACACGGAATGGAGCAAATGATTTTGGGGAGGTGAAAACGATCTGATGATACAAGGTTCAGGGTGGCAGTCATGAAAGAATGAAGCATGAAGGTATTGCAGCGGATGAGACATAAGCTGGGTTGGTGAATTCTTTGAGCGACTTCTCTTGAACATATCAGTGACATTGAAATGGATTGGTAACATTAACCCCAAAAGTGGATGGTACGGTGGACCAATGGTAATATGACTGGTGAACGGAATAACCCAACCCGACTCAATCATGGTGATGGAGTGAAAGTGTCATGCTCAAGAGCGACCTACTACCAATAAAGTTTCTTCAAGTTTTCTTCCCAATTTTTGCCTAGTCATTTCTAACCAGTACCTCTTTATTTTTGTTAAGCTTGAGGAGGATAACATATGCTTGTTCTATAATTTTCCCTTCGGGCAAACCCATCGCTATGTTTTAACGAGCCTAGTGACAGTGAGGCTCGCTCTTGTCTACATGGACAAGTTTGTCGCTATTTTTTTAACGAGTTTAATGACAAGGATAGCTCGGTTCTTTTCAATTTTAGAGAGTCTGAAAAGAGATGGAAAGGAAACTCCAATGTTCCTTTTTCGTAATATAATCCCTTAAGTCCAAAAAAGTATAAAACATTGCGAAAGGGATGACTTTTCGATAGTTCTAATGAGCCAAACAAGACAAACGCTTGATATTTTTGTGTAATGATCCCTCAGGTCCAAAAAGACTAAAATCCAGAGGAGGCATAGAACTTCTGATTGCTTTAACAAGCTGGAGAGGCCAATTGCTCAGCAATCTTTTCATATTTTACGAGTCAGATGAAAAGAGCTTAAAGGAGACTTGTTTTTTGAGGAACGAGTGATGTTTTTGGATAGTAGCTGGTTCCAGGTAATGTTTGGAACCTTTTCAATCACGACAGTGTAAAGAAGGTGGCTAATAGGATCACTCGTCGCAGCTGTTCCTCAAAAGGGGTAAACAATCAAATGGAGGTGTATGATTAGCTAAGAAAGAGTGGAGGTGATGGTAAGAACACGACCAAGGCTCAAAGGCTGATAATAATGTGATCGCAATGGTTATTTACCGGAGGTGGGTTCATTTTTTAATGAGCTTAAACTCTGGTGGAACATATGCTCATTGCTAGGTTTACTTTTTAACGAGCTTGAACTTCGTGTAAAACTGCTCGTGATAATGGTCATTGATATTCAATTCACCTTTAACACTATGTTCTTTTGACGGTCATACTACCTGTTCAATTTCTCCATCAAACTGATTAGAAATGAGAATACATGCTTGAAAAATGAGTTAAAAAACTAATACCCTACTTAAATTACGTGAAAAATAACTTAAAAGTAGTTTTTCACCCCTCATTTTACCATTTCATTCGAATTTGGGATTGTTGGAGCTCTGGAGGTGTTTTCCCCTTTGATTTTCATCAACTGATTCTGAGAGATTCTGTGGATAATTTTCAGCACTGTCTGGACCATGTAGGAGCTAAACCTGAGCTCTTCAATTGCATTCTTTCCTTTTTGAATTCTAAGCATGTTTTCCTGCTTTTCTGAGCCTCTGGGGTTTGAACAATTCGTTCTGCCCCCATCGCACCTAGTATACATCGAAAGGTGTGATGCATACTAGGCTGGCCACTGGCCAGTCAGTATGCATCCCACCCAGTACACAGCTAGGGTGCGATGGGCGTAAGGAGGAAAACTTTTGCACTGATTTTTCACGGAAATTTTTCCTGTTTTTTGCCAAATCAGGATCCTAATTCTTCTCTTGTTTTTTTTCAGAGATTCATCGGAGCAAAATGGTTGTTACATGGCGTGAATGTGAGCATGAAGAAGCGGACATGGTTGCCTTACATGATCCGAGTACGGTAACTGCATTGCGGAACTGTGGCTTGCTCAAGTTCTTTCGCATATCTAGCATGAGGCAACAAATCAACTTGTTGCAATATTTCCTTGATGCATGGGATCCTACCAACCAAGTGTTGCAGATTAGAGGCAAATCCATCCCCTTGACTATTGAGGACATCTACTTCTTGACCAGTTTATCGAGGCGTGGTGCCCCTCTCTCACTATCAGGTTTCGCCCGTGGGGGTGAATCCGTGAGGGATTATATTCGCCGATACTGTAGCGAAGCATCTCAGCCGAGCAGGGACGACAATATCAGTATCCGAGATGTCATTGGCCAGTCCTTAAAGATTATTTTATTCACCTTTGCTAGATTGGCTGGTAGCACGGCCCTTCACTTGGCCAACAGGTCCTATATGCAGTATGACTTGGAATGCCTTGAACCAAAGGTATTCAACTGGTGTAATGTAGTACTTCCGGTGATAAAAGAACAGCTTACCAATGTGAAAAATGGAAGATCAAAGAACTTTGGTTATGGTTCCATTCTGACTACTTTCGTGTCGGAGAAGATCCCACTGATGCAGCCACAGTACATTTCACTGAGACCATCAGTACCAACGGAACCACGGATGCAGAGATGGGTCGATCTTATGGCCATACATGCTGGCCAATCACAGATTTCATTCTCTGATGCCTTTTTTGAGTGGTTCTACCATCAGGAGATGGTCTTTCCTGAGTATCCATATGCTGGGATGGATTTCTGGGGTGACCCAGATTTGGTGCTGCCGGCCGGTGAGCAGTGGGGTGTCATAGGTAAAACTCTCTGACCATATCTCTGTTTATTGTTTTTATAATGTTCTTGTGCTTTTTAAATGTTTATCAAGACTAATCAAAACTCATGTTCTCATGCAGATATCAAGCCAGTGCGACCAGCAACACGCTTGAGAGCAGCAGCTGCCATTCCAATAGGAGAGGCTGTAGGGAGGGCTATCCTTGCAAGATCAGATCGAGGGTCTCAACCTTGGTATTCCAGATGTGAGGACCGACGAGCTGCCTCTGAAATTACAGCGCCATACCATTGGCGTGTCAAGCCGATGGACTAGGCTCTTACATATGATTGCACAGGGGGTGACTTCTTATCACCAGCACCATTGGAGTAGGGTGCCCCTTTGCATTTTGAGTTTTTGGGTCATATGACCAATTTTGTCTTAGACACAAAACACTATGTACAAACTATAAACAGTTATATATATTTTTTATTTTCGGAGCTTTATTTTGGTTAAGTTATATGATCCTAATGAAAATATTGATGAAATGCTTTTCTTTTACAAATGTTACAAATGTCTATCTAACACATAATTTTCTAATGAATCTGTTAATGTGTTTAAGTTTCTAGAAATATGTTAATATTAGATAGAATCAAACTGCCTTTCCAAAATCTTGACCCTTAGGAACATACGATAGATAGCTGGATTCTGAACGGAATAGATGCCAGTAAGTTGTAAAATGACAAGTTGTGAGTCTAGCCTGATGAAAATTCAGCGTATGCCATGCACGATGGCATCATAAAGGAGCTCTATCAATGCACTATATTCAGCGATGTTGTTCATTGATCAACCAATACATACCCCTCTGAAACTCACTAACTCGCCGCTTGGATCAAAGATGGCCCAAGCTGCAGAAGATAGGTTCCGCATACTATGACTTGCTCCATCAGTGTATCCAACAAATGATTCCAACAGGCTCAACATCTGCAACAAAATTCAAAAGTGGATTAGCTAACCAAAACAATCACTCTTAACGAAAACAGAAATGTAACAAAAGCATATGAAGAGGTTACTACGCTGAGTCAAGCGTAGTAACGCTTAACGTACAACTCATTTCAGGTTTGCGACAGTGGAATACCATCGTAATCTACTAGCTCATAAGCTCCTTTTGCTAACACATGCTTAATAATATAGTGACCCATCCACAAAGACTGGAACTTACCAGCTCCCAATTTATCGGATTCTTGATCGTAAAGTAAGACCAAGTCACCTTCTGAGAAGACACGGGGTTTGACATTTTTGTCAAACTGCACCTTGACTTGCATCTTATGTGCTTCGTTAGCCAAGGCGGCGTCACGATGGGTTTCATCCAGTTGGATTAATTCCAAGAAACGAGCCTCCTCCTCTGAAGTTCCGAGGAGAAGGTCGATTGTGAGCTTAAGGGACAAAATTTCACACTGAACTGGTAAGATCGCTTCTAGACCATACACCAGCTAAAAGGGTGTGAACCCAGTCACATTTCTCACCGATGTCTGGTATGCCCACAAGGCTGAGTACAGGATTAGGTGCCAACTCCGTTTATGGACTCCAATCATTGTTTGCAGCATGCACTTCAGGACTTTGTTGATTGCCTCAACTTGCCCATTAGCTTGCAGATAATATGGAGTAGAGCTATCATGGGACAATCCTAATTTGGCAGCCAATTCAACCATCATGTGATTGTGGAAATGTGATCCATGATCTGTGACTATAGCTTGTGGAACACCAAATCTGGAGACTACATGATTGAAAAAGAAAAGAGCAGTCGTTTCGCCACTATTGTTTAATGTAGGCATCGCCTCGGCCCATTTCGTAAAATAGTTAACTGCGATTATGATATACCCATGCCCCCCGGCCGAGGTGGTGTTACATGTCATGAAATCTATGCCCCATTTGGTGAACAGCCCAACAGAAACTACTGGCTGTAGAGGTGTGGGTGGTATTTGGTTTTGCAGTCGAAGATTTGACAAGCATGGCAACTTCTGACTGCGGTTATGTAATCCTTGAACATTGTTGGCCAGAAGTATCTTTCTCATAAAATCTTTTGTGCCATAGCATAACCAGATTGATTCCCCCCACATGCGCCTAAATGGCAATCATTCAGGACTTTTTCGGCCTCCTCATGGTTGAGGCACCTTCGCAGAACCGTATCAATACCACGACGGTAAAGTGTATCAGTGACGATCATGTAGTCTTTTGCTTGGTATCAAGGATGTCGTTGTTCTGAGTGAGAGGTATTAGACCTATATGTTTGGTTTTCAGATAGATTATTATATCTCCATACCACAGATTGCTCGAAGATATCAGAAACAGAGATTCATCCACGATTGTTGCTTTGGATGTTGAATCGTTGGATGATGATGGGAAATCACATAGTAACTCCGCGAAAACTAGAGCTTTCTTTGATTTGGATTTTATGAATTCCATATCAAACTCTTGCAAAATTGCTATCCACTTTGAATATTTTCCCCCAAGAAACTTTCGCGATAAGATGTAAGTCATGGGGTTGCAATCTAACAAAATGGTAGTTTTTCGAAAGAGAACATAGTGTTGAAATCTCTGTATTGCTTGAACTGCTGCGAGAGCCAGCTTTTCAACATAGCAGTACTTTCTTTCTGTATCATTTAAGTTTCGACTTAAATAATAGATAGGATGTTCGATTCCATTTTCTTCTTGAACTAAAACCATTGCGATGGTCGTGTCTACCGCAACCAGATATAGGTTAAAGTCTCTTCGATAATCAGGAGCATACATTAATGATGCTTTTATTAGAGATTCCTTTAGAGCATCAAACGAAGCTTGCGTAACCTAATTTCAGTTGAAGGGTACTTCTTTTGGCAATAGACGCATATAACCTTTAGCAAGTTCAGCATAATTTGGAATGAACCTCCTCAAAAAACTTGTTTTCCCTTGGAGTTTCAGAATCTGAAGCAAATTCGAAGGTGGAGGCAGATCGATGAGAGCCTGAACCTTACACGGGTCGAGGCGAATCCCATCCTTTGAAACTAAAAAGCCAAGTAAACGACCAGAACTGACACAAACCACGCACTTGTGTGGATTGATTTGTATCTTGTAGTCTCGACAACGTAGAAATATTGCTCTCAAGTGCTGTGGATGATTAGTTTGCTTTCTTGAATGAGTTGGAATATCATCAAGATATGGTTGAACGATGTTCTTGATGTCATGGAAGGCGTAATTCATAGCCCTCTGAAAAGTTTCCCCTGCGTTCTTTAAACCAAAAGGTAGTTTGCGGTACGTGAATGTGCCCCATGGACAAATAAATGCAATCTTTGACTGGTCCTGTGGGCAGATATTTATTTGATTATACCCGGAAAATCCATCCATAAATGAAAAGATTTCGCATCCAGTGCATTCATCAATTATTTGGTCGATGAAGGGTGTAGGGTAGTTGTCCTTTGGACAAGCTTGATTTACATCCCTGTAATCGATGCACACTCTAATCGTTCCTTGTTTTTTCATTACAGGAACAATGTTTAATACCCAATCAGTTAGAGGAACTGGGTAAATGAAACCAGCATGGAGAAGTTTTTCAACTTCTGCCTTGATTGCAGTGGCTTTCTTTGGGTGCACCTGCCGAAGCTGTTGTCATACTACTTTGACATCTGGATACATCTTAATTTCGTTTTCAACTATGTGCGAGTCAATGCCTGACATTTCTTCATATGACCATGCAAATACATCTTTGAACTCGCGAAAGAGAGCGTAATATACTTCCAGTTCTGAAGAAGAACAAGATTTGCCGACATGAATATTCTCCACAACATCTGGGTTGGTCGAGATATATATGGCGATAGTTTCTTCAATATTTGACAGATTTCGCTCGGAATCCACCTTATTTACAGTATTTGATAGAAGATCAAAAACTAAAGGATGATTAAGGTCGCTGGAGCAATCTTCATTGTAATCCAAAAGATGGGAACAATGGTGGTAATCTTCCCATGGTGCTCCCTCTATGATCATTGACTGAACAATTCCTTCATCTGTAGAATGTACATGCGAGCAAGGATCTGAAGAGGTACCATACTCCTTAGACCTATCTACCCAAACGCTTGATGAGCATTGATTTGGGTTTGCATCCCATGCCGAGAACATTGATTGCTACAATATTTATATTGGGCTTGGAGGCAATACCTGGTGATGATCCATGCTAACATTGTGTTTGGACATCTTCTGAATAGAAGATACCATATTGTAGGTTCCCACCATGGCCACTTCCACTAGGTTGTTTGGAGGCGGTAGGGAAAAAGTACCGATCAATGTAGGGTCTTTTAGGAGGCCTACTCTGATATTTTGAAGCAACTGAGAGCTTCCATGGATCATCGGGATGCTTCCCGTAACTTGTGAACTGTTGGGGAGAAAGGTTTGTTGGTCAACGATTGTAATTCCTCCTTGAAAATGAAATGCAATCTTTCTGATGTATGTTGACACAATAGCGGCCATAGCATGAATCCAACGCCTTCCCAGTAGGATGCTATAATCGAGGTTTCCATCGATAACTTCAACATCAATTTCTACTATTTTGCCCCCCAATTCAACTTGTAAGTTACTCAAAATCCCAAGTGGAGTGTATGTTCATCCATCAAATACTTTTAACATTGTTGACGATCGCGACAAGGGTGGTGAGCCTAAAGTTTTCCAGCAACTCATTGACATAATACATGTAGATTTCCCCTCATCAATAATTGTTTGATGAACAGTTTTGTTGAGGGCTTTCACCTGAATGAGGAAAGTGAGTTGAGCTGGTAACTGAGGTTCATATACTTTATGATTAAAGGCCACAAGATTGGAATCTGCTGGGTCAATCCCACCTATTGCTAATAATAGAGCCTGCTTTTAGGAGGGGCAATTTTGCAGTACTTCAAGTGTCGACATAGCAGACGGCGATTGGGCCAGGTCCTCTACTATATTATAATTATGTGCTGCTCTAGCACGAGGATTAAATCTTGATTTATGTACTACTCCCTTTGGTGGCTTTATCGTTAGCTCAAGAATGATGGGTGGCACAACTTTGGTCAAAGTAGTTGTCGAACTACTAGGTTGATCAGTAGCCTTGTTGTTCGACAGTTGTGGATTCCCATAATCTTTGTTCCTTGTCGATATCAAAGAATCATTTTTTTGTTTTGAAATGGACAACATAAGCACTCGAGATGGGGAAGCATTGTCGCTAGCAACCAGATTGGTTCCTGGGTTTGAATGAAGTTCTTGAATTCTTAAATATTTTCTTAACTTCAACTTTATATGGAAAATCTCTCGTCCAATGGTCCTCATCACATATGAGACATGGATGATTAGGTTTCTTTTGCCCATAAGGGTTTGCAGAAGATTTTTCAGGAGACGAATCGTCCTGTTTCTTCTTTTATGCTTTTCCCTTTCTTCTTGCCCCTTAGTTGCTTCAGTTCTTTGCATTTATCAGTCGACATGGCATTAACCTCTGAGGCGAGAAGTTCTTCATTTGTATTTTGACCAGAAACCTTACGAGCTCTCTTAGATGTAGCCTTTGTGGATTTCGTGCTGGTCGTACCTATCACACCATCGTTGGCATGAGAGTCTTTGTTTGATTTAGGAGGAGGAGGAACAGAAAACTCTGGTCTAGGAGCATCAGGGATTTTGTCCTAGAGTGTGCCAGACTGAGTATAGATCAAGTCTAGATATTGCGCACGAGCAATGGCTTGCTCTTCAGTGACGGCTCCTCCCTTTGCCACATCTTCTGTAATAGAAGGCAACAATGACTTAATAAACCATTCAGCTAGCAGCTGATTAGGAACATAGGTTTTTACCATTCTACGATGACGTCGCCACTCATGAATATGATCAGATATGTGAGTGGTCATCTGCTTGAAATTGGTAAGAAGCTCTGTTCCTGTTTCATACCTTATTGGTAACTGAAAATGGGTTAAGAAGGTGGTGGCAAGGGTGCCAAAGTTATCAAATGAAGCTCTAGGCAATTCAATGTACCATTTTGCTATTGGACCAGTTAACATTTGCTGAAAAAGGTGAGCCTAATTGAATCATCATTTAGAGTGTTGGAGGAACACCATAGATGAAAGTTCATCACATGATTCGATGGATCTTCACCTGGATTTCCATTGAATTTAGGAATATCTGACAGAATTTTATGAGGAATCACTGGCCACCAGGGGGCATAAGAAATTGGATCGTTTGTTAGCCGATTTAAATCTGGTAACTTCAAAGTCACCATAAAGGGCAACTGTTGATTCAGGTTCGGTGAAGCATACCAGGATAAGATGGGATCGCCTGAGCTGTGGGTCTTTGCATACCAGCATAATGTATTTGGTGCTGATAACTTTGATAAGGTCGTTGGGCATAAGTATTTTGATATGATTGATGATAACCGTTTTGCATAAACGGCTTCCCATTGCCAGCAAATTTTTGTTGCTCAAGTCCCCGATAAGCTTGCTGGAATTGCGGTTGTTGATGTTGCACCAGCCATGGTTGTGAAACCATTTGCTGTTACCCAATACTGGATGTTTGACTAGGATGAGGGGTAATGGTACCCGTTTGACCCTGAGTCGCTCTAGTTAAGGAGCCACCAATCGGTGATTGTGTTTGCATCGTGGAGACAAGAGGCTGTTGTATTACAACCTGAGAAACTTGAGGTTGGCATACAATAGGCAACGCTTGTATTTGCGACACTGTCACAATAGCCAGTGTAGTGGGGATATTCGACATAGGTAGACTTGGTTGCATTGAGTATACAACTCTTGGTTGTTGAGGCAGTATTGGCACCCAACCACTGGATGTGATTCCAACTTGACCTGAATTCTGTTGCGAACTCTCATATGGTTGTTCTCCTAGAGGGAACAATGAAAGGGCATATTGCCCCCCATACGGCGGCAATCCAGTGCTCAAAGGAAAGATTGGCCTTTGGAGATCGGACTGCCCAAATTGATACTGTTGCAAAGGATCAATTTGCTGAGACTCAACATAAGAAATTCCAGATATTATTCCAGACGAACAAACGGGAATAGACCATACAGTCAAAACAGTCCCTGGGTGGACTTCCTCTAGCGGTTGAGAGCTAGTTGGGATAGATGGTATACTACCGAACATCATTGGAGTGGTGGCAGGAGGTTCTGCTACTGCTGTATCGGATGACACAATCCTAGATGTCGATGGTCGTCTAGACATATCAAGTCCATCCAAAAGACTTCCTAGCGATTCTACAGGAACTTGTGATGAAGGGGGACTAACTTCTGAAGTAGAAGGATATAGGTTGATCCCAATTCCAAAATACGATGGAGTACTAGATGGAAGATCCTCCATAATCTCTTCTATAGCAATCAATCCAGGTGGAAGAGGTAGACCATCAGGTCCGTAAAATATTTCTGGTGCCGAAGAAGGTATAGATTCTATAGCGACAAATGCTGGAGGGGTAACACCTTCTGAATCAACCCTAGATGGAGCTAGTTTAGGAATAGAAGTGTTTACTATTACACTAGGATCAGTTCTAATGTCCTCTTGTAACTGCAGAACTTCTTCCATAGAGGCAGGGTTACCAGAAACAGTTGGAGTAACTGGAGTCTCTAAGGATGTTGAAACAAAAGTTTCAAACAAACCAAGAGACTTTGACCCAGTTAAACAAGTTCGCTTGGCCCAAAATGGTTTCGTTTCCGGATTCAAAGATGGCTGACTTGTTAGTCTCCATGAACGACGAGGTTTTAATTGACTTTCTTCCATGATTGTGGATTACTTGATCAACTCAAAATAAAAGGGGAGAATGTTATTCCGAATTAAATGAATTTTAGATGCTTTGACACAACTTTCTTTTTCAATTTTTAAGAGTCGAGGAAAAGCTAAAGATGACTCTAGTCGCCTTTGATTTTTAATTACCCTGAAGTGACAAGTGCTCAGATGGACCTTTTCCTTTAAGAAGTCTAAAAAGGAATGAAAGAGACTACTGTGGAAATCTAGACAAAGGGATTACCAAACCAATCTCAAAACTACAGAATACTTTTTGCGCTACGACAGTCAATCTTCCCGAATGCTGTGTTTAGTGCATTGCGATCGATAGGGTGGAAAACACGGCTTCCTAATGATAAAGGATATAGCCTATTGTGGTCTCCCAATATATACACGACAGTACGTGGGAGCACAAGTCCATACTGGCACTTGTCATCTCAAAGAAGAGGAATCACCCAACCTACGATAAAAGCGATAGTTACCATGCTTTACGACGCCAGAATACGTCTCTAGCATAGACTTCTAGATGTTGTGCGTTAGGTTCCAAAGCATTTTTATGTTCATTGAATTTATTTTACAGTTGATCTTTCTTAAGAAGTTTACCTTTAAGGTTCACCACGTGATGTAGATATACAACTCCTAAATATGCAATCTAAGATGATAAAAAGTCTTTTACTCTTCTTTTTGCAATGAAAATCCTAGCTACTAAGGAAAGAGAAGCGAAATTCTTTCAAGATAGAGCAGAGAGCACACACTAGATGCACTTTCCTAAATCAAAATCAACAAGCAGTCTAAATGCAAATGCACATGCATGTATTTGTTTTCCGCTTTCTTAATGTGTGAATGACAAAAAGAATGATAAGTACAAATCTGAACTATCTTTTCTTTCAAAGCAACAATACTAACAATTTTCTCTTCAAAAGACGAAAGGAAGACACGACGACACTTTCAAATTCAATTTGAAAACTGCTTTCGACACTTGAAATACTATTAATTCAAATCAAATACAAGAGTAACAGTGTAATTGACCATCAAAAAAGTAGGATTCTTTTCTTTGACTAAAAACAACACTTGCGACACTTTCAAATCAAAAGACGACAGTTCAATTAAGCTACTTTTTATAAAGGAGAACTGTAAGTGGCAAAAAATACATAAAAACATTCACAATTCTTTGTACAATGGAGGCTCAAAAATGCAAAGGAAGGGAGTTTCAACAATGGTATACTAATCACAGACAGAAAAAATCCTGAATAAAGCTAAAGACAATGAAGAAAAA
The DNA here is from genome assembly GCA_031772625.1 of Pinus tabuliformis. Classification (NCBI taxonomy): domain Eukaryota; kingdom Viridiplantae; phylum Streptophyta; class Pinopsida; order Pinales; family Pinaceae; genus Pinus; species Pinus tabuliformis. Next base: position 374,413,442 of record CM062811.1, on the reverse strand, counting down.
ACCAAAATCTAGAGGCAGAAATAGTCTTATCTCTTCATTGCACCTGTAACACAGGGAAACAGGGATGCATCGCACCTACTGCACATGGGAGGTGCGATGCATCCAGAATGTAAAAAGGAGACAATCCGATGATCCAGGGACGAGACTTTCACTTGGTCTTTGGTCATAGTTTCTAGCTTAGTTCAGGGATTTAGGCTGAGCTAATGATAGGCAGTAAATACAAAGTATAGGGGCTGATCTAGTGAGTTTACTTGAGCTACCACCAGGGCACTTAGGATCTTTTCAAGTTAGTTGTTCAGTTCATAAACAAACCCAGAGATTGACTGAAGCAGCGTTGATCTACTTTGCACTTGCATAGCAAATGCAGTTCGAAGGCTAGTTGGCTTAACTTCAGGCTCCATCTGTAGTTTATGAAACAAACAAATAGAGACAAGCAAACAAAGTATTCACTCCCCAGTGGAGTCACCATTTTGTTATCGGGAAAACTAGTGTCCATTTAGAGCTGCTAGTCCCACTAAGACGGGTAGCTATCTTAGAAAACAACATATTAAAGTTACTTGTGTTTTCCTTTATGAGAGATAGATGAGAGAGAATCAAAGAGCACCAACCTCAGTCTTTCTCTAGTCTCCTTGCTTGTTTCCTCTCTCCTTTGATGAAGCTTTTACTGCTCTTTCTCTCGCTTGTCCCGCTTCAAAGAACACCTGTAGAGTCAAGGCAGCAAAATACCATCAAAGCATAGAGATATATAACCATAAATAATGTAGGATCAAATGTACATTAACCATGTAAATGCATACATAAACAAGATTCAGAGATATACAAACATATGGAGGAAAACTCAAATAGCTTTATTGATAGAAGTAGTAGGAGAGAGGATTACAACCAGGCTATCTGATCCAGTATCATCCTCCCAGCAGGAAAGCCCTCTTCACCTCATACAAAGCAAGATCACCCAACAATGTCTTTAAAAAGAAACCAACAACACTTCCTTGCAAATTACAAAATTCCAACCTTTGGATCTCTGGGATGAGGGATCCATATATAGATGTTTGCAGGGGGGTGAGTCAGCCTCTGGGACTTTGATTAGTGTCATCTCTTTGATAGTTCTTGGTTCCACTTGAAGATTTCATGATCTCTTACTCATCCCTGGGCAAATTCAGAGACGCAAGTGTCAAATGAGTAGCTTCTAGAAGATTCTCAGGGTCTCCACCTAGCAAACTGCTTCTGCCATTTGTCTGCTCTCGCTCATCACACCCTACAGAAGGGATTTCCAATATGCATCGCATTTTTTGCATGTGGTAGGTGAGATGCATCACACCCTTAGCATTGAGCAGTCTATATGGTCTAGTTTGACCAGTTCTGAGTAGTTTTTCATGGAGAACTTTTGGGAGATGATGTAATCAGCTAACCTTGCTCCTTTAGGGTATGAAACAACACTTTTAGGGACTTAGAAGCCCTTGGTTTATGGACATATGTGATTGGGGTTACAGTGCCCAAATATGTCTATAACACCTTATTTCCTTCATTTCTATAAATTCTTTTGCTTGTCGTACACCCCAACATCAAGGTAGCTACATAACTCACTTTTCGCACAACAACATTTTAATCCAAGTATTCGAAGATTCTACTTACTTACCTAGCGGTCATTTGAAAAAGTGTCACTCTACCTCACTATAGCTAACTAAGGTGTCAACCATGAACTCAATAACAAATCCTCCTATAATTCGATCGAGCCAATGATCAATAGCACGCATGATCTTATCCTCCGAGGCTTCCAACCTTCGCACTAACTCTCAGGTCCACACAATAGGACTGTCAAGTTACCACCTTCCTTCGTTATCTGCTAGCTTTGTGATCCACTCATATAGCTCAGTAGGGAAGGATACGAAAAATATTTTGTGGATCTCCGTATACAGGTAGTTGTCCAGCCACTATTCTTTTGACAGTCGCGGGTTTCTGTTCTCCAGCACCACGAACTCGTGAATTCTTCTATCCAACTAGCCTTTGATTTGTTTCTTAGTTGGATTCTATTGATACGATATCACACATCTCTTATGCAGATTCTGGTCTCGGCAACGGAACCACTCGTTGGCTTGATGGGGCCTGACCCAAGTTCAGCGTTAGTTAGCCAAATAAATCCCTACACTACTGGCCCTTTTGACATCAGCCCGTAGAGTGTGCACTGAAGTCTCACCTGAAGAAGTATGGGGGGATGCTAGAACCAAGTTTCCACACCCTTGAGATGGTTGTGATGTCGGTTTGTTCCAAATATACCTGCCTTCGCGTAGGTTTATTATCCCTCTTTTCTACCCTTCAGTACCTTCACTCACTATTACAATTGCCTTTCGCGTAGTCCTAACCAAGGGCTGAAGTCCTTTCACACTGCTAGGGCAGGAAATTGCGATATCTCCCAAACTAAGCTAAGTATCTTAATTATATTATTAACAGATCTTAGTTAGCTTCACGTAAATAGATGTTCTTACTTGCGTTCACTTAACCAGTATAGTTATACACCTTTGCACATCATATAAGCATTAGAAGTGAAATAAATACCCAATATAACAGATGCATAAACGGGAAATAAAGACATGAAAATTATAGAATACTTCTCTTTATTGATAATTCTGAACTATTACAGACTCGACTCGCCCTATGCACTCAGTTGCGGACTTCTAGGCCTCTGCACACTCAACTGCAAAGCCTCTACCTATGCTACAACCCAAAACTTATACTTCTACTTTAGAGCTATCTCTCATACATCATTATTGATAAGTCCATTGTTCCATGCCTCTAACTACTTAGAGCTTAGCTCTATTTATACAATCCATGGTCCGTGGACCATGGGTATATTTCTTACAACTGACATTACATTATCAAAATAAGGGCGGAGAAACCTATGACTCTTTAACATCTACATGCTCCACGAACACACAATGTGGAGTCTTTACATTTGTATTACAAAATTGGACCAAAATATGGGCTCTTAGCCCCAAAACTGCCCTTGGGGGATCTCATGCCCAACATGCACTATCAAAAATATATTTGAGTGTATAACACTTTTATAATGTTTGTTGCTTAAGTGGGAGATTTTTACCCCCAACTCTCCCCATTTAAGGCCTCAACATACCCAAAATGGTTTTAAACTCAATTTTCCAAACTAGATCCCATTGGTAAATCTATTCCTATAAGTAGATTCCTTCAATTTTCCCACTATAAAAGCATCAAGAGGAAATTACGTATTGATCCAATTTGGATCAGTGACATCCATACCTTATGAGGTGTTATTTCTAAATTAAAATAGTTCAGTGAAGCATGATACGTTTCCTATATTAGAGGTTATCATCCCCATAGTAGAAAAACTGGTTCACCAAAATGTTGAATTGTGTTTATGAGATTGTCTGCAAAGGAAAATAAAATGGTGTGGTTGATGTCCTTTCTAGGAATTATAATGAGTAAGGGCACACATTTTTCTTATTTTTCATAGTGCCCCGATAAATTTCATGTGGAATATCAAGAATCATTAGAGAATGACACATTTATGCACATGATATACTAAATATAAGTTGACCCATAAACACACATAGGTCACACTTGGCAAGATGATGTGTTTCATTCTTAATGTTGCAACATTTTTCTTATATATTCCTCATGCAAATATAAAATTTTATTTAAATTTCACTGCTCTTCCACTACATTTCATTATGGGTTTTAGAGAACAGATGATAGGATTGAAAATTCGTTCTTTTTACAAGGCTTAAAGAAATAAATCAACACCTTTGGTAAAATGTGTTATTTGTTGATTTTCTCAAGGTCTTCTTAGCTAATAATTATGTCTAATTATTTTAATTTAAATCCTCTTATATTCAGATTCATCATTAAGAAATTACACAGAAGATCTTCAACAATAGAACAAAAAATTACAATAGGATCATAAAGGGATAGTCAATCAAGAAACAGAAATATTCACCCTAGGAAAACCCACTTTGGGGGAAAAACCCAATAACATTTTTCTTAGAGAAATCATTCAATTCAATAAGGGATACAACCTAATCTTTGTAAACAGAAACAAGGTCAAACTTACCATAACCAATCCCAAGTCTAACCTAGTTAGACAAAGATATGTAGCCTCAGAAAATTTCAATCTTCCTCAGAGTTAAACTTCCAATATTCCTCGGATATCTGGATCTACCTCAGGGGAACTTAGTTTGTCTAGAGATTCATCCTTATGCCTTAGCGAATAGATCTTCCAAGAAACTCATTCTTCTTCACAACGATAAGTCTACCCAGGTTCGGTTAGTTTCTTCAAAGCATTAGAGGAAATTTCAGCATAAAAGTTCCCATGAACTTTTTACATACATAATATGTAGACCAATAAAAATCCTTTAAATTTAAAAAGAAGTGCCTGTAAATATTTTAGAGGATTAAAATAAAAATAAAAAAAAGGAACTATTTTTTTATAATTTTATTTGTGGTTTATCTCCATATAGGTTGACTCAAATTTCAAGTGTAGACATTCATCGGATGCATAGTTAAATTCTACATCCAACGAATACCCATTATGAAAATTTTTTAGAAGACCCACATCGATTAAAATTGAAGATACATTAAAAATCATTTTTTAATGTATCTTCAATTCTATCGATGTGGGTCTTCTTAAAAATATGCATAATGAGTACCCATTGGGAAAAAATAAATTATGCATTCAACGAGTGTCTACACTTGAAACTTGAGTACTCTAATGATTTTCAGTCGTCCTTGGATGGCTTTGATCTGCCCTAAAGGAATCTCGTTCCACTGCTTCCCACATGTGAACAAAAGGTATATAACTAATCCTAATTTCCTTTCAAGTGATGGAATATAATGGGTATATAGTGATTAGATGAACATAAAGTGGTGTTTCTATAGGGTCAGGTCGACTTAATCTTTTGGAAGACCGACTTTGACATTTGTGGAGACATAAAAATTAAATTTCAAAAATTGAAATTTCCTTTCTTGAATCTGAGTTGGGATCTACATTTTCATTTTTTATTTAATGCATATTTGGAGGACTAACTGTGAATTATGAAGACCCACCATAGCTACAAAATTCAACACTCCCTCTTCGCTAGGGAGATATTCATAATGATTATCCAAATGTTCTCTTGTTGAAAACTTTCAATAATAAAAGTTTAAAACAACTCATAATTTATCATTAGCATCAACATCATTCAATTACTATAATCTTGTTTAACAACTCTTACCCATGTTAAATAAATAACATCAACTAGTCACCATAATTATTATCAACATCTTTGACCCATGGTACGTCACTAGTCACTATAATTCTAGTCAACATCCCTGACTTGTCGTAAATAGACTAGTCTTGGTTTACCATAATACTAGTCGACATATTTGACCCATGGTGAAACACTAGAGACATACTAAATTTATTTGAGTAATTATTGTCCCAATCCTAAAGGACTCTCTGGCATATGGTAAATAGACTAGTCTTGGTTCACCATAATACTAGTCAACATCTTCTACCCATGGTGAAACCCTAGAGACACAATCAATTTATTTGAGTAATTCTTGTCCCAATCACAAAGGCCTCACTCACTTGAGTAATTATTGGCTTGATGCTAGATGTGCTCACTCAACCTATCTGGAGAGTAATTTTGAGCTTGATGTTGAAGGCACCCACTCAACCCTATGGTTGACTAATTTTTAGCCTATAAACATTGTACCATTCTCCCTAATCCTAGTCAACATACTTGACCTAGGGATAATGATTGTCTCTGATACATCAACATTGACACTCCCTATCACTAAGGGATGCATGCTAAACCACTCCAAGCTTGTCCTCAAAGTATACAAACTCCATCTTGAGAGAGAGGCTTCTTCAAAAACTTTTTAGTTTGTTGAATAGTATTGGAGCCAAAATGCTCCCTTCTGTACTATGTCTTGAAACTAGATCTCATTGTTGTTATAGTCAAGGAAACAGAAAAAATCAACTAGAGGTATAGGTATAATAGGAATGTGACCATCAATATCCACTTGGATTAGTTATTCCCCCTTAGGAATCAATGATCCCCATTACGTGCAGATCCTCCATGAGGTGAGGAAATTCCCGTTGAACCTAGTCCCTAGTGAAACACTTGCCCTAGTGAAGGAGTTAACCTACTTCGACAACTCGATATAGTTGGATCCTCTATTAGAGAGTCTTAGTAATCTACATGTACATGATCATATCATTTTTGGCCTTCCCAATGCAACTTGGGTTGAGAAACATTTGTGTCATCTGCTCCATGATGTCCGATGTGTCTAACAATGGAGGAAAGAATGGTTGCAATTGGCCCACATTGAATACTAGATGCAAAAAAGTAATGGTGGAATGTTAATCTAAAAGGAATTGCCCCTATCACCTTAGTGATGGTTTACAACCCATATCATAGCAGGAAAAGCTTGCGATGGGGCCTAGTGAGGCACTCTTTTTGCAAATGTAACCAAACATTGTCACCAGCCTAGAATTTGTGTGGAACTCAATGTTGATCATGAAATTGCTTATACTTAGCATTGGCTCTATCCAATACATCATGGACTTGTTGGTGGATGTGTTGAATGCACTCAATGATGTTGTGAGCCCTATTAGCTTCAGAATGGGTATGAACTGAATATGCTTGAGTAGCTACAAATAGTATGGCCACATCAATGGGACATAGTGGCTGGAATCCAAAACCTACTTGAAAAGGTTTGTGTTCAATGGAGATATGGAGAGCTCTATTGTAGTTGTGCTAGAAATAGGGGAGGCTTTCATCCCAAGTGCATGGATGCTTCAAGTTGTACATGCACAAAATGTGCACAATCATCCTATTGATGACCTTTGTTTGGCAATCAGTTTGGGGGTGGAAGGTCATGGAATTACTGAGCTTGGTATCCAACCATTAGGGGAGTTTTGAGGTATAAAATGGGTCTCCTAAGGAAATTATAAAATAATAGTGCAAATAATAAAATAAGATTAGGTTACATCATCAAATTTTAGAGGGAAAAAAGAAAAAAACTTTTTTTTCAACTTACCTCCCTATGGGTTCACTCAAATTTCGAGTGGAAACACTTTTTGGATGCATAATTTGATTCCTCACACAAGGAGTACCCATTTTGCATACTTTCGATGGACCCTGCTACACAAAAAATGAGAAATACATGAAAAACGTGATCGCAATCACATTTTTTCATGTATTTCTCATTTTTCATGTCCCAGGGTCCATCGAAAGTATACAACATGGGTACTATTTGGATGAGGAATTAAATTTTTCATCCAATGAGTACTCCCCCTCGAAATTTGAGTAAAACCTTAGGGAGACAACTTGAAAATATGAGTTGAAAAAGTAGTTTTATTATTTTATTATTTTTTAATATTTTTACTTTTTTGCGGCAAAAATGGTGAATCATCCCCCATGGTTGGCATCATCATATTTAATCTTATTGGTTCTTATAAATGTTATTTTGGTTGCACATTTTTATTTAGAGGCCCATTTTACACTTCAAAAATCCCCTAATGATTGACGAGAGGCTTGACCAAAATGTACTCAGGAATCTGTTGTCCCGATCTGAGATAATGGACTATGGAATGCCAAAATGCACCTATGCTCATTCAAAGAAGTGCTTGATAGTAGCTTCTGCTATGATATTATTCTTGCAGGCCACCAGAATGGCCATTTTAGAGAATCTGTCGACGACCATGAACATATAGTTGTTTCCATGCGTAGTAGGAGGAAGGCTTGACATGTAATCCATGGAGATGTATTACCAAAGTCAACTAGGAGTAGCTAGAGGAGTATATAGGCTTTTATTATTACTTTTTGGCTTGGAAATGGTGTAGGAAGTGCAAGATATTATGCACTTCCCAATATCCTGTCGAATGTTTGACCAATAGAAATACTTCTGCAACACTACCACTATTTTCTCTACCCCAAAGTGTCTGGTGACCTGACTATAGTGCCCACCCAAATAATCTTGGCACAATCACTTGTAGGAACAAAGAGGTGTCCCAATTAGCATAACAATGCACTGTGGAGGTGAAAATTTGGAACTTTCTTGCCTTCCAAGAGCATCTGGTAGGTGTTGTCGAATTATGGATCGCTCTTGTAAAGATGCAACCACCCTAAAATCTTGTGTCGGTAAGAGTCGAGCACAGTGGTCAGCACCATGACTGGTGGTCGAATGAGACAAGTTGCAACATTATTGGGGCTTCCATTCTCGTACTTGATGTTCAAAAGGAACTGTTGCACATATGTGGACCATTTCTTATGGCGATCATTCTGCAACTTCCCTTATTTCTGTATGAAATGCAGAAGTTGGTGATCTGCGTGGATGACTATTTCCTTCCCCAAAATGTAATGCTTCAATTTTCGGTAGGCCCGCATAATAGCATACGTATCTTTGTCATAATTGGAATACTTTCACACTGTTTCTGAAAGTGTCTCACTATGATATGCCATCGAATGCCCCTGTTGGGTAAGAAATGCACTAATAGCATAGTCGGAGGCACCTGTCTCAATTTCAAATGGTTGTTGTACGTTTGGTAATGTGAGCACTAGTGCAGAGTAGAGGTGATGATTCAATTTTAAAAATATATTCTGTTGGGATTCAAACCAAAATAACTTTTCTTTTGCTCTATGCTTGGTGACTTAACTCAAAGGCCAAGTGATATGAGAGAATCCCAACATGAACATATGATAGAAATTGAAAAGACCCAAAAATTTGCAGATCTTTATTAGAGCAGTTGGGACTGGCCTATCTCGAATAACTTATATCTTAGTTGGTTCCACATGCGCACCCTACTCATTAATGATGTACCCCATATATTGAACCTCAGTCACACCAAAAGTGAATTTCTCCAAATCGGCACACAATTTGTGTTGTCGCAAGGTTTGGAGGACCTATCAGATATAGTGTATGTGCTCTTCCCAACTTTCACTAAAGATCATGATGTTTCCCTAGTACACTACCATGAATGAGTTGGTAAAGGGTCACACTATGTATTCTATCAATGGCATGAAGGTTTCGGGGGCATTGATTAACCTGGAAGGCATGAACAGCCATTTGAAAACACCCTCCTTGGATTTTAAGGCAGACTTCAACACATCGAAGGGTTCAATTTGTAACTGTTGGTACCCGGAATTTAAGTCAATCTTGTTGAAATATTTGGCCCCCTTGAGCTGGTCCAGAAGGTCATCAATCCATGGGATTGGATACCTATTCTGAATAGCGATCTTATTCAGCACCCGATAGTAAATATTGACTCTTTAGGTGCCATCTTTCTTTTGTACCAACACGTTCGAGCTTCCACAGCGTGATGAACTTGGGAGGATGTGCCCTTTCTACAACAACTCCTAAATTTACCTCTTAATTTCATGTTCTCTAGAATATAACATTGGTAGATCCGTCCATCGGTTAGCGTGCACCTGGGGTTAGATCAATGGATTTCTTGACCTAACACTGCAGGGATACCCTTGTGGGTGTAGTGAATATGTCCCTCTACTCTTCCACAACCTTTCCCATATCTTGCTTCCGTGCGTAGTAGCCCTGTTTAGAGGTTGTGGATGTGGCCATAGTATTTTTCTTTCCCTTTGGATGAATCATAAGGAAGAAAAATTTCTTGGTCTGGGAAATGACCCTACTGCATTGCTTCATAGATATCAAAGAGATGGTGGTAGGCAGTGCTACCTCTGATATCGTGTATAACTTATTTCCCCAAGAAATAATGGAAGTGTGAGGCTTAGACTCATACATAGTATGATGCTTCGACAAGTATGGTTGGCCTAATAATACATCAGAAAATTCAAAAGGACATCTCACCCTTGGTGAAGCCAGCCAATGGTGTACGGATGCAGGGGTCGGTAGGCCCAACCACTTCACAACCTCTAGTAAAATGAGGCTATTTTTTCTCCTTCTATCAACCATGAACTAGAGAAGAGAACCATTCACCCACATCTATGAGTGGAAGAGTTTCTCCCCCTCCTCTGGATCTTCAGGCTCAACCTTCTGGATCTTGGTGGTGGCAATGGTGTAACTGGGCTTTGCATCAATAATTTGCTTCCCTTTGTCATTCCCCTTGTCAATTTCTAACATGGAGTGAGAACATGCATCTAATTTGGAAGCCTTCATATCGGCCACTAGTGATAGCTCATCTCGACACTCACTTGTGTTGTGAGTGGGGCTTTTATGGAACTCACACCATTTCCTTGTATTCTTCTTTTCCTTCATGGTGTTGTTATTTTCTTACGACTTCGACGAGTTGTACTGGGTCGCCCTGCCTTGGCTTTTTCTTTTCCCTTACATTGGATTCACAGATCCAAAGTATCACTTCTTCTATTTAAATTTTTGCTTGATCTTGACAAAATATCGATAGGTGGAACCAAGCGAGGATATGTCTAGGAACTCCATCTCATCATGGATATACTTGTGTAGACAACTACGGTAATTGAGTACCAAATTTCGCTCAGAATCCTTGATATCTAGCTTCGTGCAAAGGGTATGGAAAACATTTGTGAACTCCGACATATCTTGGTACCTTCCCTGCCATAACACAGTCCACTTTATGTATTTATCTCCATAGCTCCTGACAGGGTAATATTGTTCCTTGATGGCATCTTGGAAAGAATTCCACGTGGTTGTGGATGAAGACAGTGAGGATTTCCTATCTTCCTTTTGTTCACAGTAGGTTTCCCACTAGTCCTTGACATGTGGGGTGGCTTTGAGGAGTGCAAAAGTAATATTTTCCCAATTGGAAAAGTCATGAAACGAAAAATATCCTTGAAACTGATTTAACATTTATCTACAGTGTCTGCATCTATCTAGCCTTAAAATATGGGAATGTCAAAGTTAAGTTGTACCTTAAAAGGAATGGTGCCTCCAAAGTTCCTTATGGATGAAGATGTGTCGCTTGTGGGTAGTCGCTCAAGGATCTAGGAAAATTTATCCATCACCGCATTCCTCTGTCACTTAAGGGCTTCCTCGAGCAATATTTTGAAAGGACCTCCTATCCCCTTGTCCTTCTTTTCTTCTTCCATGGGATTATTTTAGGGTTTGTGAGGCTGGGATTGCAAAATTTCAACCAGTCCTAGACCTAACTCCTTATACCCTGACCTCATTGGGGACATGCAAAGAAAATTAAAGAAAGAGCAGACCGCTCTAATACCACTGATCCAGACTTATGCAGGAATGCAACAAACTACATATATACACATAAACACATAGGTGCAACATAAATAAAACTTAATTTCATTAATATCAAAGAACTAAAATATGCTTACATATACAATGGAAATAAACTAGCTTGGGCGAGAGTCACTTATCTCTGAGAAAAGATGTGGAAGCTACATGCCCATGAATTGTGTTATAATGAGGCTTAAGGGACATTTTATTATTGAACAAGGGAAAACCCTAAAAAGCTAAAACCTTAACCCCAGGAGATGAAACGCCAAGAGTTTGTGTGCCCCATTGGGGTTAGTTGGGCAACCAACTTCCCGGGGTCGTAACTTAGTCATATGATCTCCATTTGGCACATAAGATGCCTCGTTGGAAAGATATCTCCAAGTACTACAGGATTTGTTGTAGGATTGTAGGCCCATAGTTGTACATATCCCTTGCTTATGGCTACGGGCCTGCTGCAGACCTCAAAAAAACATTGTTTAGGGGGTCAAAATAGCTCTGGAAGTTCACGACCTGAAAAAATCCTAAAAATAGTAAATGTTGCTATAATCAAGGAAATAGACAAAACTGACTAGAGGTTTAGGTGGAATAGGTGAGTGGCCACCAATATCCACCTAGATCGATGGAACCCCTTTTCCTCCCACTAGTTTGATTATAACATATATGGATATCCAACAAGGGGTGAAATTTGATCCATATTGGATGATTATATTTTTTTTCAACCATCTTGATGCTTTTAGAGTGGAAAATGTGAAGGAATCATCTCTTATGACCATTTTTCTGGAGTGACCCATTTGGAAAATTGGGATTTGAAACCTTCCACAAGTGTTTTGAGGCTTCAAATGATGTTTTTGGGGGTTAAACTTTGATGCTTTAGTGTGCACCTATTTTTCCTATTTTACACACAGACACCTTTCTAACAGTATAAGAATCACGTCAATCGGATTCCATATGTGAAATTTATGCCACTCAGAATTAACCTTCCTATTTTCACCACCATAATTTGAGAGGATGCCATGTTAACCTGCATTATTCATGAAAAAGGGCTTATCCACATGATTATGATGTAGAATAATTTAGAAGAGTTTGTATTGTAACTTTGGTTAAGAGTTTAGGTATTCAAACCTAACCACTTATAGGCTATTAAACTATGTTATAACCAAGCCACTAGGAGGAAAAGGGGTTCCACTATTTGAAGTGAATTTGCTACATAGTTGAGCAAAAAATAGCCAAGAGGGATAGTAGATAGAACACACACAGATAAGTTTTGCATTGTAGTAGCCCATAGGCCATAGGTCATATTTCTTTCTACACGCTGACAATTTCTATTCAGATAATTAAAGAATGCTGACCCCATCTTCAAACTTGTTTTCTCTCTCGAAAGGGTTTCCCAGGTCATATCTTGTGTTAAATGTGTCTGTGATCTTTTATATTTTTATTCACCTTTTTTTGCATACCTTCAATTCACATGATTATGATATTAATACTAATCTACAAATCTATAAATCTAAAGAGAAATAAAACTATAATAATATAGATCTTGGATTTTTAAGTATAATTTTATCATATCTATTGTGATGAACTATCTAATGGAATATCCATGACAATTTACACATCAAAATTTGACCCATTCAACACTCAACATAAGTTACAACTCTATCCTTATATAGTATTATTTGTAGTCCACACATGGACAACCCCTTTTCCACAGGTAATGGGGGTTGATGTGGCATCTTCTTTATTTATGGTGGTTAATAAAGATAGGTCAACTTTTAGAAGGCTTATCTTTTGCATCCAAACAATGATTGACATGATTCTTGCATTGTTGGCTTGATGGGACCTAACTGAGGGTTAGCATTAGTTTGTCAAACAAATCCCTACACTATTGGCCCTTTCGGCATCAACCCGTAGAGCGCAGAGTGAAGTCTCACCCAAAGTAGTATGGGGGGATGTTGGAACCAAATTTCCGCACCCTTGAGATGGTTGTGATGTCAGTTTGTTCCAACTATACCTACCTTTGGATAGGTTTCTTATCCCTCTTCTCTACACTTAAATACCTTCAATTGGTTTCTGTGCAACCCTAACCAAGGGTTGAAGTCCTTTCGCACTGCTAGGGTTGCGAACTGCAATATCTTCCAAACTAAGCTAAGTATCTTAATTATCTTTTTAACAGATCTTAGTTAGCTTCGCGTACACAAATGTTCTTACTTATGTTCACTTAACCAATACAGTTATACACCTTCGCACATCATATAAGCATTAGAAGTGAAATTCATACCCAATATAATAGATGCATAAACATGAAATAAAGACGTGGAAATTATAGAATACTTCTCTTTACTGATAATTCTGAACTATTACAGACTCGACTCGCCCTGTGCACTCAGCTGCAGGAGTCCGCTCACTCAGCTGTGGACTTCTAGGCCTCTGCGCACTTAGCTGGAGAGACTCTACCTATCCTACGACCCAAAACCTAGACATATACTTTAGAGCTATCTCTCATACATCATTATTGATTAGTCCATTATTCCATGCCTCTAACTACTTAGAGCTTAGCTCTATTTATACAATCCATGGTCTGCAGACCATGGGTACATTTATTACAACCGAAATTACATTATCAATATAACGACAGACAACCCTATGACTCTTTAATATCTGCATGCTCCACGCCCACAAAATGTGGAGTCTTTACATTTGTATTACAAAATTGGACCAAAATATGGGCTCTTAGCCCCAAAACTACCCTTGGGTGATTCTGCACCCAACAGGCCCCGAACACAAACATCTTCACTCGCCCTCGAGTCACTCTGCAAGTGCGGAGATCTTAGTACGAAGATCTCCCAGCTCTGTTTGGATTGCTACAACTTTGGCAGTGCACTGAGTGGCTGCCTGCTGGACTTCCTCCATGCGTTGTTTGGTGGCCATTGCTGCTGAACTACTGCCCTGAATCCTCTACAAAGTTTCTTGTAGTTGCGCAAGCTTTGCTTCAACGTAGGCTGTAATTGTATAAGCCTCATTGATCCATGGCTACAGGCACACTTTTAAGACCACTTCTTTGTGTTGGGTGGCATCCACCTGTTCTTTGAGCGCCTTTTCTTATTGCATCTGTGCAAGCCTTTGTGTAAGGGAAACCATCTGCGCGGTTCCTTTTACCTCGTCATAGCTCTGTTGTAGCTTGCATCCCTCTATTTCTAGGTACTCCATATTCGGGTCCTCCTGCAGGGTGGTTAGGACCTCGAATAACTATTTGAAGAGCTGCATACAGTCTGCCACTGCACTGTCAATTGCCGCTATTGTTGTTGTGGCTGTGGTGAGATGTTGTTCTATGACCTTCGACAGAGTTGAAGGTTGATACATCAACTGCAACTCTGTGATTTGTAGGTTTAGCTTGAGCTGAACCCTAGCCATCTCTGCTCTTGCGCCGCACACCCTTGTAGCTAATTTATGGACGCACGCCCCCACCTGTTCTTCTGCCTAAATTTCCAACTTTGAGACCATCCGACAGGCTTCTTCCACAACCTACATTATCTGTTTGTTCTGCTCCACTTCCTTGTTGCGCTGCAGGACCAACTGTTCAACTTTGATGTGCTTCTCACTCATTACCTGTAGAGCATGATTCTCCATGGCCCAAAGTTCTGCGGTGACTCCATCCTGTAAGAGGTAGAGCGTCTCCCGAGGGGGTGCAACCATGTTCAACCCTACCCCTTTCAAATTGCTCACCATGGGTTTATCAACCTCCTACTCTGTAATAAGTGCCCCATCAGGTAGCACTGTCATGTTGGTCACCCTTGTGCGCAACATCTCTTCAGCATCTGAAGTGCCAACAGTGCGGATGGTGTACACGATGCCAGGCTATGGAGTGCGAACCTGCAACTCTTGTATTTCTATCCGGAGAGCCCACAATACCAGCTGTTGTTGTTCTTCAAATTGTTGGAGGGCCTCTGTGGTGACATCCCTCACTGTTTCGCCGATATCATGCAGATCCCCCTCAGTGAGGGTGATTGGGTCGAAAGAAGTCTTTGATGCCTTTGTTTTCTTTCATGGCACTATTTGTTCTTGTGGTCGTGGAAGCTTGAGCTAGGTGGACGTCATCTGCAGGTCTGCACCACCTTGTTCTATGTCAGTCTCTAGTTCAGGTGAAGGTGGCTTCTATCCTTCGCGCTCTTCTTCTCCTATTTTCTGTTGTTCCGCCAACTTTGTAGCATCGCGCCCTGCCTGGGCCTTAGCCGCTGCTTCCTCATTCCCATGCTTTTCTGCTAGCTGTGCCATTCGAAGATTTCTCTCTTCCTTCTTGCGTTGTGTGGCGGACTTGTCCTTATCCACCGAGGAGCCAGCTACAGCGCGCCACCCGAGTGGCCAAGACTTAAGGACTGCAAATATCACATCGTCGGTCACCGGGTATGGTAAATCATGCCACATTTTCGTAGGGTCCTTCCATGCCCTAATGAAGACATGGTGGAAATCAGCTTTGAACTCTGCAAAGCTCTACAAATTGTTGTATACTATGGGTGACAACCGCGACTTGTGATTGATCCCCATCCAGATATTCATCTACATTAGGACCCAGAAGATCTTTCTTTCTCTGATACGATGAGCATCCTTGGTCACCCACAGTGAAGCATACTTCGTTGCCTCTCAAAGGTTTGGCGTGACCGAAGGGAATTGGCTATCTTCAGGCAGCTCCCATGCCACCAATACTATCGACAACAGGAGCTACGCGTAGTGAAATGTTTTTCCCTGCTCCTGTGCCTCACGACAATTCGCAAGGAACTCACCACATAGAGAGTCCACCTAGTTGAAATGGACTCCTTCTATGCATTGGGCCGCTAGTGAAACCACTGGCACAAGCACCTCATCCCCACGTCACTTCCACATCACCTTCCCTGCTAATATTTGTGTCACAACCTTGACTGTAGGGTTGTTAATACTGGAGATGGCATACCATTGCTTCTTCTTATCCAACTTGAACTTCTTCTTCATTGCTTCCGCAAGGGCCAATTTGCCACCTTTTCCCTCTAAAATGCTGGCTAGATCCTCTCCTGAGTAAGGTAGTTGTGTAATCTGGTTAATCAGATGGTCTGTGATGGGGATAGGCTCCTCTAGCCACAAGCACCTATCATGCACCAAGTAGAGAAGTTGTCTGATGAAGAAGACAATCACTGGGGTGCGGTGGTAATGTGGCACCTAGAGAAGGTTTAGCAACCCTGCTTTCTCTACACCTCTAAGCCATTTGTGCGGCTCAAATTCAATCATTCTAGCTGTCGTGTCCATATTCTGGTGCATTAGCTTCTCAGTCGCTAAATGCGGGAACTTCTCATGGTCTGCGAGGTCCCAATATTCAAATTTCAACACAGGAACTCGTCCCAAGTGCGTTACCTCAAAAATAATATCGTCGGGGAGTAGCAAAGTTTGCAGAGAGCTCTTGCTCTCATCTATGTCCTTCGACACCTTGTCTTTACCCTTACGCGAAGGAACATATTCAGGTAACTGTGTAATATGGTCCACACCATGGGTTTCAACTTCCATATCTACATCCTCCTCATCCACCAGGATTTCTTCAAATTCCTCTTCTTCGGCCTCCAAGTTAATGGCCTTCCCATTTTCCTACAAGGTCAGTTTAGTCCTCTATGGGTTTGTAAGCAAGATGTGCACCAAGATCATAGCCTGCTTATCCTTATTAGGTATCAATGTTCGAGGGGATTTAGGGACCTCAACTATCGCTCTGGTTCTCTCCGGGGCTTCTACTTCCACAATTTCTTGCGTGACTTCCTTGGGTGTCGACATCAGTCTAGTTAGAAGGTCCTGCATCTCCTTTGGAAATGTTTCAAACACTAAACTTGCTCTCAAAGCCTCAAATTTTAAAAGTTCCATATACACTTGATAGCAGAACAACTCAATTCTCAAAATGCCAAGTGTTTTTTGCTGCAAAACCACTTGTAATTTATAGTGCCTTTTGAATTTGAATTTGATAGTTCCCCCATATTCAGCCCATTAATGCTAGATTGGCGGCATATTTTCAAGAATCTAACCCATATTGGGTGATAAGGTGTGCACTTTTGATGATACACCTTAAATTCCTCCGTTAGTGCATTGATCGTCTCATTCAAAAAGTGCATACCATGATCGCTCATCAAGATCTTTGGATAGCCAAATGTCATTACATGTTCAAATAGAGACTTTGTGGTAGTCGCGTTCGTGCAATCCTTCACTGATTGCGTTTCTGTCCAATGAGTCAAATACTCAGTCACAATGCAGATAATATACCTCATGCTTGTCTTTCCTTGAGGTTTTATGGGTCCTACAAAATTTGTTGCCCACTTTTTGAAAGGTTGCAACATAATTTGTGGATTCAAAGGTAGTTCATCCCTCTGTGATGGCCTGCCTGTTCTTTGACATACATCACATGCCTTTTAATATGCTTTTGAATCATGATGAAGGGTTTGCCACCACAACCCGGTGCGTAGAATATTCTACGCAGTTTCTCTTCCTGCATAATGTCCTCCCATGGCACCCCTATGAGAATCTGCAATGATGCTGCTTCATTCAAACTCAGGTACATACCATCGTAGTACTTCATCATTCCCCATATTGTATAGATTCCCAGCAATGACAGAGAAGTCTGCTACGCGCACCACTAATTCCTTCTTTTGCTAGACAGAGTATCCTTCTAGCGTAGTTCCAGTTGTTAGAAAGTGCATTATATCCTCCAAATGTCCATCCATGACATGCACAGCAAAAAGTTTCACGTCACATAATCCTTCCTCCAAATTAGTGGGTTCCTCGCCTGTCTCAAGCGTGACAGGTGTTTTGGTCTCGTATTCAATCGTCCATGCTTTACAACAACTTCAAAATCATATTCTTGGAACAATAAAAGCCATTTGTAGATGCACCCCCCCAACACAGGCTTATTGACCAGGTACCTTAGCGCAGAGTGATCTATATACATCTTAAAGTCGCCTGCTAGCAAGTATTGTCAGTACTTCTGGAGTGCATACACCATAGCTAGCCATTCGCGCTCTATGGTGGAATAGTTCTTCTCTGCTTTAGATAATTTGCTATTTTCGAATGCGATAGGGAGGTCCACACCTTCTCCAACATCCTATGTTAGTACCGCCCCCAGCACTATACATGACACGTCAACATGTGCATGAGATTATTTCTTCCAGTTTGGGAAGACAAGAATTGGCGCAGTAACCATCTTTTCTTTCAATACATCCAGGCTTTTTTTACAGTCATCGTTCTAGTAGAACATGACATCCTTCTTCAACAATTTTTCCATCGATGCAATGATCTGGGCATAGCCTTTTATAAACTTTCTATAATATCTTGTATGTCCTAGAGTAGCATGCAACTATTTCACACTCCTCGGCACTTCCAAGTTCATAATTATCGCGATCATCGTGGGGTCTACCATCAGCCGTTGTCTGCAAACAACATGCCCCAATAGGTTCCCAAAAGGAATGAGAAACAGACACTTTTTGAGGTTAACCCTGATTTAGTATTTTCGATAGGTATCCAGCATCAAGTGCAAGCTCGCTACATGGCACTTAACCAGCCCAAATACAGTCCATTCATCAAAATAGACCTCTAGGAACTTATGAATATATTCCTTGAATATTGTAACAACCACACTCAAAAAGATAGCAGTTGCATTCGTTAATCCAAACGGCATTAGAGTATATTGAAAGCAACCCCATTCAGTCATGAAGGTTGTCTTGCTCCTATCCTTCGGCACGATTTTGATCTGGTAGTACCCAAAGAACCCATCTATGATAAAATATGCTTCCTAACTACCTACGTTGTCCAACACTTCATCCGTGAACATTGTTGGGAAAGGATCATGCACGCAAGCATCATTCAATTTTCTGAGTTCCATGCATATCATTATCTCGTCCTTCTGCTTCTTCTCTTGCACCACCATTGGACTCACACAGTCGTATTCTCCCACAGACTCAATGATGCCTGCTGCAAGATTTTTGTCTAGTTCTACACCATAGAAAATTTTAGCGGCGAATGTTCGCCCTTTGGCGAAATTAAGGGGTTTTAAATTTTTAGTGGGCGAATATTTTGTATCATAGTACATTTTTACAAATCACCTCAAATAGCCCACCTTATTTTAAGGGAGAGGGTAAAAAAGGTAAATTTAGCCCTTGAAATTAGGAGTTACAACCTTCCATTCACCCATTTTCAAGAATAGGTTTTATTTAAGTGTATCCATTCGCCCATTTTCAAGAATAGATATATTTAAGTGAATCCTATGGGCCAAAGGCCCAAATATCATATTTATAAAAGAGGTGTGGTAAATTAATAAAAATATAAATAAATGAGAGGTATGGTAAATAAATAAAACATTTTTTATGTTTACTCCATAAGTCACCTTATATACATGCAAGGGTGTAAACAAATAAAAATATAAGTAAAGTGGAGGTATGGTAAATAAATAAAACGTCTTTATGGTAAATAAATAAAAATATAAATAAACTAGATGCATGGTAAATAAATAAAACCTCTTTTTATATTTAGTCCATAACACTCGTTCTATTTATGAAGGCAAGAAAGAGGTTTTATTTAAGTGAATCCTATGGGACAAATACCATATTTGTAAAAGAGGTATTGTAAATTAATAAAAATATAAATAAACGAGAGGTATGGTAAACAAATAAAACATTTTTTTATATTTACTCCATAAATCACCTTATATTTACGAACTCTCAAAAAATGCATTATATTTAGGTGAAACCTATGGGCAAAATACTATGGGACAAATACCATGGACTAGATTGTTATTAATACCATTCAAAAAAACATTATTAACCTTAATATTAGTATTAATAAAAATAAAAATGGCACATGGTATTGACCCATGGTATTCACCAAAATGGCACATGGTATTGACCCATGGTATTCACCGGGAATGTAGCCTATTTCAATGGGGGAATTAAACCGGCATAGATCCATCTTTACTATGGATCTACTAACCCCCGAGAGGTATCAAATATTGTGATATGCAAACTAGCATAGAGTGAAAAAATATTTGATCCGATCAAGAGTAAAAATGGATGTTGTAATTTAATGTATGTTAAGGATTTTAGTTTGGTTAAAATAAAAAATAAAATAAAAATCAAGTATTAATTTTATTAATTTTTATAAATTACTAATAGTAATTTTTAAGCTCCAGGTTTATGATAACCCATGGTATTGACCCATGGTAATACCATGGTATTCATGTGAGCATAGACTATTTAAAGGGGAAATTCTATCATCTTAGATCCATGTTAATTCTGGGTCTACCAAGTGCTCAGAGGGATAAATAGATTTCATCCCCCTAAGAGTGGTAGATGTGGAGTTAAGATGGATATAGGTTGGTTTTTATGATAATGAAGATATTAAATAGACTTAGGAAATTATATTGTAAAAACATCTTAAGGTGAATGGTTAAAGCATAGACATTGGACAAGTATATTTGTATCCTTCTGTTTTAAACTGAAACAAATCCAGGGCTAAAAGGAATGGATTGATTGCACTAGTCATCCTTCTATAACTTTCCAACATACGCTGGAGTAAACAGATTGTAATTTGGGTAATTTTTCTAATTGCAAACAGAAACATACTTGTGTATTGGCAGGGTGGTTACGAGGTCCCTAAAAGTGATGAATTTGAATTTTTCTTGGTTTTATATATAGTATTAGGTTTTTTCTCATGCTTTCTATGAATGGCATGGGTGAATTTTATCCTACACCCACTAGGTTATCGATATGTAATTTCAGTAATTTTGATTTCAAAAGATATTTTAAAGAAATGAAATGATTTCATTTGTGTATTCAATAAACACAAGATTTTATAATTGAGTAAAATATTCGCCATGCCTGGTGAGAGATTCGCCAAAAAATTATATATAAATATCATATTATTGATAAAATCGCCTTCCTTTTTCCTATATACCATGGAGATTTTCCCATTTATTATACATGTAAATTTAGGGGGGTTCTTAAAATTTTCCTTGTTCTACACAAAACTTCTCCTTGTATTTCAGATTTAAGTGGAAAGGCCTCTACTTAACTATCTTTGCATCGAGATTTACAGTGATCTTCATCACTCCTAAGTCCCTAATTATTCCTTTCAAATATGTAAACTTGGTCAGGAATAAGTCTTGATATTTACGGAGTAATTCAGTAACTTTATCCATCATCACGTCATCCCAGTAGTCTCCGATCTTTGCGAATTTGGCTTTTTCCTTTGTACCAATGTTCACCTGTTTAGTTTTCACCGGTGAAGTTATATCGGGGTTCTCAATCTGTGGTCCTTGAACCTCATGGTGGCCCTCTATTTCTGGAATGTTAACATTCTTTGGATCCTCATCCTCCTCCTCAGCAGTTACATTATAACATTCCAACGCATGGCTCAGTTGAGTAGCCCATTCAGGATGAATCAGGTATAAGGGCTCCAGTGGTATCTTGAAGATGGTTGCCTTCACCTCTTGTGGTGCTTCATCAATACTATCAAACCCATCCTCAAAGCTGAAGGTCATGATGAATCCTTTGCGCAGGATATTCCATTCTATTGTCCCATGGCGGAGGTCTATTTCTATATACCAGTTCATTGGGATAACATCCAGGGTATGATAGAATAGGTGCACCGACTCAGGTTGTGGATTTTTTCCATAGGTCTATGTCCATTTGGCCAGATGCAAGCACGGAGCATCCTACCCATCATACCTGTCTATCAGTCACATCTTAGGTTTCCCAAATCGTTCTTTCATCATTCTCCTACATTCACGCCAATCATCAAAGATTCCTTTGTGCATACTGTGGAGCACTGAAGAAGGTATGTTTTTATTGATTATTTTGTCATCTTTTCTTTAGAACTCATAACACCTTTGCATCATGAACTAGGTAGATAATGGGAAATCATGAAAAATCTATAAGATTTATATGCAACATGAAAAACACTAAGAATTGCCATTTCTTATGCAGGAAAAGGGAAAAACTAAAGATTGCCGCTCCAAAGAAAAAGACAGGGCCAAGCTAACCATTGTCCCTTTGGCGGGGAACCATATGCAAACAAGACGATCTAAATTGAAACAGATCAGCCAAGGAAAGGAAAAGGAGATATCGACTCGGCACAAGAAAACAACAGGATAATTGAGGATTAACAGCTTTGCGAATCCGATCGCTGCTTTAACTATTCTCGCATCCTTGATATCTCTGCTTCAGCTGTTATAAGTAGGGGCAACACTGCTAGCCCAGGGGACTGTTAATTTTTATGTAACTTAGCTCTATCATTGAAACTTTGATCATAAACTCTCGTTGAGAAGTGATCCACTGTAACTCTGTTGTAATGATTTAATATAAAGTTGGTTGTGCACGTCAGCTATCCTATCCTCCTAGCCTCGCATCATGTAACCACATTTTCTTATTTCTTAAGCGATCTTATTATACACCTTGATTTCAGTAACCTACTCCTTTTGTAAACATGGCATCTTGGCATACGTTTTTCCTTTATGATCCTATACCAGGACAGATCGGCACGCCGCTCCTTCATTTGACAGTCGAGGATGGCCTACCACATTGCTGGGGGGGGTTGACTTCATAATTTGTTGACATACGTGTCAGGCTATTATTCGACAAACTCTTACTTGGGAATAGCAAGGCTTAACGGTATCTCATTTTTCAATTTTCATGCCTTACTGTTCCAAAGATATTTTTGTATCATAGTCTGCAACAATTAGTAAGATTTGAATGAGCCTTGTGATTTTGTTATTTTCTCTATGTTTCTAACAGTTTGAACAAGCCTGTTGTTCCATTGCCATCTCTGCATTTTTATAGTGAGCTAAAGCATAGGAGGAAGGTCAATTCGAAGAGAACCATAGGTATTGACAGTTTTTGACACTGCACGGGAAATCCCGGCAAGGGCGGGATGGTTAGTCTATCTTAATCATTTACAAGAATCCAACGAGACCATGGCAATAGAATTCTTGCAAAACTTGCAAGAATATCACTCCACAGTAAGGGGAAAACACATAGCAGTCATCGATGACGTAATTGCAGAGGTCTTGGGACTGCTAGCCACTAGACCTGTGTGGACTCTAAAGAAGGAGAGACTACAAAAGATCATGAGGATCTTCTAGGATGAATGCCAGAACCTGATAGTCAAAGGAAAGGGAGTCCTACTAGTAGCATTAGGAGAGCCATGGGTAGAATTGGCGAGGATCATCCAGAGCTACATCACCTGTGAAGGCAAGAAATACATGGTAAGACCACGACACCTTAAACTCTTAGTTGTATTAAAAGAGAAATACTCTGTGAACCTACCTGCATTTTTAAATTCATTACTTGATGATGTTGCCCGAAGCATGAAAAAGTCACAACATGTGGAATCGATAGTAAGTCACCATGGACTGATACGGCTGATAGTTAGCCATAGTCTTGCTCAGCAACAGAGCAGCTGGGAAGAGCTAATTGCTACGATAGATGGGGTGCCAACTCTGCCAGCCCCAAAATGTAAACATGCTACTGATACACCGAATAGACCATCAAAATGGAGAAAATTAGTTAGATTAGCATGGATTAGAGGGAGGTTGGAAAATCCCCAAGGGAATACTAGCCAACTTGTGGAGATAGACGACTCAGGGGACGAGCAACCCCCACAATTGGAAGGAGAAGAGAATGAGAAAGAATTGGGAGGAAATGAGGAAGGAGAAACTAAGGAAGAGACCAAACAACCTAAGCAGCTGGAGGCAAAGACAAAACAACACGAAGAGGGTCCATTGCAAAATCCATTGCAAGAGGATGAATTGGCCCAAATTCTGGCCAATATGAGCAAATATGGCCAACCTCGCAGCCCGCTAGGCCTCCAGATTGAGGAAGAACCAAAAGAGCATTCTGCTCAGGACAAAAATGCACCTGAAGAATTGCGTGACGAGAAAGAAAATGAAGAGAATAATTTTTTTCATGATGTAAGTATGACAGGAGAAGAAAATGATGAAGATATAGAAGGGGAACAATCCGCTCCCAGCCAGACTATACCGAAAGAATTGCATGAAGAAGAAGGGGTGGACAAGGAAGTTACCCAGGAAATAGCAGAGCCAGCTAGGGTTTCTAATCCTGAGCAACCTAAACAAAACAATGAAGGAGCACCCCAAGAGGAAAACCAGGGAATTGGCCAAGATAATAGTCCAGGCCCGAGTAAACAAATAGCTGCTCCTTCTAAGGAAACAGAAGAAATTAAATGATTACAAAAGAACAACAAAGATTACTGAATGTTATAGCTCGACTTTGACAACAAATCAAGGTTTTGAAAATGAGAAAGAGAGCAAAAAGGACTTCAGGGTAAGACATGCAACCACTCTGGTAAGACCCCCCAAGAAAAAGGTTTGCAGGACCCATGTTCAACTCGTTGTTCAAAACCCGGTCGAAGAAGAGTCTGTTGTTCAAACCACTGTAGAAGAACAGTCTGCCGTTCAAAACCCTATTGAAGTGTGGACTGTTGTTCAAAAGGAAAAGGAACAACATCCCACTGTTGCCCATGTTGAAGTGCAAACAGACGATATATCAGCCTGTGACAAGGAAGTTCAGATAGAGGCACGGTCCTCTGAAGGAATGCAGACTATAAACACGAGGTGACACAATAATAAGATTCAAGTAAATCTGCCACTGGCCACTACTATGTGGGATAGAAATACGAGGACAATAACCCTATGAGAGGGTTTGATGCAAGCTCAGCAAGCAGTATAAAACTCACAGAACAAATGGTTTCTTGAGAAAAGTACGAAGAATTACAACAACAGCTAAGGAATGTCAATTTATCCAAAAGCCAGGCCTTTGAAGGATGGCGAAGGGAAGAGGAAAAAGTCACAAAGGTAACTCATAGATTAGATGTAGTTATCAAACAGATGGATACCTTATGCTCTTTGTACACTAACGTTCTAGCATGTAGAGCCCCTGCCAAGAATTATGCCTTGTTTTTAATGGAACAATATTTTCAATTGAAAATTAAGGCCGTCAAAGCAAGAGCCCCTATACAAATTAATACCATTGATGACTTTATAAATTGTTGTAAGAATTATGGAGTAAAGGTTGAAAGATTACTGTGTGAATTCTATCTGCATAACCTTGTGTTAGATCAAGAGACAGAGCAGAACCTCGGCCCTTTCATTGGGGATATCCAACTGCAGGCATTTATTTCATTTGGGGTTAATCAAATCAAATGGCTTAAAGCCTATAATTCCTTCCAAAGACAAGAAAACGGATTAGACTTATGGGTAAGAGCTGAGCCTAGATATCCATTACAGTTATGGAACAAACACAGGAGCCTCCTCAGGATTTCGAGCGTGATTGACACGTTAGGACCCATTCATTCAGCAATCAATCAACAAGGGACAGAATACTTCTTTACCATTAAGGACCTTGCCATTGTAGCTGCTAAATTTCGATATCAGACCTCTAATCTGAACATCCAACTCAGGGAACCATTTAATTACGAGAACTTTAAGTTAGTCATTGATCGCTTGAACCTCTATGGCGAAATTATCCTGAGGGCAGGGCCATCTTGGTTAGGATATAGGTTTCGAAGTCCAATTATTTGGCACCCTCCACCTGGATACCAAGCCCTGTATGAAATGCCTAAGGGTCAAACGGGCCATATTTTTGAACACCTAGTTAGGCATCATGGATGTAGACCACCACATGAGATCCCATCTCCAGCTTACTCTCCCACTGCCTTACATGTCAACTACAATGTTTTCACGAGGGCATGAAAAAGGGTAAGCAGGGGGGTGTGTGGAGTACTGAAGAAGGTATGTTTTTATTGATTGATTTTTCATCTTTTCTTTAGAACGCATAACACCTTTGCATCATGAACTAGGTAGATAATGGGAAATCATGAGAAATCTATAAGATTTATATGCAACATGAAAAACACTAATAATTGCCATTCCTTATGCAGGAAAAGGGAAAAAATAAATATTGCCACTCCAAAGAAAAAAATAGGGCCAAGCTAACCGCTATCCCCTTAGCAGGGAACCATATGCAAACAAGACGATTTAAATAAAACATCTCAGCCAAGGAAAGGAAAAGGAGATATTGACTCGGTGCAAGAAAACAACTAGATAACTGAGGATTAATAGCTTGGTGAATCCCTCAGGATCCTTTGATCCTAAGGGATCGCTGCTTTAACTACTCTCACATCCTTGATATCTCCGCTTTAGCTGTTATAAGTAGGGGCAGCACTGCTAGCCCAGGGGACTATTAATTTTTATGTAACTTTGCTCTGTAATTGAAACTTTGATCATCGACTCTCGTTGAGAAGTGATCCACTGTAACTCTGTTTTAATGCTTTAATATAAAGTTGGTTGCTGCTCTGTCTGTGATCCTGGAATAATCTCAAGTGGTGTGTCCCTGGAGGCTAAGGGCCTAGCCCTGGTGGAACACTTGCTCCTATATCATTACCTTTAGTTCGTGTGTGGTTTTCATTTTCAGCTTTGTTCGGTAATCTGGTGTGTTTTTTTATTTTATATCACAACTCTGTTATATTTACAACATCATTCTCTACAACAAGAAGGTCGTATTATTCATTATGACTTTATAACATATTATTGTTCCTTTAAGTCATTAATGTAACCTTATTGTTCTTTACAAAATGTTGTTTCTGTTCCATTACAAAGTAACTGTGTTGTAACCTTTATCAATTGGTATTATTGGATTCATCTAAATATTATATTTAATTGCGATTGTTGATTCAGCTGATATTGCTATTCCATTACGAATTACGATTGTCATCCTTATAACTAAGATTGATATTTGTATTACCGAGATCATATTACAGTCTTTCTCAATACTAAGGTGTGCCGTGTGTTAAGTCTATTGTGCATCTACATTTGGTTCTAAAGCGTTGTGCTATATTTCATTACTAATCAGTTGTCATTCTATTTCAGTGTGTTGTCTGATTTATCCTTTAAGTAAAGATTTCCATCTGATTTCTATAGGATACGATTGCTGCACTTGTTCCTGTAAATTAAGGTGTTGCTGTTCATCAGACTTAGTTGATGTTACATTTTCTAGTTGTTGTTCCATTTCTTAGTTGTTGTTCTATTTCCTGTTATTTGCGTTATTGTTTCTTTGGTGTGCAGAACGATCTGAAACTGTAGTGGGCATTGACATTTGTTGTCTAGTCCCCAGATTGATGATCTATTCCTTGATTTTCTTCTGTTACATTAGTTTACGGAGGGATAAGTTATTGTTACTGTACCCTTGAATGATAATTTACTTATTCTTCTGAATGCATGACTTAGGCTATAAAGTGCTTTGTTGTAAGTATATCTTCTTTTAAGCATCCGTTTACTCTTGTATTTTCTTGAGCTATACTACTAGCATTACTCTGACAAATGACTGCCTCAAACTGAGTACACTCTTTGAGATAGCAAATCGTTCCTGGATTGACAATTTCATGTGAGGTAATTAGAGGTGAAAACAACCCTTTTTTATGGCTCGACACGTAACCCACCATCTTGTGGGCATAGCACACAGTCCCCAGTCCAAGGCTTGCAAGCATTGCTTTTCCGGCACCTCCCTTTCAAATGCATTGAGGAAGGCATCTACTTCATTTAGACCATCATAAGTAGGCAGATTTCTTTCTTTTGATGACACATAGTGCAATGACCGAGTCATCATACTGTAATTCAGCGTAGTTACTTTGTGTAACCGATTCTGCCAAGCATTTTATTTCTTCGTCAAAATTTGAAGTGTAGGAACTCTCGTGTTCCCATGTAGTCCACCCATCCATGACGTGATTCACCTAGTCTTGGTCTCATGCTATTATCTTATATATGCAGTCCAGATCATCATCACTCTCATAGTCGCAGACTGGTTCTTTATAGCACGATCCTTTAGTAGGATATAGGGGTATTATTATGCGCAGTGATTTCTTCTCAAAGATAATCTTTCACTTTTTCATATTAATTACCCTATTCATATCAGTTCCCAGTCAATTCCCAAGAGCGCAGGGTATGGATTGTTGTCATCAATAATCTTTATCACTTCGAAATTCACGAGCGCGCTCGCTCCGTTAATATCCACAGTCACTCCCTGCAGTCACCCCATGGATATGATTTTCTGATGATTCGCCATCCTCACCTAAATCGAACACCATTGCAACGTAGGTCTCCCCATTCTCTCCCATGTCTATTTCGATAAAACATTCGCATCTGATCCCAAATCCAGAATGACTTATCCATCTCGTACTCTCTGATCTACACGATCAGTCTCATTTCACGCCCTGTCCTTGTCTTAAGCTTTCCGATCTTCTAGACTACGGGCTATTCACTTGGTGCAGTCTTAGCACATCTATTGATAAGTCCCTATAACCCTTTCATAGCCTTACTATCCCGCAGTAACTTCATATAGGTTTCTAGGAAGGTAGTGAGCATAGAGGGGTCCATCTCTAACTCAAGCTTATCTTTTCTTTCTGAAGTGTAGGCCTCAGCGAAGCTCTTCTTAGCTTCCATGAAGGTTTCCCGAGCGCACTCTAAATCAAACTCAGCTTCTTTTGTCGGGGCCTTGCAAACCTAGGTACTGTCTTCTTGCTATTTCCCCTTGTCATCTCCCATCGTGATTCCACTTCGGAGCACTGTATTTAGGATCGGATCTTCCTTGCACGGCTCAAACCTCATCATCTACAGGTTCCGAGTCGGGGGAGGTGGTAGTGCTCCTTTGTCCCGTATCCTGGCTATCAGCGTAGGACAATATTTTGTTTCATGATCGAACAACGTGCAATACTTGCACGAAGGATGCATTGGATTAGTGCAGTCATAGGCATAGTGTCCTGGCCCTCTGCAATTGTAGCAAGTCAATTGTCTGTGACCTCTACCAGGTCCTCTTCCACCTTGGCCTCATCTATGCCCCTGAAATCGTGTCTGCACCATCTCTACATTCTAGTCAAGGGGCCATGTTTCAACCCGAAACCTATAGGTAGGAGTCCTATCCATCATCAATTCATAGCTTCTACAAGTACACTCATCATGTCCCACCGATCTACAAAAGTTACAGAACAACTATTGTGGAGTTTGCATATACTTCTGTAACAAGTGGTAGTTATTTGTGGCATGCTTTCCAGCTATTTGACAGATAGCACACCACAAATCAGGCACCACGCTAGGTCTTGTTTGAGCTTCCAACATTAAATGCATCGGTCCTCCACCTGGAAGGTAATTTGTAAAGCCTGGGCAGTGGTCCCTATCATGACCCTAATTCTTACATTTCACGCACCATACTTCTTCACGTACCTCTGGCCGAACCATCCTATACTGCTTCAAGATTTGCATTTGAAGGCACAGATTCTTCAGCTGCATGTGGATCTGTTGAAATCCTAGATTAATATCTTGCATCGGAGTCTCATGTAGTCTCATGGCAATCTCCAAGGCCTTTGCCTGAGTTGTTATCTTCTACTGCGATAGCGCACTTCTTAAGTGTGGTAGTAGCGATGCCACAAACCATTCGCGACGCTGTCCATTTATCAAATTCATGTTGGTTTCACTGATCATACATTTCAGCCTATGATCTAGTTCCCAAGGCATCTCACCTAGTAGCATCGTGATCTATTTGAATCCAACAATCGACCACGCTTCAGATTTAGGCCTCCTAAATTCCCTATCCAGTGATCTTGGGATGTCCACTACTCTAGCATTCGGGTTATCACTGGAGTATTTAATATACCAGGTTAGCGCATGATCTTGTAGGGCACTAACCAGTGTTGCCTTCATTATATGGTCATCTATAATACCTTGAGCTTCCCATACAACCCTCACAACAAACCAGAATTTGTCCAGGTCCTCATTTCCCAAGACTTTGAACAAAGGAAACTTCACTGTGTTTTCCATACTGAATCACGGTGGTGGTGGAGGTGGTACGGGTGAAATTGCAGGTGATGGAGGTAAAGCCAGTGGTGGTGTGGGTAGAGGTGGAATTTGAAAAAATCCTTGTTTTATCAGATGAATACCACTTCGCAGAGAGACCTTCGTGATCCCTTCTTCATCCCTTCACGGAGGTGAAATCAAGGGGCTATGCTCTGGACCCTCATTTCCTTCAATTTTGTAAATTCTTCTGCTTCGAGTAGACCCAAACATCAAGTTAGCTACATAACCCACTTTTTGCATAACAACATTTTAATCCAAGTATTCGAAGATTTTACGTAGTTACCTCATGGTCCTTTGAAAAAGCGTCGCTCTACCTCGCTATATCTCACTGAGGTGTCAATCGTGAACTCAGTAACAAAACCTCCTATAATGGGGATCGAGCCAATGATCGACAGCGTGCATGATCTTATCCTCCAAGGCTTCCAACCTTCGCACTAGCTCTAGGGTCCACACAATAGGATTGACAAGTTTCCACCTTCCTTCGTTATCTGCTAGCTTCGTGATCCACTCGTATAGCTTAGTAGGGAAGGACGTGAAAAATATTTCATGGATCTCTGTATACAAGTAGTTTTCTAGCCACTGTTCTTTTGACAGTCATGGGTCTCTATTCTCCTACACCATGAACTCGTGAATTCTTCTGTCTAACTATTCTTTGATTTATTTCTTAATTGGATTCCAGTGATACGACATCACACATCTCTTATGTAGATTCTAGTCCCAACAACAGAACCATTTGTTGTCTTGATGGGGCCTGACCTAGGTTTAGCATTAGTTAGACAAACAAATCCCTATGTTATTGGCCCTTTCGGCATGAGCCCGCAGAGTGCGGACTGAAGCCTCACCTGAAGCAGTATGGGGGGATGCTAGAAACAAGTTTTTGCACCCTTGGTATGGTTGTGATGTCGATTTTTTCCAACTATACCTACCTTCCCGCGGGTTGCTTATCCCTCTTCTCTATCCTTCAGTAGCTTCACGAACTGATACAATCAGCTTCCACGCAGCCCTAACTAGGGGCTAAAGTCCTTTTTTGTTGCTAGGGCAACGAACTGTGATATCTCCCAAAATAAGGTAAGCATCTTACTTATCTTATTAATAGATCTTAGTTAGCTTTGCATAAACAGATGTTCTTAATTGTGTTCACTTAAACAATATAGTTATACAGCTTCGTGCATCATATAAGCATTAGAAGTGAAATTCATACCCAATATAATAGACACATAAACATGAAATAAAGACACATAAATTATAGAATACTTCTCTTTATTGATAATTCTGAACTATTACAGACTCGAATCGCCCTGCGAACTCAGCTGCAGGGGTCCACGCACATAGCTGCAAACTTCTAGGCCCCTACACACTCAGCTGCAAAGCCTCTACCTACGCTACGACACAAAACTTAGACTTCTACTTTAGAACTATCTCTCATACATCATTATTGATTAGTCCATTATTCTATGCCTCTAACTACTTAGAGCTTAGCTCTATTTATACAATCCATGGTCCACAGACCATGGGTACATTTCTTACAACCGACATCACATTATCAAAATAAGGGTGGACAAACCTATGACTCCTTAACATCTACATGCTCCGTGCCCACAAAATATGGAGTATTTACATTTGTATTACAAAATTGGACGAAAATATGGCCTTTTAGTGCCAAAACTACCCTTGGGGGATCGCGCACCCAACATGCACTATCGAAAATATGTTTGAGTGTATAAAATTTTATTAATGTCCATTGCTTAAGTGGAAGAGTTTTACTGCCAACATACATCATTTAAGGCCTAAACATACCCAAAAAGGTTTTAAACCCAATTTTCCAAACTAGATCCCATTGGTAAATATATTCCTATAAGTAGATTTATTCAATTTTCCCACTATAAAAGCATCAAGGTGAAATTATTTATTCATCCGATTTGGATTAGTGACATCCCTACCTTATGAGGTGTTATTTATAAATTAAAATAGATTAGTGAAGCATCATACATTTCCTATATCAGAGGTTATCATCCCCATAGTAGAATAATTGGTTCACCAAAATGTTGAATTGTGTTTATGAGATTGTGTGCAAAGGGAAATAAAATGGTGTGGTTGATGTCCTTTCTAGGAATTATAATGAGGAAGGGCACACATTTTTCTTATTTTTCATAGTTCCCCGATAAATTTCATGTGACATATCAAGAATCATTAGAGAATGACACATTTATGCACATGATATACTAAAGATAAGTTGACCCATAAACACACATAGGTCACACTTAGCAAGATGATGTATTTCATTCTTAATGTTGCAACTTTTTTGTTATATATGTTACCGAAAAAACTAATGTCTATTCAGAACTGCTAGTCCCACTAAGACGGGTAGCTATCTTAGAAACAAACAAACTAAAGTTACTTTCATTTTCCTTTATGAGAGATAGATGAGAAAGAAGTAGAGAGTACCAACCTCAGTCTTTCACTTGGCTCCTTGCTTGTTTCCTTTCCCCTTTGACAGAATCTCGCCACTGCTTCCTTACTTGTTCCGTTTCAAAGAGAACCTGTAGAATCATAGCAACATAATACCATCAAAGCATAGAGATCTATCACTGTAAACAATATAGGATCAGATATATATTGACCATACAAATGCATATATCAACATAATATTTAGAGATACACAAGAATATGGAGGAAAACTCAAATAGCTTTATTGATAAAATTAGTAGAAGAGAGGATTACAACCACTTGGTCTGACCCAGTGCCATCCTCTCAGCTTGAAAGCCCTCTTCACCTCATACAAAGAAAGATCACCCAACAATGTCTTCAAAGAGAAACCAATAGCACTTCTTTGCAAATTACCAAACTCCAACCTCTAGATCTCTAGGATGAGGGATCCATATATAAATATTTGCAGGGGGGGAGTCAGCTTCTGGGATTTTGATTAGTGTCATCTCTCTGATAGTTCTTGGTTCCACTTGGAGATTTCATGATCTCTTACTCATCCTTCGGCGAATTCAGGGAGGCAAGTGTCAAATGAACAGCTTCTAGAAGATTCTCAGGGTCTCCACCTAGCAAATTGCTTGTGCCATTTGTCTGCTCTCACTCATCGTACCCTACAGAAGGGCTTTCCAGTATGCATCGCACTTTTTACTTGTGGTAGGTGAGATGCATCGCACCCTTAGCACTGGGCAGTCTGTATGGTCTTGCTTTGACCAGTTCTGAGTAGTTTTTCATGGAGAACTTCTAGGAGATGATGTAATCAGCTGACCTTACTCCTTTAGGGTATGAAACAACACTTTTAGGGACTTAGAAGCCCTTGGCTTATGTACATATGTGATTGGGGTTGCAGTGCCCAAATATGTCTATAAAATTTGCCTCCTAAAGCATGAGGTCGTAAATCTTTTGATGTCGGGTGAAATGATTTATAATGAGGATCTGAGGTTTTTCAAACTGGAAGGTGACCTGTAATAAGATACAATACAATACATTATCTTCATAATGTTTTCATGATCTGGCTGAGGTGGGCATTCCCATGCTCAGCTTGATAAATTCATTTTCATTTACATAGGACAGACAACTGTCTGTGTGCAGACAGATGATTTTGGTAGAGCCATCATCCCTTAGTTTGGATGATTATCTATGCAGCAATGATGTACATTTGATGTCTTTATTTTCCTGAATATATCACAGCCCGGATGGATGAAACTAGATCTGTAGTCTTCAAAACTCGTTCAATCTTTGCTCGAAAGTACAAGTTGATCCATGTGAAAAGATGTTCTGATGTCGAACATGGAAGGACATTGCCTGATTACTAGCCAATGATGTAAGTTGTTAACAAGCACGAGAGGAATCACCGATGATGATGATGAACCTCAAGGTACTGCAGTAAAATTCATGTGGTGTCAATACATGAGTCCGTGTCGAGCACCACGCAAAATATTTCAATCGGAAGCCATTAATGTAAACCCGCCACCGGAAGTGAGAAATTTTCCATTGAGGCATGCAAGCTTCAAAGTACTGAAAGGGTTGCTCCTAGGTCGGCTTCATGGATAATGAGCTGATGTTGACAAGAAGTGACCCGTCATAGGAGGGCATTGATGGAGCCCACATCTACGATACAGAACGGAGCAAATTATTTTGTCGAGGTGAAAATGATCTGATGATACAAGGTTCAGGGTGGCAGTCATGAAAGAATGAAGCGTGAAGGTATTGCATCGGATGAGACACAAGCTGGGTAGGTGAATTCTCTGAGTGACTTCTCTTGAACATATTGGCGACACTGAAATGGATTGGTAGCGTTAACCCCAAAAGTGGATGGTACAATGGACCAATGGTGATATGACCGGTGAATGGAATAACCCAACCCGACTCAATCATGGTGATGGAGTGAAAGTGTCATGTTCAGGAGCGACGTGCTACCAATAAAGTTTCTTCAAGTTTTCTTCCCAATTTTCCCCAGTCATTTTTGAACAGTACCTCTTTATTTTTGTCAAGCTTGAGGAGGCTAACATATGCTTGTTCTATAATTTGCCCTTTGGGAAAACCCGTCTTTATGTTTTAACAAGCCTAGTGACAGTGAAACCCACTCTTGTCTAAATGGACAAGTTTGTCGCTATTGTTTTAACAAGTTTAACGACAAGGACAACTTGGTCCTTTTCAATTTTAAGGAGTCTGAAAAGAGATGGAAAGGAAACTCCAATATTCCTTTTTCATAGTATAATCCCTTAAGTCCAAAAAAGTATAAAACAATGCAAAAGGGACGACTTTTCGATAGTTTTAACGAGCCGAACAAGACAAACGCTCGATCTTTTTGTGCAATAATCCCTCAGGTCCAAAAATATTAAATTCTAGAGGAGGGATGGCACTTCCAATCACTTTAACAAGCTGGAGAGGCCAATTGCTCGGCAATCTTTTCATATTTTACGAGTCAGATGAAAAGAGCTTAAAGGAGACTCATTTTTGAGGAATGAGTGATATTTCGAGTAGCAGCTAGTTCCAGGTGAGGGTTGGAACTTTCCAATCATGGCAGTGTCAAGAATATGGCTAATAGAATCACTCGTCGCAACTGTTCCTCAGAAGGGGTAAACAATCAAATGGAGGCATATGATCAGCTAAAACAGAGTGGAGGTGATAGTAAGAACACAACCAAGGCTCAAAAGCTGATGATAATGCATTTGCAATGGTTATTTACCGGAGGTGGGTTCATTTTTTAATGAGCTTAAACTTTGGTGGAACATATGCTCATTGCTAGGTTTAATTTTTAACGAGCTTGAACTTTGCGTAAAACTGCTCATGCTAATGGTCATTGATATTTGATTCATTGATAACACTATGTTCTTTTGACGGTCGTACTACCTGTTCAATTGCTCCATCAAACTGATTAGAAATGAGGACATATGAGTTAAAAAACTAATACCATACTTAAATTACGTGAAAGGTAACTTAAAAATAGTTTTTTACCCCTCCATTTACCATTTCATTTGGAGTTGTGACTATTGGAGCTCTAGAGGTGTTTTCCCCCTTGATTTTCATTAGCTGATTCCGGGAGATTCTGTGGACAATTTTTGGCGCCATCTGGACCAAGTAGGAGCTAAAACTGAGCTCTTCAATTGCATTCTTTCCTTTTTGAATTCTAAGCATGTTTTCCTTCTTTTTTGGGCCCCTGGGGTTTGAACATTTCATTCTGCCCCCATCGCACCTAGTATACATTGAAAGGTGTGATGCATCCTAGGCTGGCCACTAGCCAGTGAGGATGCATCTCACCTAGTACATAGCTAGGGTGCGATGGGCAGAAGGAGGAAAACTTTCGCACTGATTTTTCATGGAAATTCTGCCTGTTTTTTGCCAAATTAGGATCCTAATTCTTCCCTTGTTTTATTTTTAGAGATTCATCGAAGAAAAAATGGTTGTTACATGGTGTCAACGTGAGCATGAAGAAGAGGACATGGTTGCCCTACATCATCCGGGTACGATAATTGCATTGCGGAACTCTGGCTTGCTCAAGTTCTTCCGCATATCTAGCATGAGGCAACAAATCAATTTGTTGCAATATTTCCTCGATGCATGGGATCCTACCAACCAAGTGTTTCAGATAAGAGGCAAATCCATCCCCATGACTATTGAGAACATCTACTTTTTGACTAGTTTATCGAGGCGTGGTGCCCCTCTCTCATTATCAGGTTCTACCCGTGGGGGTGAATTTGTGAGGGATTATATTCGCCGATACTGTAAAGAAGGATCTCAGTCGAGCAAGAAAGACAAGATTAGTATCCAAGATGTCACAGACCAGTCCTTGAGGACTAATTTATTCACCTTTTCTAGACTGGCTGGTAGCATGGCCCTTCACTTGGCCAATAGGTCCTATATGCAGTACGCCTTAGAATGTCTCGAACCCAAGGTATTAAACTGGTGTGATGCAGTACTTCCAGTGATCAAAGAACAACTTACCAAGGTGAAAAATGGAAGATCTAAGAACTTTTTCTATGGTTCTATTCTGACCATTTTTGCCTTGGAGAGGATCCCACTAATGCAGCCCCAGTACATCTCACTTGGCCTACCACCATCGACTAAGCCGTGAATGCAAAGATCGGTCGACCTTATGGCCAAACATGCTGGTCAATTGCAGGTTTTATTCTCTGATGCTTTCTTCGAGTGGTTCAACCATCAGTAGATGGTTTATGTCGAGTATCCATATGCTGGGATGGATTTCCGGGGTGACCTAGATTTGGTGCTGCCGGCTGGCAAGCAGTGGGGTGTCCTAGGTAAAACTCTCTGACCTTATCTCTGTTTATTGTTTTTATAATGTTCTTATGTTTTTTAAATATTTATCAAGACTAATCAAAACTCATGATCTTATGCAGATATCGAGCCAGTGCGACCAGCAGTGCGCCCGAGAGTAGCAGCTGCTGTTCCAGTAGGAGAGGCTATAGGGAGGGCCATTCTTCATGGCCTGGATGTATCCAAGACCCTTGCATTGTTGCAGGATCAGATTGAGGGTCTCACCCTTGGTATTCCAGATGTAAGGACCGATGAGCTGCCTCTGAGATTACAGTTCCATACCACTGGCGTGTGGAGCTGATGGACTAGGCTCTTACGCATGATTGCATAGGCGGTGACTAGTTATCACCATCACCATTAGATTAGGGTGCCCCCTTGCATTTTGAGTTTTTGGGTCATATGACCGATTTTTTCCTAGACACAGAACACTATGTACAAACTATAAACAGTTATATATATATATATATATATATATATATATATATATATATATATATATATATATATATATATATATATATATATTTGATTTTCGGAGCTTTATTTTGGTTAAGTTATATGATCCTGATGCAGTTATTGATAAAATGCTTTTCTTTTACAAATGTTGCAAATGTCTATCTAACACATAATTTTCTAATGAATCGGTTAATGTGTTTAAGTTTCTGGAAATATGTTGATATTGAATAGAATCGAACTGCCCTTCCAAAATCTTGACACTTGGGAACATGTGATAGATAGCTGGATTTCAAACGGAATAGATGCCTGTAAGCTGTAGAATGATGAGCTGTGAGTCTAGCCTGACGACAAGTCGGCGTATGCCATGCACGATGGCATCAGAGAGGAGTTCTATCAACGCGCTATATTCAGCGATGTTGTTCATTGATTGACCAATACACACCCCTCTGAAACTCACTAACTCGCCGCTTGGATCAAAGATGGCCCAAGCTGTAGAAGATAGGTTCCGTGTACTACGACTTGCCCCATTGGCGTATCCAACAAATGATTCCAATGGGTTCGACATCTGCAACAAAATGCAAAAGTGGATTACCTAACCAAAACTATCACTCTTAACGAAAACAAAAATTTAACAAAAGCATATGAAGAGGTTACCATGCCAAGTTAAGCATAATAACGCTTAAGGTACAACCCGTTTTGGGGTTGCGATAGTGGAATCCCGTCATAATCTACTATCTCGTAGGCTCCTTTTGTTAATGCACGTTTAACAATGTAGGGACCCATCCAAAAATACTGGAACTTACCTGCTCCCAATTTATCGGATTCCTAATCGTAAAGCAAGACCAGGTCACCTTCTGAGAAAACGCGGGGTTTGACATTCTTGTCAAATTGTGCTTTGACTCGTTTCTTATGTGCTTCTTTAGCCAAGGCGGCATCACGATGGGTTTCATCCAATTGGATTAACTCTAAGAAACGAGCCTCTTCCTCTGAAGCTCCAGGGAGGAGATCAACTGCGAGCTTGAGAGACGAAATTTCACAGTGAACTGGTAAGATTGCTTCTAGGCCATACACTAGCTGAAAGGGCATAAATCTAGTCGCATTTTGTATCGATGTCCGGTATGCCCACAAGGCTAAGTATAGGATTAGGTTCCAACTCCGTTTATGGACTCCAATCATCCTTTGTAGCATGTGTTTCAGGACTTTGTTGATCGCCTCAACTTGCCCGTTAGCTTGCGGATAATATGGAGTAGAGATGTTGTGGGATAGTCCTAATTTGGTGGCCAATTCAACCATCATATGACTTCAGAAATGTGATCCATGATTTGTGACTTTAGCTTGTGGAACGCCGAACCTGGAGACTACATGATTGAAAAAGAAAAGAGTGGCCATTTCGCCGTTGTTGTTTAATGTAGGCATCGCCTCGGCCCATTTCGTAAAATAGTCAACTGCGACTATGATATACCCATGCCCCCCAGCCAAGGTGGGGTTACATTGCATGAAATATATGCCCCATTTGGTGAATGGCCCAACAGAAACTACTGGCTACAGAGGTGTAGGTGCTATTCTAGTTTTGCGGTCGAAGATTTGACAAGCATGGAAACTCATGACTCTGGTTATGCAATCTTTGAACATTGTTGGCCAGAAGTATCCCGCTCGTAAAATCTTTTGTGCCGTAGCATAGCCAGATTTATGCCCCCCACATGCACCTGAATGACAATCATTCAGGACTTTTTTGGCCTCCTCATGGGTGAGGCACCTTCGCAGAACTGTATCGACACCACGACGGTAAAGTGTATCACTGACTATCATGTAGTCTTTTGCTTGGTATCGAGTACGTCACTGTTCTGAGCGAGAGGTATTACACCTACACGTTTGGGTTTGGAGATAAATGATTATGTCTCCATACCATGGATCGCTTGAAAATATCAGAAACAAAAATTCATCCATGATTGTTGCTTTAGATGTTGAATCGTTGGATGACAATGGGAAATCACATAGTAACTCCGCGAAAACGAGAGCTTTCTTTGACTTGGATTTTACGAATTCCAGATCAAACTCTTGCAAAATTGCTATCCACTTCGAATATTTGTCCCCAAGCAACTGTCACGACAAGATGTAAGTCATGGGGTTGCAATCTGAAAAAGTGGTAGTTTTTCGAAAGAGAACATAGTGTCAAAATCTCTGTATTGCTTGAACAGCTGCGAGAGCCAGATTTTCAACATAAGAGTACTTGCTTTCTGTATCATTTACGTTTTGACTTAAATAATAAATAGGATGTTTGATTCCATTGTCTTCTTGAACTAAAACCATTGCGATGGTTGTATCTGCTACAGCCAGATATAGGTTAAAGTCTCTTTGATAATCAGGAGCATACATCAATCATGCTTTTATTAGGGATTGCTTTAGAGCATCAAATGAAGCTTGCACGACCTGATCTCAGTTGAAGGGTACTTCCTTTTTCAAGAGACGTGTATAACCTTTAGCAAGTTCGGCGTAATTTGGAATGACCCTTCTCAAAAAGTTTGCTTTCCCTTGGAGTTTCTAAATCTGAAGAAAATTTGAAGGTGGAAGAAAATCGATGATTGCCTAAAACTTGCACGGGTCGAGATGAATCCCGTCCTTTGAAACTACAAAGCCAAGTAAACGACCAGAACCAATGCAAAACACACACTTGTGCGGATTGAGTCTTATTTTGTAGTGTCGACAATGTAGAAATATTGCTGTCAAATGCTGCGGATGATCGGTCCGCTTTCGCGAGTGAGCCGGAAGATCGTCGAGGTCTGGTTGAATGATGTTCTTGATGTCATGGAAGGCATAATTCATTTCCCTCTGAAAAGTTGCCCCTGCATTCTTTAAACCAAAAGGTAGCTTACGGTACGCGAATGTGCCCCACGGACAGATAAATGCAGTCTTTGACTGGTCCTGTGGGCAGATATTTATTTGATTATACCCAGAAAATCCATCCATAAATGAAAAGATTTCGCATCCGGTGCATTCATCAATTATCTAGTCGATGAAGGGTGTAGGGTCATTGTCCTTTGGACAAGCTTGATTTACATCCCTGTAATCGATGCACACTCTAATTGTTCCTTGATTTTTCATCACAGGAACAATGTTTGATATCCAATTAGTTAAAGGAACCGGGTAAATGAAACCAACATGGAGAATTTTTTCAACTTCTCCCTTGATGGCGGTGGCTTTCTTTGGATGCACCTACCGAAGCCGTTGTCTTACTGGTTTGACATCTGGATACATCTTAATTTCGTGTTCAACTATGCTCAAGTCAATGCCTGGAATTTCTTCATATGACCATGCAAAGACATCTCTAAACTCGAAAAAGAGAGCGTAATATACTAGTCTTCCAGTTGTGAAGAAGAACAATATTTTCTGACATGAATATTTTCTACAACATCTGGTTTGGTCGAGATATTTATGGCAATAGTTTCTTCAATATTGGACAGATTTTGCTCGGAATCCACCGTATTTACATTATTTGATAGAAAATCAAAAACTGATGGATGATTAAAGTGATCGGAGTAATCTTCGTTGTAATCTGGAAGATGGGAATGATGGTGGTAATCTTCCCATGGTGCCCCCTCTATGTTCATTGATTGAACAATTCCTTCGTCTGTAGAATGTACATGCGACCAAGGATCTGAGGAGGTACCATACTCTTTAAACCTATCTACCTAAATGCTTGACGAGCATTCATTTGGGTTTGCCTCCCATGCCGAGAACATTGATTGCTACAGTACTTCTATTGGGCTTGGAGGCAATTACTGGTGATGATCCATGCTAATATCGTGTTCAGACATCTTCTGAATGGAAGATACCATATTGCAGGTTCCCACCGCGGCCACTTCTACCAGGTTGTTTGGAGGCGGTAGGGAAAAAGTACCCATCAATGTAGGGTCTTTTAGCAGG
This sequence comes from Pinus tabuliformis, assembly GCA_031772625.1. Lineage (NCBI taxonomy): Eukaryota > Viridiplantae > Streptophyta > Pinopsida > Pinales > Pinaceae > Pinus > Pinus tabuliformis. The sequence continues at coordinate 374,372,200 of CM062811.1, read as the reverse complement.
CCTACCCTGATATTTTGAAGCAACTGAGAGCTTCCGTGGATCATCAGGATGCTTCCCGTAACTTGTGAACTATTTGGGATAAAGGTTTCTTGGTCAACGATTGTAATTCCTCCTTGAAAAGGAAATGCAATATTTCTGAAGTACATTGACACAACGGCGGCCATAGCATAAATCTAAGGCCTTCCCAGTAGGATGTTATAATCGAAATTTCCATCAATAACTTCAACATCAATTTCTATTGTTTTTCCCCCCAGTTCAACTTGTAAGTTACTCAAAATCTCGTATGGATTGTATGTTCGTCCATCGAATTCTTTTAACATCGTTGACGATCACGACAAGGGTGGTGATCCTAAACTTTTCCAACAACTCATTGACATAATACATGTAGATGCCCCCTCATCAATAATTGTTCGATGAGCAGTTTTGTTGAGGGCTTTCACTTGAATGAGGAAAGCGAGTTGAGCTGGTAACTGAGGTTCATATCCTTTATGATTAAAGGCCACAAGATTGGAATCCGCTGGGTCAATCCCACCTATTGTTGATAATAGAGCTTGCTTTTGGGAGGGGCAATTTTGCAGTACTTTAGGTGCCGACATAGCGGATGGATATTGGGCCAGGTCCTCTACTATATTATAATTTTGTGCCACTCTGGCACGAGGATTAAATGTCGATTTGTGCACTACTCCCTTTGGTGGCTTTATCATTAGCTCAGGAATGATGGGTGGCACAACTTCGATCAAAGTTGTTGTTGAAATACTAGGTTGATTAGTACCCTTTTTGTTCGACATCTATGGATTCCCATAATCTTTATTCCTTGTCGATATCAAAGCATCATTTTGTTGTTTTGAAATGGACAACATAAGCACTTGGGATGGGGAAGCCCTACTGCTAGCAACCAGATTGGTTCTTGGGTTCAGAAATGGGTCAATAAATACTGTTGAAGTTCTTGAATTCTTAAAGATTTTCTTAACTTCAGCTTTATATGGACAATCCCTTGTCCAATGATCCTCATCGCATATGAGGTATGGCTGACCAGGTTTCTTTTGCCCAGAAGGGTTTGCAGTAGATTTTTCAGGAGACGAATCGTCATGTTTCTTCTTTTTTCTCTTCCCTTTCTTCTTACCCCCCGGTTTCTTTGGTTCTTTGCCTTTGTTGGTTGACATGGCATTAACCTCCGAGGCGAGAAGTTCTTCATTTGCATTTTGACCAGAAACCTTATGGTCTTTCTTAGATGTAGCCTTTGTCAATTTCGTGCTTGTCGTATCTATCACTCCATCACCGGCATGAGAGTCCTTGTTTGATTTAGGAGGAGGAGGAATGGAAAATTCTAGCCTTGGAGCATCAGGGATTTTGGCATAGAGCGTGCCAGACTGAGTATAGATCAAGTCTAGATATTGCACACGAGCAATGACCTACTCTTCAGTGACGACTCCTCCCTTTGCCACATCTTCTGTAATAGAAGGTAACAAGGACTTAATAAACCATTCAGCTAGTAGCTGATCAGGGACATATGTTTTTCCCATTCTACGATGGCGTCGCCATTCATGAATGTGATTAGATATGTGAGTGTCCGTTGTCTGTTTCAAATTGGTAAGAAGCTCTGTTCCTATTTTGTACCTTATTGGTAATTAAAAATGGGTTAAAAAGGTGGTGGCAAGGGTGCCAAAGTTATCAAATGAAGCTCTAGGCAATTCAATGTACCATTTTGCTGCTGGAGAAGTTAACGTTCGCTTAAAAAGGCGAAGCCTAATCAAATCATCATTTGAAGTGTTGGAGGAACACCATAGATGAAAGGTCATCACATGATTTGATGGATCTTCACCCAGATTTCCATTGAATTTAGGAATATCTGATGGAAGTTTATGAGGAATCACCAGCCACCAAGGGGCATAAGCGATTGGATCATTCATTAGCCGATTTAGATCTAGTAACTCTAAATTCGTCGTGAAGGGCAACTGTTGATTCAGGTTCGACGAAGTGTGCCCAGGATAAGATGGGATTGCCTGAGCAGTGGGTCTTTGCATACTGGCATAATGCATTTGATGCTGATAACTTTGATAAGGTTTTTGGGCATACCCAATTTGGGATGATTGATGATAACCGTTATGAATATATGACTTCCCATTACCAGCAAAACTTTGTTGCTTAGGTCCTTGGTAATCTTGCTAGAATTGCGGTTGTTGATGTTGCACCAGCCATGGTTGTGAATCCATTTGTTGTTGCTCAATACTAGATGTTTGACCAAGATGAGGGGTAATAGTACCCGTTTGAGCCTGAGTTGCTCTAGTTAAGGAGCCACTAACCAGCGATTGCAGTTGCGTCGTGGAGACAAGAGGCTATTATATTACGACCTAAGAAGCTTGAGGCTGGCAAACAACAGGCAACGCTTGTACTTGTGACACTGTCACAATAGCTGGTCTAGTGGGGATATTCAACATAGGTCGACTCAATTGCATTGAGTATACAATTCTTGGTTGTTGAGGCAATATTGGCACCCAACCACTAGATGTGATTCCATTTTGACCCAAACTCGGTTGAGAACTCTCATATGGTTGTTCTCCCAGAGGGAACAATGAAAGGGCATACTGCCCTCCATACGGTGGCAATCTAGTGGTGACAGGAAATATTGGTCTTTGGAGACTGGACTACCCAAATTGATACTGTTGTGAAGGATCAATTTGCTGAGACTCAACATAAGAAATTCCAGATATTATTCCGGAAAATAAACGGGAATAGGCCATACTACCGAAACAGTCCCTGGGTGGACTCCCTCTAGCGGTTGAGAGCTAGTTTGGACAGATGGTATGCTAGAAAACATCGTCGAAGTGGTGGTAGGAGGTTCTGCTAACACTGTATCGGATGACACAATCCTAGATGTCGATGGTTTTCCAGACATATCGAGTCTATCCAAAAGACTTCCTAGCGATTCTACAGGAACTTGCGATGAAGGGGTATTAACTTCTGAAGTAGAAGGATATGGGTGGATACCAGTTCTGAAATGTGATGGAGTACTGGATGGAAGATCCTCCATAATCTCTTCTATAGAAATTGATCCAGGTGGAAGAGGTAGACCTTCAGGTCGGTAAAATATTTTTGGTGCTGAAGAAGGTATAGATTCTACAACGACAGATGCTAGAGGGGTAACACCTTCCAAATCAATTCTAGATGGAGCTGGTTCAAGAATAGAAATGTTTACTATTACACTATGATCAGTTCTAATTTCCTCTTGTAACTGCAGAACTTCTTCTGTAGAGGTAGGGATACCAGAAATGGTTGGAGTAACTGGAGTCTCAAAGGATGTTGAAACACAAGTTTCAAACAAACTAGGAGACTTTGACCCAGTTGAACGAGTTCGCTTTGCCCAGAATGGTTTCGTTTTTGGAGTCAAAGATGGTTGACTCATCAGTCTCTGCGAACGATGGGGTTTTGATTGACTTTCTTCCACGATTGCGGATTATTTGATCAACTCAAAATAAGAGGGGAAAGTGTTATTCCGAATTAAATGAATTTTAGATGCTTTGACACAACTTGCTTTTTCAATTTTTAAGAGTCGAGAAAAAGCTAAAGATGACTCTAGTCACCTTCGATTTTTAATGAGCCTGAAGTGACAAGCGCTCAGATGGACCTTTTCCTTTAAGGAGTCTGAAAAGGAATGAAAGATACTACTCCGAAAATCTAGACAGAGGGATTACCAAACCAATCACAAAACTAAAGAATACTTTTTATGGTACGCAGTCAATCTTCCCGAATGCTGTGTTCAGTGCATTGCGATCAATGGGGAGGCAGACACGACTTCCTAAGGATAAAGGATATAGCCTATTGTGGTCTCCCAATATATACTCGATGGTACGTGGGAGCACAAGTCCGTACTGGCACTTGTCATCTGAAAGAGGAGGAATCACCCAACCTATGATGAAAGCGACAGTTACCAGGCTTTACGACGTTGGATTACGTCTATAGCCTAGACTTCTCGATGTTGTGTGTTAGGTTCCAAATCGTTTTTATGTTCATTGAATTTATTTTACAGTTGATCTTTCTTAAGAAGTTTTCCTTTAAGGTTCACCGCGTGATGTAGATATACAACTCCTAAATATGCAATCTAAGATGATAAACAGTCACTTACTCTTCTTTTTGCAATGAAAATCCTAGCTACTAAGGAAAGAGAAGCGAAATCCTTTCCACATAGAGCAAAGAGCACACACTAGATGCACTGTGCTAAATCAAAATGAACAAGCAATCTAAATGCAAATGCACATGCATGTATTTTTTTTCCACTTTCTTAATGTGTGAATGACAAAAAGAATGCTAAGTACAAATCTGAATTATATCTTCTTTCAAAGCGACAGTACTAACAATTTTCTATTCAAAAAACGAAAAGGAGACAAGACAACACTTTGTGATTTTGAATTGAAAACTACTTTCGACACTTGAAATACTATTAATTCAGATCGAATACAAGAGTAACAGTGTAATCGACTATCAAAAAGAGAAGGATTCTTTTCCTTGACTGAAAACGACACTTCTGACACTTTCAAATCAAAAGACGACAGTCCGATTTAAGCTACCATCCTATAAATGAGAACTGTGAATGGAGAAAAATACATAAAAACATTCACAAATCTTTGTAGAATGGAGGCTGGGTGATGCAAAGGAAGGGGGTTTCAACAGTGGTCTACTGATCACAGACAGCAAAACTCCTGAATAAAGCTGAAGATAGTGAAGAAAAAACCAAAATCTGGAGGCAAAAATAGTCTTATCTGATCATTGCACCTGTAACACAGGGAAACAGGGATGCATCTCACCTACTACATACGGGAGGTGTGATGCATCCAGATTGCCAAGAAGAGAAGGTGCGATGGTCCAGGGACAAGACTTTAACTTGGTTTTTTGTCACAGTTTGCAGCTTAGTTTAGGGATTTAGGCTGAGCTAATGATAGTCAGTAAATACAAAGTATAGGGGCTGATCTAATGAGGTTACTTGAGCTACCTCTAGGGCACTTAGGATGTTTGCAAGTCAATTGTTCAGTTCATAAACAAACCCGAACATTGACTGAAGTAGCGTTGATCTACTTTGCACTTGCATAGCAAATGCAGTTTGAAGGCTAGCTGGCTTAACTTCAGGCTTCGTTTGTGGTTTATGAATCAAACAAATAGAGACAAGCAATCAAACTAATTTGTCCCCAGTGGAGTCACCATTTCGTTACCAGGAAAACTAGTGTCTATTCAAAACTACTAGTCCCACTAAGACGGGTAGCTATCTTAGAAACAAACAAACTAAAGTTACTTGTATTTTCCTTTATGAGAGATAGATGAGAAAGAAGCAGAGAGTACCAACCTCAGTCTTTCACTTGGCTCCTTGCTTGTTTCCTTTCCCCTTCGACAGAATCTCGCCACTGCTTCCTTATCTATTCCGCTTCGAAGAGCACCTGTAGAATCACAGCAACATAATACCATCAAAGCATAGAGATCTATCACTATAAACAATATAGGATCAGATATATATTTACCATACAAATGCATATATCAACACAATATTCAGAGATACACAAGAATATGGAGGAAAACTCAAATAGCTTTATTCATAAAAGTATTAGAAGACAGGATTACAACCACTTGGTCTGACCCAGCACCATCCTCCCAGCTTGAAAGCCCTCTTCACCTCATACAAAGCAAGATCACCCAACAATGTCTTCAAAGAGAAACCAACAGCACTTCTTTGCAAATTACCAAATTCCAACCTCTGGATCTCTAGGATGAGGGATCCATATATAGATATTTCGAAGGGGGGAGTCGGCTTCTGGGATTTTGATTAGTGTCATCTCTCTAATAGTTCCTGGTTCCACTTGGAGATTTCATGATCACTTACTCATCCTTGGGCAAATTCAAGGAGGAAAGTGTCAAATGAACAGCTTCTAGAAGATTCTCAGGGTCTCCACCTAGAAAACTTCTTGTGCCATTTTTCTGCTCTCGCTCATCGAACCCTACAGAAGGGCTTTCCAGTATGTATCGTACTTTTTGCATATGGCAGGTGAGATGCATCGCACCCTTAGCACTGGGCAGTCTGTATGGTCCTGCTTTGACCAGTTTTCAGTAGTTTTTCATGGAGAACTTCTGGGAGATGATGTAATCAGCTGACCTTGCTCCTTTAGGGTATGAAACAACACTTTTAGGGACTTAGAAGCCCTTGGTTTATGGACATATGTGGTTGGGGTTGCAGTGCCCAAATATGTCTATAACAATATATTCCTCATGAAAATATAAAATCTTATTTAAATTGCACTCCTCTTCCACTACATGTCATTATGGGTTTTAGAGAACAAATGATAGGATTGAAAATTCATTCTTTTCAGAAGGCTTAAAGAAATACATCAACAGCTTTGGTAAAAGGTGCTATTTGTTGATTTTCTCAAGGTATTATTAGCTAATAATTATGTCTAATTATTTTAATTTAAATCCTCTTATATTCAAATTCATCATTAAGCAATTACGCAGAAGATCTTCAACAATAGAACAAAAAATGACAATAGGATCATAAAAGGATAGTCAAACAAGAAATAGAAATATTCACGCTAGGAAAACCCACTTTGGGGGGAAAGCCTAATAACATTTTTCTTAGAGAAATCATTCAATTCAATAAACGATACAACCTAATCTTTGCAAATAGAAACAAGGTCAAACTTACCATAACCAATCCCAAGTCTAACCTAGTTAGACAAAGATATATAGCCTCTGAAACTTTCCGTCTTCCTCAGAGTTAAACTTCCAATCTTCCTCAGATATCTGGATCTACCTCAGGGAACTCGGTTTGTCCATAGATTCGTCCTTATGCCTTAGTGAATAGATCTTCCATGAAACTCATTCTTCTTCATGACGATATGTCTACCCAGGTTCAGTTAGTTTCTTCAAAGCATTAGAGGAAATTTCAGCATAAAAGTGCCCATAAACTTTTCACGTACATAATATGTAAACCAATCAAAATCCTTTAAATTTAAAAGACATGCATGTAAATATTTTGGAGGATAAAAAAAAAAACTAATTTTTTGAATTTTATTTATGTTTTATCTCCATATAGGTTGACTCAAATTTCAAATGTATAGATTCATTGGATGCAGAATTAAATTCTACATCCAACGAGTACCCATTATTCAAATTTTTTAGAAGATCCACATCGATAAAAATTGAAGATACATTAAAAATTATTTTTTAATGTATCTTGAATTCTATCGATGTGGGTCTTCTCGAAAATATGCATAATGAGTGCTCATTGGGAAAAAATATAGTATGCATTCAATGAGTGTCTACACTTGAAATTTGAGTAACTCTAATTATTTTCAATCTTCCTTGGATGACTTTGATCTGCCCTAGAGGAATCTCGTTCTACTGCTTCCTACATGTGAACAAAAGGTATATAACTAATCCAAATTTCCTTTCAAGTGGTGAAGTATAATGGGTATATAGTGATTAGATGAACCCAAATTGGTGTTTCTATAGGGTCAGGTCGACTTAATATTTTAGATGTACGACTTTGACATTTATGGAGACATAAAAAATAAATTTCAAAAATTGAAATTTCCTTTCTTGAATATAACTTGGGATCTACATTTTCAGTTTTCATTTCATGTATATTTGGATGAATTATGAAGACCAACCATAGCTACAAAATTCAACACTCCCTCTTAGCTAGGGAGGTATTCATAATGATTATGCAAATGTTCTCTTGTTGAAAAATTTCAGTAATAAGAGTTTAAAACAACTCATAATTTATGATTAGCATCAACATCATTCAATTACTATAATCCTGTTTAACAACTCTTACCCATGTTAAATAAATAACATCAACTAGTCACCATAATTATGATAACATCTTTGACCCATGGTACATCACTAGTCACTATAATTCTAGTCAACATCTCTGACCTATGGTAAATAGACTAGTCTTGGTTCACCATAATACTAGTCGACATTTTGACCCATGGTGAAACC